>JAMXBB010000009.1:29925989-30168674 GCA_024138015.1 Lumnitzera littorea | reverse complement strand
CAAAGATAAACTCGCCAGCCCCCCCCCGCCCCTCCCCCCAATCTCTTTAACAATAGGTTTGATAATGAGACTATGTACATGTATGGGCTCTTAAGACTCTAAGTTGAGCCATTATACTATGGGGGAGTTTCTTATGGGTGCTTTCGACTTTATCTTTGATCTGGTGTGAAGTCTTAACTTAGGCAAAGTATCTTGGTGCATGGGGTATGTATCGAATTTTTCTTATGCTTTTGTACCGATGAGATTATTTGAAAGAGCGATTCTAAATTTCTCTCTAACTTTTATGTCATCGAGATTATCTAAAGAGAAGTTTCATATTTTTCTTGGGCATTTGTGCCAATGAGATTATCCAACGAAGCGAGTCAGATTTTTCTCGGGCTCTCGTACCAACAAGATTATATAAGGAGACATGTCAGATTTTTCTCAAGCTTTCATGTCGAGAGATTCTTAGAAGGAGCGATTTGGACTTTTCTTGGGTTTTTATGAAATTGAGATTATCTAAAGAAGCGATTTGGTCTTTTCTTGAGCTTTTAAGCCTTCGAGATTATCTGAGGGAACAAGTTGGCTAGGCATTAGCTAGTATAGGCTCTCAATGCCTTCATTAAGGTTTTTGAGCTTTTGATATGTTAGAATTTTCCTTACTTAGAATTCCTAAGGATATGAGCATTGTTGCTTTGGGTCATTGACAAAATTTGCGCTTACTAGCTTTAGATTTTTTATTTGAGCATAAGTGCGTAGATTGCCAAACTACATTTGAGCTTTCAATAACCAGTTTTAAGGACTACAATCTCAAAATTTGCCTTAGGCTTCTTTGCTCACGGTACCTAAGTGTTTCAAAGTCATTCAATTATACATAAGTGTTCTATAACTTAGGTTTAGGAGTTTCAGTCCCTTGATTTTCCCTGGGCTTTGTTGCCTTTAGAGTTATTAAGGCACTTAGGTATCTTAATTTTATGCTTAGGTGTTTTATAACCAGGTTTAAATGCCTTAGTTTCGTAATTTTCCTCCAACTTCGTTGTCTTTACAGTTTCTATAGCATGGCACCTAAGTTTTTTAAAATTAAGCATGTTAGATTTTTCTTAAGCTTTTATGCTTATTCGAGTAGTCGTGTTGATTTTTTTGTTTTTAAGTTTTTATGCCATCAAAATTATCCAAAGAGTCATTTGGTTTTTCTTGAGCTTTATGCTAATGAGATTATTTGATTGAGGCATGCTGGATTGATTTAGATTTTTCTTAGCTTTTTATACGGATAAGATTGTCTAAAGAATCAATTCTGATTTTTCTCAGGCTTTCATGCTAATGAGATTATCATGAAAAATCAATTTTTCTTGAGTTTTTGTGCTGACAAGATTATTTGAATGAGCTTCTAATCCCTCTTCCACCCCCCTAGCTCCTCCCTCTTCCCTTCCACCACCTACTCTCATTATTGAATGTTTAGCAATGAGAGTTGTTACATGAGTGAGCCCTTAATAGTTATAGTTGTGCATCCTCTTGCTACCACGTAAGGCTTTACAAGTGTAATTGAAAAAAAAAAAAAAAAAGGGCCACTAGTTAATTTATTATTGGGCTTAGACTTGCTCACTTGGCCAAATCAGTTTGGAATTATCGATTTATAGGTCAAACGAAGGTTAAATCATGACTAGCCTAACTAGTCATGGCTCCAAGCTTATTTGCCGACCCTTGGACAAGTTTTTTTTTTTTAATATTTAATTTTTTATTAATTTTTATTTTTTATTAATTTCTAAATTTTTTTATTAATTTCTGATTTAATGTAATTCCAACTTTTATGTATTTTTTCCCCAAACATACCTCCTTTCTCTCTTTTTTCTTAAATTATATTAATTCATTAATAATTTTTAATTCTTTTTATTAATTTCCAATTTAATATAGTTCCAATTTTCTATCAATCTTATAATTAGTTTTTTATCATTAGTTTGATGATCTTATTTTTAGAAAATTGTCATTCACTATCTCAAAAAATATAGTTTTAACATGCCATGACCTAATAAATATCATCTAATTATTTTTTCAAACTTAATTATCTCTTTTCTCTCTCTCTCTCATTTTTTTTTAAGTAAGTGAACCAGCCGAGTTGATCCATCAATTAAATAACAAGCAGACACTTCAGTTCATGACCTGCCGGTTTGAGAGGTGGTTCAGGCCTGATCATTTTTGAGTTGGATCAATTTGTTAGCCTTTCGAGTTGATTTGTAGTTCAGAACCAGTCCTTATAAGGGTCTAACTAGGCCTTTTAATTCTTTAATGTAGAGTTTACCTATGTACTAGATGCCAAGCAAAATAAATGAATCTCATAAGCACCTTTCTTTGAATGTGACTTCATTTCAAGGATATGGAGCTTGTTAGGAAGCACTCTCAAGTAGTTTGCTGCTATTAGAGATAGAACAAAGGAGTTTACCTTGTCTTATAACCATCCAATAACTCAGGCTATGGAATTAAGCTTGGCCATTATATAGCTTAGATTGTCTTCAAGCTTAGTGCTCGGATCTCGGGTGGAAGCTCGACACCTACCTTTAACTTGGATTAGTAAGAAATACTCAGTCGTCCAAATCAGCAAGTGGACAGCCAAGTGTTCCATAGCCTGCTTTGCTCACCTAAGCTCGGGATGGTTTGTCCTTAGCCATTTGAAGATCGGAGCTCAACTCAGCTTTGTCAGTGTGTAGCTCGGCATCATTTTACCGAAATAGCTTGGCATTGTAACAAGCTACTGAAGCTTGGGTTTGTTCTTTTGTTCCTTCCACGAGAGTAGCTAAGGAATTTTGTAGTCCAGGTTAGGTTTACACATTAGATCTGCTAAATAATAATATTTCCTTTTTTTTTTTTAAACCTAAAACGGAGAGTATAATGTACAGTAAAAGTAAAACTCTCAAAATGAATAAAATTTACTAGTTTATTTAAATTGCTTTCAATTGTTTAGGTGGAAGCAATAGAAGTGAAATAAAATAACTATTTTTAAAATACTTCATATTATCTTATTTATTTAAAATTTGGTTTTAAAATTTTAATTTTTGATTTTTTTTTAATCCCTCTCTAATGTAATAGTTGTTCCTTGTGAAGGATGGAAATTTTTTATACCCTCTCTACATAGAATAAAAATTTCAGGTGATAAATGTAAAAAGTTAATTATCTTTTAGTTATTTTTCAAATGATTAAAAATATATTGGTATTTTCAGTTATATTTCCTATTTAATATTAGAATAATCATTCTCTCCAACAAAAAATTATACAAATTAAACACTGAAATTTATATTTTTAACTTATCAGTGGCAATAGTCATTATATTATTTTCAATTCATATTTATTCCATCTCATAAAGCAAACAGACAATAAGCATCCAATCTGAATTTAAAGGTGAATTAAAGGAATTTATTTATTAATAAAAGGTGAAATGTTGAGGGTATAACACGGGAACTAATCACTTACACAATTTGGTTGTTATGTACACTGAATGCATATATTTTTATTTTGCGCATACATTGAATATTTAATACATAAAACTAAACATGAACTGCCGGCAAAGTTTGACCTCCCCCGTGGAACATGAAGATTACCTTCCTATATTAGCCATCGAAAACCCTACTACGATTAGTTCATTTAAGACCCGGTCGAACCGGTTCATCCCACTTGTCTCCGCTTTGACAAAATAAACGGCTACTCCACCTGTAAAACAGCCAAAAAACAAGCCAAAGCACATACACTCTCAAGAAATGTCGCGCACATACAACTCCAAAGTGAAAGGCGCACGTTAATTCCCCATCCCCATGCGCACATTAGCATCACAATCACTCCATTCCAATTGAGCTGGCCTCACATTCTCTCTCTCCTCTCCCTACCTTCCTTTCTCTCTCCTCCCTGCCCCCTCCTCCCTCCCTCCCTCTCTCCGATCTCCAATGGCGCCGCCGTCCCGGCGCTTTATCCGGTTTAGTGGCTCTTCGCGGCGGACGGACGCGCCGTCCCCTCCGCCTCCTCATCCTCCACCGCCGGGGAAGTTCCGTTCGATGATGGAGATTATGGTGGAAGCGAAGTATGCTGTGGTGGAGAAAGAGGACTATGGTGACGTGAAATGCGAGCAATGCGGGTCCGGTGATGATAACGGCGACGATATTTTGCTGTGCGATAAATGTGATAAGGGATTTCACATGAAGTGTTTGCGTCCGATTGTTGTTAGGGTTCCCATTGGGTCTTGGATTTGCCCTAAGTGTTGCGATCATGCTCTAGGCCACCGAAGAGTAAGAAGTAGGATATTTTGGGATTTTTTTTTTTTATTTTAAAATTCTTCTCATTTTCATTTCCTAAAAATTTTATGATATGTTTTGCTTTATGATAATGTGAAATAATGAGATGTGTTGTTTTTATTTATTGACAGGGTTTTCGCAGAAGAAAATTTTGGACTTCTTTAAGATTCAAAAAAGAATTGATTTTACGAAGCAATGTGCGTCTCCTCAAGGTGAAAAAATGTTCCATCTTGTTACCATCTGACAATGTAGGTCACAGGGTGTTTCTGTTTGATAAAGTATTTTGGTTTGGGATTATAATCGTGGTAATTGGTCGATAATGGCAATTTGTTAGGCGGAAGATGCTTTTACTAATTTTAGTTAGATATTGTAGTCGTTAATGGCAACCTTTACCCAACCGTCCACTGATCAGTGTGTTTCATTTTTAATGAATTTGATTGCTTGACCATGACAGGATGATAATTAGCTCTGTGGTTAATAGAAGATGGAAGAGATGTTATTATTACATATGTGGTATAAATGTTGTCTTTGGAGTGAAATTTGAAAATGAAGTAAGTAAAATAATGGTTTTGATCATGAAAATTTAACTAAAAAGGCCCTCGAAATAATAATAAATTTACTGGATTTTCCAAAGAGGTTGCATGTGGAAATTTTTGTCTTCCCCTCAAAGGTATGAAGAATTTAGAGTGTAATTACTAGTATGCAAGACGTTTCTTCATTTAACTAAACTTTTGGGCTCTCAAAGGGAAAGGCTTGAATAGAAACCTTCTTTTCATGTTGAACTGTTATATGTCTCTATATTCAAAATGAGGGTAAAATATATCTGTAATGCATGTCTGGTTTTTGCTCTTTAGTATGCACAAATATGAGCTACTAATAATATATCCAAAAACATGAGCTACCAATAATGTGATATTATTTTGAGTTGTGGATAGATGAAAGTGAAGGCCTTCCTGCTGATTGTTAATTCAGTGTCCTACTAGAATGAGCTTTATAGAATACGTTTGGAGATGCCTAACCAAAATTAGCACCAATGTGAATGCTATTGTTTGCCTTTTATTTTTCTGTAATTTTTATGTAATGATTGCATAAAAAGAAATAAAACCTTCCATAGAATAGGATGTCCATTCCCCAGAGTTATAAAATAACCTAACAAGCCATATAAGAAGGCAGATAAACTGACTTAAATACACATCTGCATATGGTGAATGTCATGCTTCCAATGATAAAATTGGATACATATAAAAAAGCAGATGCATAATCATATCAACAATGCAAGGATATTGATGATCCATACATGTCGACATTTCAATGAGCTTATTACCTCAAAATGAAAATATTTATGATTTAATATGATCATCATGGTAGCTAAAATCATGATTCTACTCATACGGTTCTAAAAGTTTATGATTTTAGAAAATCTTCAAGTTAAATTGGATACAAAATCATTTATGAGTAGACTATAGTGAATCACGAGTCTACATGTTAAATGTGGTAGAGATATGTATTCTTAATCAAGTTTATTGATTTTACCTGTTTAAGTTGAATGGGCTAAAAGATAAAAAATATAGCTAGGCTTTTACAAACCTATAAACTATGAGAGCACTAAATTACCTTCCTTATCCAATTCCATGTTTTCCTCTTTCTCCCTCTTCTAGTGGCTTGCTCAATATTCATAACCTTTGTTTTTATTCTTGTTCTAGCCTTATTAGCAAAGTTTACAAAAAAATCTATTTACTTCATTTTATGCCATTAATAACTCAGAATAAGTTGAAAGATTTGATCTTTTTTAATTAATTACATTTTTTAAACAAAATAATGGAAAAAGAATTTAGTTTTGACTCTGCTTATTCTTCTTATGCGTATATTAAATTATAGATTAAGGGTTTTTTAATAGAAAAATAATTTAATTTTTTAATTTCTTTATTCTCATAATATATTTCAAGTTCTTCGTACTTACATGTTTGGTAAGTTATTTTACATAAGTTTTATAACCTACGTTTCCATGTTTTGATTCTACATTCCAATTCTATAGATTATGATACTGTTTAAATAGAAAGTAATGAAACTTTAATTATCTAGATATCTTTTGATGTAATAGTTTAGAGGATATTTTCGAAATTCCAAAGTTAAGTATGTTTAGTAGGGATTACTCTTGAAATAGGTAACCTCCTGGAAATCACTTTCATTAGGGGATAAAACCATGTGGTGTGTCATACCTAGGCAAATAATACTTAGGTTGAAAGAGTTCCAATTGAATCGTTATATATAGTATCAAAGTAGTTTACCAGTTGGAAATAGAAGAGCTAAGTGTTATGTTAGGCAAAGTGTCACATGATGGGAGCACTTCTTGAGTTTCTAAGGGAGCACCTCTAGAGTCCTCCTTTTTTGGTTATTGACTAAGACTTATGTAACAAAACTAATAAGAAAGTTAGCTCTATAAGAGGTAGATTGTAATATCCTTTAAATAGAATGTGACATTACTCTAATTATTAAGGCTTTTTTTGGTATAATAGCTTGAAATTTGTTGGAATTATAAAGTTAAGTGCACTTAGTGAAGACCTATCACAAGATGAGTGATTTCCTAAGAAGTAGTTGTACTAAGGAACAAAACCATATAAATTATCATGCCAAAGCGAACAACTCATTGTTGAAAGGAGCTCTAGTTGGGTTGTTATACAGACTCTACAGCAATTTTAGATAGAATTGTGAGTTTGACAATCTTAATTATCATAATCATATTAACAATGCAAGGATATTGATGATTGTAATCATATTAACAACGCAAAGATATTGATGATCATAATCATAATAACCATTATAACATTGCAAGAATATTGATGATTGTAATCATTACAGCAAGGATATTTTTTATTGTAATCATTATAACAATGCAAGGATATTGATGATCCATGCATGCTCCCAATTTTAGTGTTTTTACTTATGCTTTTCCTATGTAAATTCTTGAAACTTTAGAATTTAAATCGGGGTTCTGTGAATGAGGTAGAATTGAAATCCAGCCAAATGCAAAAAAAGAGTCCTACATTTTTCTTTTTGTTTTTAGCATCACATTATTGTAAAAGCTGAAAACTTAGGTCAATGGAAAGGAAATCCTTTCTTAATCAGAAAATTTCCATTTTCATTTGCATAAAATTTGCATGATTGCTTTTATATTGTCAATTTAAGAAGACCATGCAGATATCCATGTAAATAATAGGAAAAGGAAACTGATATGTAAACAAATAGTTTAGGAAAGCATAGAAAAATCGTTGCATGTTTATGAAACCATAATGTTGATACAGAAAAAGAAAAATAATAGTAGCTTGTCATATTAATGCAAATTAAAATGCTCATGACTTAACTATAACTTTATATCAGTAATAGTTGTTTGATTCACCAATTCAATAATCAGTAAACACAAGCATTGACCAATTTGAATGAAAATGTTGCTAATGACTCTATGTTTATCTATAAGGGAAAACCGAATTGGCTAATCACTACAGTCAAATCAGTAATTTTAGATATTTGAAATTTCACCCATGACATTTTTTAAACCAAACAATTGGATGCCTGCTCTTGATTTATATGAATCAACCTAAATACATATTCCTTTTATATTCCCACTATGCTCAAATCCCTGGAAATATTTGTTTTTATTCCTACTCCACTCCATTCTGGGAACAAAGTGGATTTTAGATGATTCATGGCATTTAGGCTTGTGAGCTGTGTTGAATATCTAGAGCATATATTTTAGTGTTTAGCCTTGCATTTGCTGTTTTTTTTTTTTTTTATTCTTTCTTTCCTGGCCAAATACGTAGCTTTGCATTTCAAAATAAACTTATTTACCTTAGCTTCTCTTCTGCTTCATATCTTCAATCATAGATAGAAAACGTCGAAGACGTTCTATGCCATTGGTGATGCAAAAGAAAAAGAGGAGATTGTTGCCATTTACACCAGTTGAAGACCCTGCACAAAGGTTAAAGGAAATGAGCGCACTTGCTTCTGCCTTGACTGCTTTAGGTATGGAATTCAGTGATGATCTCACTTACATGCCTGGATTAGCTCCTCAATCTGCAAATCAGGCCAAGTTTGAAAATGGAGGCATGCAGGTACAGATATTGAATAGCTTTTTTGATAATATATGTGGGTGCTAGAGCTAGAATTTTTCATACACTACTATACATGATTCCTATCCTCAAGTTAAAGATTTAACCTTATCGTTTGACCAGGTTCTTTCAAAAGAAGATATTGAGACACTGGAACAATGCAGAGCCATGTGTCGAAGAGGCGAATGTCCTCCCCTTTTAGTAGTTTTTGACTCTCGTGAAGGGTATCCTTGTCTTTACTCATTCAATGATGGCATTTCTGCTCATTAATTACTGGATGCAAAGTCTGTCTCACATTTTAACAAAGAAAGAATGTTGGCCTCATTCATTTTCAAAAGCATTTTTTGGATAATTAGCATTTTCAAAAGTTATCCTTCTCTATAGTAGGAAATCTGACTTGCCTCCTTGTAGAATGCGTTGATGCATAGCAGTGAATAAATAAAGTTTAGTGGAAATCATTCATTTGTGAAAGCAACAAACATGGCATATTTGCTACAGTATTAGAACTTTGAAAGAACAAATTGCAGTAGATGACAGACCTGCAATTATTTTGGAAAGAAAAGGATGGAATTTTGGTTATAGGGATTTACATTGGGAGGTTTGGAGCAAAGACCTGGATTGCCACCTTTGTGTGGTGAAATTTGCACACAAACACTGTTATATCCCTGCCATATTTTTATTGGTGAGGCAAAACTGCAATGTGTTCCTTGTCTATATTTTTCTTGCTTGCATCTTCCCTATTTTCCTATGGAAAGCAACATACTTGTCTGTCAATATATTGTATTGTACTAAGCAAAGGAACTGAGCTCGTCAATACAAGAAAAGGCCAAAAAGTTTTCAATGCAAACTCTGGATGTTTTATGTACCAAGTTAAATAATACTGTACCGCTCCACTAATGTAGCTTTAGTTGAACATTGTGATGGAAACAAAATAGCCCTTCATCAAATAAAAATAATGTACATCTTTATTCAAAATGGTCTGTGTTACTATTCCTATCCCATCTCCTTGAAAATACCAATCACTTCAATCCCAATTATGAAGAACTACCACAATGATAGGAATTCCCTGCCCAATTCCGATATCTACTTTTCTGTCTAAAGCTACTATCACCTTTCTTGGTTATTTGCTTAACCATGATATATAAAGTTATCTTTCTTTGACAGTTTATTTTTTTTCCATATCTATATATTCCTTATAATGCTTTTAATCTTAGCAAAGGCTTAAAGAGGATCATATCCATTATCTCTTATGGGGTTAATCACCAAGAAGTTATTTTCATCAAGATGTGAAGTACCAAGATTTGATGGGACTTTGTTTAGGTTATCATATTTTTCCTTGTGATGAGCTATAATGTATTCCATCATCCAAAGAAAAGATCCTAATTGATATATATCAAGAAAATGCTTTGTGATTGAGTAGGTTCTTAGGTGTCATTCATTTCCTATCCTACCTTATTCAAACTCTATCAGCAATGGATATTGCATTAGTTTTGAGTACTTAGATGATTTATTTGGTCACTTGTATGATATGCTAATATGAAAATTCATTTTAATCACTAGTGAGGTTACTTTAGTCATATATATGATATCATTTTGTTGTATATATTGTTTATAAAACTAGTAAATGTCAAATGATGGATATGGCAAGGCTGTGTTACAAGCTCTCTTGTTAGCCCTTTATTCTATTTTCCTTTTGTAGCTGTACTTCTTTATTTAGTAAAGTTTATGACTAAGACATGGCCTATTTGCTAAAATGTTCTAGGAGTGTTTATATATGTTGAACCTTGGTTGGTTAGGGCAATTAGGTTATTTGATGTATATGGTAGTAAAGGTTAGCTTTTAGTTGATAGATTGATACATTTAGGTTGTTCGCTTGGTGAAGCCTTTTGTATCTATGGGAGTACTCCCTCATTTGTAACTTTTCAAAGATTCAAGTTTGTTCCTACTCTAGGAGCTTTTCTTGCCTTAAGACTTATCCTCTTAATAGTGGTCAAAGGGTCCATAAGTACTGCATAAAGTAGCGATCAATTCACTTAACATGTAACAAGTGGTATTAAAGTGAACCTTTAATTTGAAGTGGAGGGAAAGAATGTTCTTATGTTTGTTGCTAAGTATAAAGGGCATCCCATGACTCTTTACAATTGATGTGTTGGCTGCTTGAGGAAGGTCTCATGTAGGTCAAGCATTTATAGGATTTAAAGTGGTTAGGATGGAGCTAACTAACCTTGACACAGTGGATTGTGTTCAAGAAATGGAGGATAATGTGGATAGGCTTGAGGTGGAGCTCTTAGGGGAGATATCGTTAGCCTTAAAGTGGATGGTGGGTGATTTCCTGATGCGGAATGAGATTGTAGAGTGGCATTGCTTCTTTGAGGGAGGAGTTAGAAGATTTTAGGGCCATTAGATTAGGTTGGCTTAGGTAGGGAGTAGCAAGAGTAGATGGGCTAAGGCCTAAGAACTTTTGTACGTTTAGGTATGTTAGGAAAAATGACAATCTCCTTTAGACAATAAAGCATACTTTGATGAGGTTAGTATGTTAGATGATGGATTAGGATTGAGGATGGCTCTTATATTCTTGGATGACATGGCTGCATTGTGGGTATGTAAGCAATCTCATGGAACTAGGTAGGGATCTAGTGCAATTAGAATGTAGGATGAGTTTAAGATTGAATTATGTGCTTAGTGATGCCTAGACAATGGTGACAAGGAGGCTTAGTTAGTTTAAGGTGTTGGAAAGGAATTCACAATGGATTGTGCGAGAGTCAAAACTTTTATTAGAGATCCTTGATAGGAGTGACTAGTAGAGCTAGAATTGTGAGGAGTTTAAGGCATTGCTTGTGCAAAAGGCTTGATAGAGTTTAGGTTGGCCAAACATCATTACCACGAAGTAGTTAAGGAGAGCATGAAGAAGGTAGGGGAGTAGTAAAATGTTGAATCCAAGCCTAGAAATAAGAGGGTCTATGCCTTGAAAGGGTAAGGCACTCATGAACGAATTGGAAGAAGAAACTCTTTGTTCCAATGCCCTTGGGGCCATAAGGCTAGAGATTGTTTATATCATAACAAACTGTTGGCTGTAGTAGCAATCAAGGAAGTGGAGGGGGCCTACGGATTGGGGTACTAAGGTAAGCCCATGAAAGAGTTTATAGGCTTGATGTACATAAAAACATTTGTTGCAGTATAAAAGATGACCAAAGCCTTGGATTTGTTATCTCCATGATGGTGGTTGAGAAGTTAGCCCTTAAGGTTAATAAGGGCTAAAGCAAGCTGAAGATAGTGAACGAAATTATGACTTACAAGGTAGCTAGGGGTATCGATTTTAAGGTGTGAAGTTGATGAAAATCCTAAATTGTTTCCTTATCTAATTACTCAATAATCATTGATAAGAAGTAGTTCATGGTCCTAGTCAATCATAACCTTAGCCAAACCTTCATCTTTTTATGCTCTTTGTGGGTTACTAGCGAAACAAGCTTTAAGAGCCTACTTCTTAGATGGTAAAAGGATTGCCTAAGGCATGTGAGTTGTTTAAGGAGAAGGGGAACAACATTTTGGTAGTGGTTTTTGAATAGCTTCCCATACCTAAGTCACCTATGGTCTAGAGGATGAAGAGGCCATCTTAGAAGTACGTGAGGAGGTGGGCTAAGATCTTAGAGAAGTACTAGAGTAGATAAAGAATGGCTTAGCCCATGATCCTCAAGTCAACTTAGTGCTAGAGCATAGAGGCTATACTAAAAGTATTGGTTGGAGGATAGAGTGCTTTATTGGAAGGAGTGATGGATAGATGTCTTGGAACAATATCATGATGTGAGGGAGTTAGACCACCTATAGTTTCACAAGTGAAGACCTTAGCTAAGGCAGATGACAAGTTTCATTAGCTGAAAATATTGCAAAACCCAAAAGCCTTGTTGTTCACTATTTGTTTAAGAGATAGGAGACCCCATTAGTCATCAAAGAAGAGTTATTAGTGAACCCGAAAAGTGGAAGGGAAATAGGCTGAAAAGATTCTTCAAGGGTGCTTTACTTGATGTCCAAATAGGCTAGTTTGTTTAGAGTATCTAGTATAGTTGAAGGGTTTGCCGGAAAGTAAAGCAATCTAGAAATTTGTTGAAGCTTGTGTACTCTGGGGATTTAGTGGATCGGTTATGGAAGGAGATGCTAATGATGGGCGTATTGCTGGCTTAGGTAAGCAAGATGCTTTATGGGCTTTCCCCTTGGTCCTTTTTTCATTTTCCTTTTTACACATGTATTCCTTTATTTGTTAGACCTTATGACCAAACCTGACCCATTTCTAGAATGTTTTAAAATTGTTTGCATTCACTTGGTTCATGGGATAGTTAGATTCTTTGACGTACATGGTAGATAAGGTTAACTTTTAGCCATTAGATTGGTGTAGATCTAGGCTGTTTGTTTGTGGAGGCATCTTGTATAGAAAGGGTTTTCCCCTCATTTATAAATCATTGAAAAATTAAATTTCAGCTTTTATGGAACTACTTTCTCTTCCTAAAGAGTTTCTTGAGTATTTTTTTGAGAAAAGGCTGACTTAGCCTCTTGATTGTGGTCAAGGAGAGACTAACCTAACCAATTTAGCATGTGACATAAGCATGGCTTTTGAAATGTGAGTGTGGTATATTATATTCATTGAATATAGGTGGTCTCAGCAATCATCACTGATCAGTTTTTTGGTTGGATTACCTTGTAATTTGCTCTATTCTTGATGCAGTTACACCGTGGAAGCTGACTGCCCAATAAAAGATATGACTTTTCTAACTGAATACACAGGCGATGTGGATTACCTTAAGAATCGTGAAAATGATGACTGTGATAGCATGATGACCCTTCTCTTAGCAAACGATCCATCTAAGAGTCTTGTAATCTGCCCTGATAAACGCGGAAACATCGCTCGCTTTATCAATGGCATTAACAATCATACTCAGTAAGCTAGATCGTACCTTTTCTTCTGTTTACTCTAACCTCCTCATTTATTGTCATATCCTTCCAATTAACAAGAAGAATTATTCCCATTTTCATTCCGAGTATTAATGGGGCTTAATTGTTCCTCTGCCCTTTTGCACTGCTCTTGCAATGTCTTCTCATGTTATACTAATTTTGATTCTTCTCTTTCACGATTCATGCAATGTAAGTTCATTATTTTGCTCAAAGGCTTACCGGTTTTGTGCAGGGAGGGTAGAAAGAAGCAGAACTGTAAATGTGTGAGGTATGATGTAAATGGTGAATGCCGAGTCTTTTTGGTAGCTACTCGTGACATTGCTAAGGGAGAAAGACTATATTATGACTACAACGGATATGAGAATGAGTATCCAACTCACCATTTTATTTAACTAATTATACGTGGGTAGCAGGTTCCTAATAAACAGAACACAATTTTTGCATCCGAAGGGTTTGCATTTCTCAGTTAAATTTTTTATTTCCCCACAGCTAATACATTATGGAATACAGTTTTGCTACAGCGACGGTGGATAGAGGTGCAATGCGGCAAGTAGGAAAGAAAGAAGGATCTCTCTTCGCATTTATAATGTAAAGAACTTTAGGTATCTTAATCTTACAAGCATTTAAGGAATCTCCTTCCAATACAGTTTTCAATGAATAGGGACATTTTTTCAACATACAATTCTCGATCTTCTTGTTCTTCTCTGAATTCCTACGTGCACTTGGTCAATGTGTTTTCTCGCTGTCATGCTGCGTTTCATGTCTTCATCGAAGCTTGATGGAATGTGGCGTTATTCATTACACTTGTCTGTGCACACACCTTGTAATCATGTGCTCATTTCTGGCTGCTAGGGTTTTGAGTATCAACATGGATGGTATATATTATATACTACAAATTTTGCATACTATGCAGAAGTCAGGGGTATACTTTCTCTCGATAAGATTCTAATACATGATGGAGCGACGACAATGAATGGTGGTTACGCAAATATGTTAGAAAATAAGGAAAACAATTTTATGATAAGGGTGTTTGTTGAGCGAAAAATGTTTTTATTTTTTATTTTTCCATCCTTTGGGATCTTTTCAACCTTTTTATTTTTTTATTTTTTGTCAATCAAAACTTTATAATTGTTAAATATCATTGTCATAATTTTATTAAGTTTTAGATAACAATAGTTTTTAGCAGTAAATGATGGTAGAAGATGATGATAGTGATTGGTTTGAGGCTAATGATCTTGTAGAATATCAATTAACAATGGAGAAAATGTTTTCCTTCTGAAAAATGAAAATCATTCTCCTCATCTCCTTAGGCATTAGGCATTATTTCTTTGATGTTTAATCACTATCACGAGTTATTTGCTGCCTTATATCTCGCATTATGATTTGTTGCTGAAAATTACAAATGAAAATAAGCTATTGACATTGTTAGGATAATATTTGGTAAATTTTCAAATCTGACTATTTGGGAAATACGCATTGAAAAGTATGAAAAGCGTAGTTGGGTGAAACACATAATTGAACATTATTTCTCTCTCTCTCTAAAGAATTGAATGTTCGCACATGTTAATATTATTATGCTAATATTTAAGTGGAATTAAAATTAAATTTCAGCACGTTTTTAAACCATTCAAAAAGGTTTTCATGTGATAAACGCACCCTTATTTAGTCTTGTGATTGTCTCTTCAGCAAAAGCTATGCTGCGCCCTGATTTTTCGATGAAGAAGAAAGGTTATTTAATGCTTCATCATATTTTGTATGCTCATTTATTTTACTAGTAGTATTTGGAATTTGAATTAATTAAAAACAGACAATCTGAACAAATCTTCATTAACCTTTTCTGCATTCAAATTAATACTATTCAATGTGTAGTGCTCAACTTTTAACGTTTTCCGGGGGGAAAATAAAATTTGGAGGGGAGGGGAATGCGGAAGGGGGCCAGCAGGATGTCATGCAGTGCTGACAATTTATATTAATGATTTTTTTTTTTTAAATTTAAATAGGCTGTATTTAAAAACCTCAATCCATAATTTCATATGTTTAACTACCTTCTTTAAAAATCTAAACTCTAGACTTAACTTGTTTAATAAGTGTGTTTCCTATTTAGATTAAACATGTTTATTGATTAAAAAATTCTAAAATAAATGCAATATAGCTATCACGTGTCTGTTAGAAACATGTTTATAGTACAATCTCCAATTTGTTAAGTGCTTAAAACATAAACCATATTGAAAAATTATAAAATTTTTTGCATAAATAATTATCTATTTTTGGACTAAATGTGCCGACAAAACGTAATAGTTTAGAGATCTAATTATTTATTCAAACTTTTTGAATGCTATGTGACTAATTTAAATAAAAATCATGATATGGTTGTCTATGCAACATGCCATAAGTAACAGAAAAAAACTTATTCTAAGTATAATAAAGTTGGGGTATCGATAGATATACCTTGTAAATGGGTTTATATATGAAAGTGAAACTTAAAAATCTCTCTCTCACTCTTTCTGATGTATATATATTTATTTATTTATCCTTTTGTCTTTGAATTCTAAAAATTAGAATGTAGAAGGAAATCAAATTTTAAGGGTGTGATTCTCACCAAAATTGAAGTCAAAGTGAGCGGGGAAGGTAATTAGAAAGAACAAAGCAATAACACTTGGCGAGATCGATGATGTAGCAGTGTTCTAATAGCAATGTACGTGTTTGTGCTAATAGCAATGAAGGCAAAAAGTATGAAAATAGTGCACTATAAAGTTCTAATATATATATATATAATATTAAAGAGTTCGGCAGCTTAGACTTGTATATATTTAGGAGCTTGTTAAAGTGGGTTGCAAATGGATAGGCGCTAAACCCGAATTTGGTGATGCTTACAAACAAGTTTGAATGGTTTGATCCATTTATTAATCACATTAAATTTTATTTATAGAATGTATCTTCTCATGTTTGGGTTGTTGATTCACACGCTACATATTTGTCATACCTATATGAATCTAATGAGAATTTGACTTGTCAAACAAATCAAATAAGGATCATAGTTTTTGAAGTTTCAAAATCAATCGAAAATTGAATGGCTATTAATTTTTTTTAAAGTGATTATAATGAGAAATTCAAATTTAATTTATCGTATTGAAAAAGATTCTATACAATCTTAGCTATCTGACTTTTTCTAGCATTAAAACCATTTATACGTAAGTATATTGATACTTTTGGCTAATAACTAATAAACTTCCATATCATTACTTTCTGTTTTTCAGAACAATATGAAAGCTGGTGTTATGAATGAGTCTTGCAATTGATATTCCCAATAAAAGGACACTTGTTTGATTCTTGGGCTAATTTGAAGCACTCTAAATGGTTTAGGCCGAAAGGCAGAAATTAAGTTTGGATTCCAACTTATGGAATCTCATAAATATGTTCTTATATTTTCATTATCGATCTTTTGAACCATTAAAAAGAAAATCGCTTAAGAAAGGTGGCCTTTAGCGTTGATCTAAATGCATATATGCAGTTGATCCAAAGCAGTAATGCAATTCATGAGGATCGTGCTTATTTCATAGTTATACAACTATTTGTCATCATTTTCGGTAGGCATATATTTGTTAGGCTAGGATGATAAGTGCGTAACATCCTCTGATAGAGAAACGACACTCATAATTGTAACTTCTTAATCTGATTTAATGGATTGAAAAGATCCTATAGCTTTCATCTTGTGTTCTTCCTGATTAGGGATGGACTTGGGATGATATAACTGGAGGGGGGTGTTCGTGGGGAGGGAGACTTATCTTAGTTAAGTTATTGTTAAACTCATCTATAGGACAATATTTAATTGTTGTCATAATTATATTGTATCTTATATATATATATATATATATATATATATATATATATATTAAAGGATCTTATTAATAATTTAAATTGTAATAATTCTTGAAATTTAATAAGATGGAAAAATTCTTTTTAAAAATGATTAAGAGCAATTGATACATTTTATAAGAAGTTAAAAAAATAAAATTTTGATGTTTTTATTATGCATATATGTCAAGCAAAATTTAACTATTAATCTATAAAAAATTACATTAATATATAAAAATTTATCTAAGTTTTGTTTTTAGCAATATTAAATCAGAAAAAAAAAATTTGAGTAGGAAATTACTAGTACAATAAAAAAGGCAAATTGACATAGATATAAATATAATTTTATCTTTTTTCATGATAATTTTGTCTAATTATCTCATTATCAACGCTAAAAAAAGGAGTATCATTTTAAATATAAGTAATTATCCAATCAATTATTCCATAATTCACCTTCAATTTTGTAACATTAATTAAAAAAATTTAACAAACCAAATCATATAACTAGCTTTTTTTATCAATAACTTACATGGTTAGACCGGAATATTTCGTAACCTTTATTATCATGTATTGATTTTGGAGTGTAACAGTTTTTGCTTGTTAGAAGTAATAAATGAATCACATATTTAGAAATTTAATTTTTTGTATGTGTAATTTTAGAAGGATTAGTTTTGCTTTTTCTCTTGATGTACTTTTAAAATAATGTGTAACATTTGGTGTTAGTTGTCTTCCTTAGAAAGTCAACAAACAATTTATTATTAATATTAACTGCATGTTTAGTTTGCAAAATGGAATAAAGAGAAAATTGAATTGCAATTACTGGGAATGGAGTAAAGTTATAATATCTTATTTCATTTAGTTGAAAAAAAAAAAAAATAAACCATCTAGAGAAGGAATTAGTAATAGACTTAAAAAGACCTTATTGTCGTTGTTGCTCCTCTTTCTTCCATCTTCTTCCTTAATTACTCTTCTCTCCCTTTAAACACACTCTCAAAACAAAACCACGATCAAGCTAGATCTCTTAACTATTTCAAAACCATGATTAGACCAAACCTCTTCAACAACTGGATCTCCTCCATGAATGGAAACTTTCACTCTCTTGGACACCAATGGAGATGATAATATCTCCCTATCAGAGCTAAGCCAAGTAACCGTAGGATTGAACTTAGAACCCAAGGTTTAGGGCGATCGGTTAAAGGATCCGATGAAATCCAAATTATAAACTATTTAGAGGAATATTAGTAAAAATGACCCCGTAAACTTAAATTTAAGAAAATACGTAGTAAAATAGAAGACTATAAAATTTTTAAATTTTAAGCATAATAATTGCTAATTACCGAAAAGGCGAAAAGTGTAATATAATAACTAATAAATTACTAGAGATAGATTATATGTATACTAAAAATAATAGAATGACCTAAATAATATTTAAGAGTATTTATTTGTACTATATATGAATTTACATGTAAGTATAAATACGCGTAATTTCTTAAAATACGCGAAATGTGCTAAAATAATACAAAATACTTAAAGAAAATTCATAATTAAATAAGTAAAAATCAAGAAAAGTCAGGAAAAATCATGAATGATTCAAAATTAGGTTGTGGCAGCTGGAAAAAGTAAGAAAAAATTCGGCTAATTAAATTAAGACAACATAAAAGCCAAAAATCAAGGGATAAGGCAATTGTCTTATCTAATTTAATGCACAATAATTACACTAAAGCTCTATAAATAGTAAGAAAAATTCAGAAGCTCATTTGGATAGATACAAATCAGAGAAAATTAGGGAGAGGCGAAAATTGAAAGAAAAATTCGGTTTAAAACAAAATTAGAAAAAATTGTACAATTAAGGCTTTCAAAGGGAACCCACACCAGACGAGCAGCTGGGAGTGGACGGCCACCACCACCACATGGTGGTGGCAGCGCTCAGGCCGGCCGATAAGGCTACGGTGGCCGGAGCCACTCAGATCGGTGAGTCCGATTTCCAGCTCGATTCTTGTATAATTTTGTCAAAATAGTAAATAGTTTTAGAAAATTATGAAACTTGTTATTCTGAGGTTTTATTGTATGTAGATTTAGGAAAAAATAGTGATTTAGTTTAATCACATCTGAAAATATAGGATCCTTAAGAAATCATATAAAATCGCGCATAATTAGAATGGAAAATAAATAGGCTTAGGAGTATAGTTTGGAGCTCAATTTTTTTCTGTAGGATGCTCATGTGATATAGAATAGTACTATGAAGCCATTTTTTTTTTAAATTAATTTTTGAAATTTTTAAGTTAATTTTTAGCCCTAAAATGATGGAAAAATTGGGTGATTTGGGGTTAATTAGGTGATTAAGATGTTAATTAGGTGATTAAGATGTTAATTACTAATTTAGATATTAATTAGATGTTTAGGGATGTTAATCTCTGAAATGGAACCTTAATCCTAGCCTTTGGGTATTAAGTATGGTTAATTTAGGAAATTAGGTAATTAATATAAGAAATTAGTCATATGTGAAATTGTAAATTAATAAATCTAACAAAATAGGGTTATTTAGATAATATTATAATAGAAATCAGAAAAATAATAAATTTGAAATAACATTTAATTTTAAGTAAATATCTTAAAATGTAAGATTTTCACACATCGGGAATAAATCTAATACCTCAATTAGGGTTAGCGTGTACCGAATAGTTTAGAATACTGAATTATGACCCAATAGGATATTTGAATACCTGAGCGTAATGTGATTAATGTCATACTGGGATTCGAGCCTATTTAAGACTTAGGAATTTAAAACTAGAATCTAGTTTAAGATTCGAACCCCAAAATAGAGTACAATGAATCATTAGTACATTATAGGTATACATGGGGGAAATGAGTTACATTACTAATTAGAATAAAAATCCATAAAATATAAGTACTAAAAAGACCTATTTATATTGTAGGACACCTAGAGACAAATTAGTTCGCGACTAAGGGATCGAGGGATCGAGCGATCGAGCGATCGAGCAATTTCAAGTAAGTTGGGTTATTGCTTATTGTAATAGAGTACTAGTTTTGTAGTGCTTGGAGACTTAAGCTTGTATATGCTTGTGATTGTAAGTAGTTTACACATGTGTTTGATATATCTGAATTCGTGCTGAAACTTACATTGTGAGTGATTTGTGACTGATTGAATTGGTATGAAATTGTTTGAACACCCTAAACGGAATTTAATCTTAGTCGACCCTAATAACTAAAAATGTCATGCATTGCAACCCGTTAGGGGATCATAGGATTCTCCAACCAAATATCGACCCCTTCGAAAGGGATAGTGCAGGATTGCAAAATGGTCCCTTCTTCATCCTTAGTCGAACTAAGTGACAGGAGAGGAGGTTGTGGCGGGAGTGAAGTCAATGGTTCGAAGGTAGTCGCGGGAGGAGCGAGGTCTCTATTGCACAAGCCTGGGTTTGGTTGTGAGCTGCTGCATAACATGGAACTCCTCAACTCAGATTGAAGCGGGTGAAATTTCTCTGATTTCACAACGGACCGGACTACGTTGTGCGATGACACTTGATTGTTGCATTGAATGAAAATAATTATTTGATAACCCTGTTTGTGCTTGTATGCATTCATGAGTCTCCAATTCAACTTACTGAGTTGTAGTTGCTCGTACCCTCATAGATCCTTTTGCAAGTTCTGATTTCTGAACACCTCAAGTACTATGCCGCCCTACAATTACCCAAAGGATAGTCAGTTTGAAGCCAGAGGTGTGAGGATCAAGTTATTTAGTATAATGTATAACTAGAGTGACCATGTAATTAGGGATGAAAGACTAATAGTTATTATGTAATCTAATGAACTGTTATGTTTATGTGAAACTTCCTGGAAAGCTCTGTGGACTTATATATATAATTATACATGTTATTAGAAATTTGCACTATTTATCATAATTGTAGTTTAATTATGAATTGGACTGTTTACTTCAAAGTGAGGAGTCATCGACGCCTTGTGTAAATCATGTCTATGGTAGGCACTGTGAGGCCAGTTACTATCATAAAATGGTTTACATGGCGGGACTGTTGCGACTTTACGACTTCGAGGCGTAACATTGATATGTGACTAGTAGTTGTTGGTTGCTATTGTGGGTTGCCTTGAAGGTGGTCTTGAGGTGTCTCTCGACTATACCGATGGTGCGTTGGTGAAGAAAGGTGATCATCTTTGCTAAGGTAAGAGATTTTGATGGGTTATGCTTGTTGACAGAGATTATTGATTGTAGAGTAGTCAAAGAAGAGGAATTGCTGTATTGAAGAGAAAGGGTATGTCAGTTCTTTTTCACATGGTGGTGGTGATATATGGTGGTTTGTATTATAGAGAGGAAGAAGAAGGAGGGTATGCAATCTCTTTTTCAAATGTAATAACAATTCTGAGGTTGAAGTGTGGAATCCTTGTTCCTAATTTTGTTGAATCACAATTCCTAAGAAATTACCATTCATTTAAGTGAACAAAGTAATGGAAGGCTTGAAGATGGGGGGAAATGGAATTGCTACTCCCTTAAGTAAACATGCAATAAATGTGTCAATCCTCTATGCTATTAGGATACTCCTTTATTTAATGCTTTATGTAATAGATGGATATTAGGAGTGAATGGGTAAAGGGTGGGGTAAGGTATAGGGTACTACTCATGATCTAACTTGTAATACAAATTCCTAAATTTTAAAATAAGAACTTACCTTATTACATGTGATTTCCACCTTTGGACCTATACCCCATAAAAGAATACAGTACATTGTGAAGCTTACGAAAATTTTTATCACCTTCTTATAATTTAAAAGTGAATCAAATGTAAAAATTCTTCCTTATCTTTGCTCTATGTGTAAATAACCTCCTTTTTGTGACAATTTGTTAAAACACCCTTTATTCTTAAAAAAAAAAAAAATGTGCAAGCTTGTTGCTACTTGAATTTTCCCTTAACTTGTGCATTTGTTTTGCACACGTAATAGTTAGTGTGTGAAAAGTAGGGCTAATACCCATGTAATATTGCTTATGTCCCTAAAAGGAAATGTATCAAGGGGAAAAAAAAAAAGTCTCCATGGTGAAAGTAATAGGGGAAAAAAAGATTCTCTTCTTTTCAAATCTCTTGTTAGGAATTCTCAAGGAAGATTTTCTTCCTTGTAATATCATAAACAACAGATACTAGAAATCTAAAGCGGAAAGCATCATACATAATGCATATAGTAGATTTTTTTTTTTTTGTTATGAACTAGACTTTGAGTAAGTTCAAAAGATCCTAATATCTTTTTTTATAAAAAAAAAAAAAATTGCTTTTGTTTGCACTTCTTTGACTATCATGCTAAATTAGATGTATTTCCATGATATTTGAGTAATCTTGTTGGTATTTCTATGGAAATGTATACAGTTGCAAACTTTTCATGTGAAGTACTTCTTTTCCCCTCCTTTATGTGCTTCAATATTTATATGTTGATTTATAGGTAACGAGTTGTTTTATTAAAGGAGTAAACATTTTGCCAAAAAAGGAATTTTCTTCTTCTTTTATTTTTAAGGCTTATAGGGCTACCATAATGCTTAATATGATATTGTTGGATATTTTTAAATTATTATTTGATAAATAATTCGATAGTTTATTTAATTGGCTATATTATTAGTTAATATTCTTATCTCATGTGATAATATACCTATAAAACAAGACCAAGGCCTTAAGAATGGGTAAGATAATAAATAAAGAAGTATATTATGTGATAGTTTTGAGGAGAAATTGCAAAAAACCCTCATAAACTTTAACTTAGGTGTGGATTGACGCATTAAACTTTCAAAATGAGATTTTTGACTCCATAAACTTTCATAAATTAGTAAATAATCTCTATAACTTCTTTAAACTTTGATTTTTGTGCGTAAACACCCCTTATATCTCATAATTTAAGAGATTGTTTATATACCAAAATAAAAATTTAGGGGTATTTATGCACCAAAATCAATGTTTAAGTGTTATAGGAGTTGATTTGCTGATTTGCTGATTTGCTAATTTACTAAAGTTTAGGAAGTTAAAAACCTTACTTTAAAAATTTACGGGGTCAATCCACTCTTAAGTCAAAGTTTAGGGAGTTTTTTTTTTTTTATTTTTATTTTCCCTTGGTTTTTATTTCCCAAAAAAAAATCAGGGAAAAATAAGTTCTAATTTTATCTTAGTTTTTTTTTTTAAATTGCTAAAAACCCTTTAAATTACTATTTAATAGGGTTAAGGGTTTTAGGAAATGGCTAAAATTCCATTAGGGTTTTGGGACAGGTTTTAGAATTTGTAAAAACCCATTGGGAAACTTATTACTTAATTAAAATAATAAATTAATAATATAATACTAATTAAAATATCAATTAAAGGAATAATGTAATTAAAAATTTTTCACCCTTATATATATATTTCTTAAAAAGTAAGGTATTGTAAGTAAATTCCTAATAGGCTAACCTTAGTTGCTTCATCAATCATACTTCATATCCATCATCCGCCTCTCTTCTATTGTCTCTCAAATGGACTTTGGTTTCTAAGTCTCCCTCTTTTCTACTCCTCTTTAGTTCAATTTAGCTCATATCTCTATCATGAAGCCACTATCTCAATCTCCTCTCTTAGTTTTTGCTTCTTTTAATTCTCACATTTTACGAATCATGGTCACAACATTGGCATCTCACATCTATGAAGTAGCTTCTACTCAGCATCTACAATTGCGTTGCACCTGGCATTTCTTACTATCAATTTTCTTTTTGTTTCCCACTCTTTTCCCAACTATTATTTAAAATATTATTTTCATGTATATTGTTATTACTACTATTCATTGATGGTTTATATCTACTAGCATGTTGGATAATTTTATCTTGTTGTCATATATGTTGTTATTCTACAAATTTTAAGTAGGAATAACTTTATTATTCAATATATATGCTTAGTTTCACTAAAACAATAACACAAACGGGATAATATATTCAAGTACAAAACAATCTTTTGGCTTAAAACAAAGAGGTAAACGGATTCATGCGTTAGGAAATGGGTATCTTATCAAAGTACTAGGATAGGCCTACAAACCCCATTAGGATAGTAGATGAGATTTAAGATCTTGTGACCTATCTCACACTTGTCGTAAACCCACCTATTGCCATCACTAGATTTACCCCCCAACTTTTAAATGTTGCAATCCCTTTAAACTTTGATAAATTGGCAAACAATCCTCATAGATTGCAAAAGACCCCATAAACTTTGACTTTGATGTAGAAATATCTCCTGGACTTATTGAAGTGTACTTTAACACATCTAAAACTTTGACCGTAATATAACTTTTTTCTTTAAAACTATAAATCGAAATATCATTTATGTTATCAATTTATAAAGGTTTAGGTAGATGATTTGCAACATTTGAAAGTTTATGAGGTAAATCTACACCTATGTCAAAATTTAGAGAGGTTATTTACAATTTTTCCTAAATATTTAGGTATGCATACACTAAAGTAACCACATTATTTGCTATATTTATGGTAAAAAGGGAGTTTACGTCATGACTATATATTCTTTACGGTTTTACATTTGAATGTTTTTTTATATATACTTAAAAAGTAAAAGAAAGACTATTGCTTTCCATTAATTCAAGAAATATTTATAGAAAAGAAGGCAAAGGAGTTGTCAATTTCTAGTTGTCACCTATAGAATTTTTCGATAAAGAAGCGAAACAAATAGACCTTTAAGAAGATGATTCTGAGCCTACAAAATAATACAAGGTAAGGGGCATCAAGGTGTTGTCTGGAGTGATTACTTTGATACTTAAGTCAATAGGAGAGTAAGCTGATAGCAAGATGGAACTAAGTGAGAGTAAATGTATGTAGATGATTTATTAGAGGAGGAACCATCCCTATTTATAATGGATAGTTGGAGATATTTATGAAAGTTAGGATAAAGATGAATCTCATTAGATAATGGAAGTGCATCTTTGGATGATGTTGGATCCTTGGAAATCTAAGATATAGCTTAAGTAGTTGACCTTCCATGTTAGAGCTATGCTTCTCTGTACTATAGTTGAGCATTCAACCTCTTAGAGGTCGGGTGCTCTTCGAGAATAGATAGTTTGAGACTTTTGTGGATGAGTTTGAGTTAGGGGTTGCTCAAGTCTTCAAGAAGAGCTTGGTCGGAGTTTCTAGGTGCTTCAAACAGGATGTTCATGGGTCTAAAGAGGTTGGACCATGACCTAAACAAGTTGGTTTGGATCTTGGGAGCTCATGTTCAAAATCTCCTATCAATATTATTGTTATATTGTCTTATTTGAATTTCCTATAGTATCAATCGATTTCCCTACTTTCTTAACCCTTGCATAGATTACTTAATTGTTCTCTACAAATGGTAAAGACATCAAAAGTTGTAGCCATCTTCTAAGAGAAAATGATGATTTTTTGGATTTAGTGACGATTTATGACTTGCTTAATGAGTAGGACGTGACTTAGATGTCCCTTTACTATAAGAAGGAATGATAAGAGGAGGTCTTCCATAAACTATTTCAAATGGTATAAGTTGTGCACTACCATGTAAAGAGGTGTTATAGGTGAATTTAGCCTATGGAAGAAAAAAAAAACCTACTTATAAGGACACTCCATGACATAACTCATAAGAAATTGCTATATCATCCTACTCAAAGCTTCAATTTTCCCATCACTTTGAGAGTGATATGCATTAGTCTTAAACAATTAGTACCACTTAAGGTAAAAAGATTCATCTAAAAGAAACCCATTACAATGGGGTCTCTATCAAACATAGTGGTTTGAGCATAACCATGCAACTTTAACACTATGTAAAGAAACAATGAAATGAAGTTACTTTAATGGCTGTAATGGTAGATTCCAAGCCTCCTAAGTGACAATATCTAGAAAGCCTATTAGCAAACACCAAAATAAACAGCAACACCTTGATACTTAGGGAGGCATGTAATGAAATCCATACTCATGTCTTCACATATATGCTTAGGGATGGATAGAGGTTCTAATAGTTTAGTTGGTGAACGAGTCAAACATTTGATGTGTTGGCAAATGAGACGCCCTTGTATACATTCCTCAATCTAAGACTTCATCACATCCCATCCCAATGGAATTCACATGCAAACTGCTTATAGGTGTTAAGGACACAAAAATGACTCAAACTAAGTGAAGCATGATATTCATGTGGAAGCAACAAAATAGATTGAGATTGAGTTGTTTATATATAACAATCGATTTTTCCATCATATTGTCTATTTCAATTGTTTCCCTTAGTTCATTTCAGAAATAACTTGCTGAAATGTAAGGATAGTAGTGTACACTTGCTTTAAGGTATCTATCTATTTAAAGCAACGAGATGAAATTTGAAAATGAATAGGGTCATCACTTATCAAGATAATACTTAAGTTACTTGGTTCTTGCTACCTGTTTTATAAACTATAGGATGGTCATAACCCATCAAATTAGATAAATAATTTTGATGCTTCAGTGTTTGTATTATTCATGTGGGAATCTCTTTTAGACTTCTATGGTCAATTTGAATAATTAAGTGAAACCCTAACAAATATCATTGACATTTCTTCACTAATTCGATAATGGCATAAAGTTCCTTAACATATGCAAAAGCTTTCTATAGATGCACTAGAAGCTTCTTGGTAAAAATATGTTATAGGATGTCCCTGTTGTAATAAAACCACTCCAATACCAATTTCATATGCATTTGTCTCCATGATAAATTAATTGGAGAAATTAGGAAAAGTTAAAATTGGAGCATTACACAATGCTTCATTTAGTTGCTCAAAAGCCTATTGTGTTGCATCACCCTAATGAAAAGCATATTTCTATAATAAATCTGTAATTAGCCCTACAATAGTAACATAACCTTAAATAAACCTTCTATAATATCTAGACAAGCCCATGGATGCTCTCAAATCCTTAGCATTAGAGGGTAAAGGCTAATTTTTAACTGCTTCAACTTTCTTATCTTTAATTTATATCCCCTAATGAGACACAATGTGATTGAGATACTCAATAGTAGTTTATCTAAAAGAACATTTACTTTCTTTGAGGTAAAGTTGATGATCCAATAAGATCTGAAAAACCTTAGCTAAATGTTGTACATGGTGGTCCATAGATTAGCGGTTTACTAAAACATCATAGGAAAAAAATGATGACGAATTTTCTTAAAAGGGTTAAGAATTTGGTTGATAATAGCTTGAAATGTTGCTGGTGCATTACTATGCTCAAAAGGCATCACTATAAATTGTGAAAAGCTATCTTGGCTATATCCTCAGGATGCATTCATATTTGATGATATCCTGATCTTAAATTTATCTTGAAAAAAATACTTGCTCCATGATGTTCATCAAGTAATTCGTCAATAGTGGCAATAGGATCATCCTTAACTATTACCTTATTAAGAGCTCGGTAGTCAATGCAAAATCACCATGTTCTATCCTTTTTTCTTAACAAATAGACATGGGATGAAAAATGGGTTGTGCTACATTGGACTAAGCTTTGTACTAACATATCTAACACTTGCTTTTCAATCTCTCCTTTTCGAAAATGTAGATGGTAATAAGGTTAAATATTAATATGGGATGCATCATCAATCAAATGAATTTCGTGTTGGACTTTACGTATTAGAGGCAATGATGAAGGTATATTAAAAATCTTAGAATAGTTTCTCAATCTATTTTTCAATGCCTCATTATTGGCAGTAAGTTGTGAAGAATAAAAAACCTCCTAAGCTAGTAAATGAAAGTATGAAGCAATTTTGTCAATTTGAATGAGTCTTTTTAGTTGGTTTGAAATAGGATGATTATTATCTATATCACAAAGTCTTATCTAAATCTTGTGTTGAAAAGACTCCATAGTTAAGGACTTATAGCTAATTGTGATAGGACTAATCTCTTATGACCATTGTGTACGTAAGAAAACCTTAACTCCTTCTATAGGTAAAATGTAGAAAGGAACAACAGCATCAATGCCTTAAATGTTTATAGACACATCCACATAGTGTCCTTCACATACCACTTGATTGTCATTTCTTACCGAGACACCCAAAGTTAGAGCAAGAAGAATTGTAAATCCTAAATGTTTTGCCAATTGACTTTATAGGAACTTATGTATACAACTTAAATAAACCAAGATTGAAGCTTTATGATTACTAATAGTGCCTTTTTAGTCCCAAAGTATGGGGTATTTTCATTCTTAGACCTAGGAAGGATTAGGTCTAGCATGTGAACTGAACCACAATTGACCCCGTTAGTTCACTAAATCAACTTAGACCCATGAGCTATGTGCTTAAATTGTAGCTTGACCCGTTAGGCTTGGCAGGTTAGCACCGTTTAGTGTATAGGATTCACCGAACCGGCAAGTCTAAGCTCGAGTTGAAGGACTAATGATTCAACTGGTCGATTTCGACTAAAAAATTAAAAAAAAATGTATGTTTAGATAGATTAAATGTAAGTATTTGCTCTAATTAAAATATAAAATAAAATAAAATATATATATCATTACTTAAGTTTATAAGTTAATATGGAAACCGAATAATATATATGGATTGGTGAAAGTAGATAGTTAAGGTATAAAATATATTACTTTAATCACCAAAGGAGATCGGGGCATAAGATAAAATAAGTTTTATACAATCTTGCCTAGCTTTTGAGAGAGCAACTACTTTCATAAATTAATATATTTGAATGATTTATAAAAATGTAAGTGTGTTTATAATTTAATATAATTAAAAGTTATAAGGAATATATTTATACTATATATAAAATAGCAAGTGTATGATAGATATTAGATAAATGTTGTTTTCTTTAAAACATTAATTCACTCCTATATAGATTATATCATTTTTTAAAGTTTCTTTTCAAGTAATTAAAGATCATAGTGAACATTACCCATCACAAGTCTAGTTCTATATTGATTATATTAGAAAACTTTACTTAAGATGCTGCTAATAAAAAGAAGTTTCCTTACTTAATTCACCAATTGTGAGCATATAGTAATAATAGTGCATTATTGAAAGTGTAAATTATTAATCTCATGCTTAACAATTAATAGGGTGAATTAGTCGAAATTTTAAATCCTTGCGATTTATTAGTGATTTGTCTTTTTAAATTAAAAAATAAAGATAAAAGAATATATTTTTCCTAACTAATAAGAAAAATTAAAAAAAAAAATGATTGATTTACGAGCTAAGAATTAGCCTGTTGAACCACTGGCCAGTTCCAGTTTAAGGGGAAACAGGCCCTCGAATCTATAGGTTTGGGCTCGTTCTAAGCTGGATTCGACCAGGCCCTAGGTTTATGCATTCTTGATAATGTAGTACAACTGATTGTACATGCATCATAGCCATTTCAAATGTCTTCCTCTATTTCTTGTTATTAAGTCTCATAATTTGGTTTTAATGATAACAAAATATGTGCAAAGTTATTATTAGTAAGTGCATTAAGTGTGCAAAAATCTCATGATATAATAGCGATGTATTTTGAAAGAATTCAGATTGAAAAACTAGAAGTGTATGAATTTTTTTAGAGATCTTGATTATGTTAGAATATAGTTTAGAAATTAGGTTAGAAAGCATATCAAACAAAATTTGTAGAAGTGTAGCTGATAACTTTCAAAAAGTGGTTCAAAAAGTGAGATAAACCGAGGATAGAATCTTGAACATCGGATATTTGATTTTATTATCAATATTTTCATCTAGACAAATCGTCATAAAGACCTAACTCCACTTATTGAGCGTATTTGGGTAATGTACTCAATTTCGCTCCACTTGAGTTGATTCAATATCTATAGTGATTAATTTTATTCAAGTAGAATAATTCGATGGAGTAAGTTGGATTAAATTATGGAGGTGGAATAAAGTTTCTTTTTTTATGAACTATTCAAAGAGATAAATACTTGGAAAACCTAATATGTTTTAGATAAGTATATTTAAGATTTATAATATAAGATTGAATATTTTATCAGTGGTTTAAAATATGAAGTTTTAAACATGGTTTATTACTATAACTAAGAATGGGTCCAATCTATATGGCAAGCCAATGTGATCAAATATGAAGCATTTCATTATCTTTAAAAATTTAGCAAGCTCAGCGAATGTGACATTTTCAAGAAGCAACTTGAAGACATGAGCTCTTCTTTAGCCAATATGGTTGCAAATTTGATGAGATTACAAATTTCAATGTTTTAATATTATATTATAGATAAGCAACTATATTGACACCAACAACTTTTAATTGTCATGTGGCAACAAAGTTGATTCATGGGCAATTTCATTCATGGATGTAGCCATGGAGGCAATCTTATAGCAGCTTCAATGAGTTAGTGATAGCTTTGATAAATCATTCTAAACTTCATCATGTCAAAAAGTGTTAGATTTATGAAGGTTTTATTTAAACAAGTGAAATGGTTCATGTGCTCACTTGGCAATGAATGAGATAAATCAATAAACTTATATCTAGCAAATACGAGAAGCAACATAAGTGGAATTGAATATCAATCTTATGTGTAGTGTAGTAGTTGGTTTAATTTTTAACCAAGCAAATATTATGAAATATCACTAGCATCTTTATGCCAAGTGAAAATCATGCTATTAGGTCTAGGCATTAAATTGAACATGTATGGATTCAATTATCAGCTGTTAATATGCATTGTCGATTTTTGTCTAAGTTTGAAGTTCACTAAAGGATTTGAATTTGTATCACGAGATAAGGGGGACAAGGTATGGATTATATTAGTTATTTTGATAGGATATCTTTGGAGAATTATTTAGACATATTATTTCAAATTTTAAAGAGATATGGATAAAGGATAAAGATAGATGAGTTTTTAGAGATATTTTTTAAAAATTCAAATTACGAAGTTTTGGTGGAGATTTTAAAGGAATTTCATTTTCAAAATAAGTGAGATATATCTATCTATGAAAGGGATTAGTTTTGAGCGGATATTTAAGGTTTTTGGTGGAGTTTATTAAGTGAAAGATTACAATAGAGATTTTTGGACCAATTTTGCAATATTTTTTTGCAAAATTTGAATGTAAAAAAGTTAGAGATAAATTTGAAGAACAAGTCAAATCTCAAAATATCTTTAACTAGCGATTATTCAAGATACTAAATATATTTCAAGATAGAAGCAAAACAAAACAAATAGAGAGAGATCAAAAAATTTTGAAAGAAAAAAAAAATTTGTGATCAAGAACAACTCTTAGAAATTACCGCAAAGACTCACTCACAAACTACACAGGACAAATATTTTCATTTATTATCATTTCTATTTGTACTAATAAGAAGAAAATATTTTTATTCTATATTTCCTTATTATTTTGTAATCACTTATTAGACGTTTATTTTAGTGAGGCTTAGAGAGATCTTTGTATACTTGTAAGAAGATTAGAAACAAGCTAGTGAGATAAGATAGAAAGCGATTTTAACATAATTGTAACCTTTATTTCTTATTTGAATATTAGAATTGGATTATTAAACGACACTAGTGAGGAAAATCGGGTCCCCAATAGTGAAGTTGGAAGGGAGTAATAGGCACAAGATCGAAACTCTTTAAATCACTTGCTTGATTTTCTCTCTCTTTCTATTAGTTACTTTCTTGCATATTTGTGTTTGTCACTCTTGTTCTATAGTGTTCAATTATTAAACTAATACTCCATATAACTAAGTTATTAAGAGGAGTTTTTGTTTGAAAATTGAAAAGTTATAAAATTTGCTAAAGATATCAATTCATATCTCCTCCCTTTCATCTTGATATCTTTCATAGGACATAGAATTAGTGTCAAAGCAAGGCTTAATTTTTAAAAGAATGTTTTTCGGCAAAAATAACACTTATTTTTTTAAAAGCACGCTCTTTTATCACATTAAGTTAAAGATTAAATGGTTGAAAGTAGTGGTAGTTTAATTGTTCAACAAGTAAAAGCTCCATCATTTGATGGTACCAACTTTGTTTATTGAAAATTCAAGATGGAAACATGTGTAAAAGTAACAGATTGTGAGACATGGTACATTATAGAGAATGGAGATGTCAAAGTTTAGGCAACTAATGTCACATTAGATGATAGTACTAAAGCTCAATTGAATTGAAAGGCTAAGAATCTCATTTTAATTGCTATTGCACCTTTTAAGTTCTATCTAGTATCATCTTGTGATATAGCTAAGGATATTTGGGATAAGCTGGTTCAAACCTATGGAGGGACGAATACCATTGAGGAGATAAGGATTAATTCCTTGATATGGCAATATGAAACATTTTGTATCCTATCTGATGAAGAAATTAAGGATTCCTTTAGTTGTTTTACTGCCATAACTAATTATTATCTCTTGGAAAGAAAATGAATGATGAAAATCTCATTAGAAAGGTGCTGAAGGTCCTTCTTAAGGTATGGAATGGTAAGAAGATGGCTATTAAGGAAGCATGTGATATGAAAAGTTAAGTTTAAGCTAATTGTGTAGTAAACTAACGACTTATGAAGATAAATTCCTCAAGGTAGAAGACATACCAAAAGATCCAAAGACAAAGGCAATAACCTTGAAAGCTAGAGAAGTAAAAGATGACTCAATAAGTGAAAAGTTATCTTATGAGGAAGATGATATTAAACTCTTAGTGAGACATTTGAATTGGTTACTTGAAAGGAAATGTAAGAAATCTTATTCTAAAATGTTTATATCTAACAAGAGTCAAAGTGATGCAGGAAAAGGATTTAAATAAAAGGAACAAAAGAGAAGAAAAAAGTGATGTGCGATGAATGCAAACAAACCTAAGCACATCAAGTATGAGTATCCAGTGCATGAAGAAGATGTACAAATATAAGAAAAAACGTAAGTCTCTTATAGCAACATAGAGTAACTTAGATGGGTCAAAAGTTGAAGTAGAAGGTTTAGATGATGAATTTGGAGAAGCAAATTTGTGCTTGATGGTACTTACTGAGGTATGCTCTGAATTTGATGAAGAGATACCTAACGATATTTCTGCTAAGATAAGTAAATTGTTAAAGATCCTTTTGAAAGCCAATGCCAAGATTTCAAAAGTTGTTAAGTAAGACAAGGTTTTGAAGGAAGAAAAAGAAGCTCTCATGCAAGCAAACAAATTTTTAGTAAATGAAAATGATATTGTGAAAAGTGATAACGAAGGTTTACATCTTGTAAGAAAAGCTTTGATAAATAAAAATTAGATTTTGAAAAAAGAAATAAAGATTTTAACAATTCGTATTGATGATTTATCAAATTCTATTCAAAATACCTTTGTTTAATAAGATTTGAAAGTGGTGAATCATTTCTTGTTAATAAGAAAATGGTATTTGTTAAGTTTAAAAAATAGTTGGTAAGGAAACAATGGAAAATTTTGAAAAAGATAAAGTTGTTCAGTAAGTTAGAAACTCTAGCAAAACTTATCAAGAATAGAACATAAAGTATCCTACTAGAGGTTACTATAGATTCTCAAATAGAAAGTATATCAAAAAGTACCTAAATTGAAACCAAAGGAGATTGGTAAGTAATAGGTATGATTATTCCTATCCTTATGCTTGCTTCTTTTATAATAAGTTAGGCCACATTGAAAACTTTTGCTTTTACAAAAATTCTAAGCTTAATAGTCATTAAGTTAAAAATTGAAATATAAGCTTGAGTTTTAAGGAACCAAAGCTTGAATGGGTTCCTAAGAAAGCATGATACGTTTTTCATTTGTTATAGGTCCATTAGGTAGTAAAACATAATTGGAGATAATACTCCATTAATAGAATCCTCATTTGAAGTAAAAAGTATGTGGGAAAATGTAAATAACCCCCTTAAACTTTGACTTTGGTGCAAATTAACCTTATAAACTTCCAAAGTATGTTTTTTAGTCTCCAAACTTTCAAAAATTGACAAATAACCCCAAAACCCCTTTCATCTTTGATTTTGGCATGTAAATCTCTCATAAATTTTGATTTTAATGTGCAAATACCTTATAAATTAACTTTAGTGTGTAAACACCCTCCTAAACACTCCATAATTTAGAAGGTATTTATACACCAAAATCAAAATTTAAGAGGTTATTCTTAACCTATGAAATTGTTTGCCAATTTATAAAAGTTTAGGGATAAAAAATCACACTTTAGAAGTTTAAGGAGATAATCTGTTGCAAAATCAAAGTCTAAGGGAGTCCTGTGCAATTTCCTCAAAAGTATGAGTTGATGATGTAAAATGGTTTGGTAATATTGTTCTATTCCCTCCGACATTTTATTATCTTTCATATGTTATACATACTGCTACTTTATCATTATTATCAATTAGCATCATTTTTAGAGGGAGCACTTTTTCAAAAAGAAGTTGTTAAGGGGGAGAAAAGAAAAAGATTTTTGAAATACTTTCTTATTTGAAAAATTTGTCATGATTTATTATATTAAGGGAGCGATGTTTTATTAATATTTATATTAAATTGATTATCCTTTTACAAGAAAAAGGGGGAGATGAAAGGTATATAGAAATATAATTTTAAAAAGAGATTTAGTGTATTTTATATTTAAGTCCATTAGACTTTATATGATGTTTTGTCATGATAAAAAGGGGGAGAATGTTAAGTCTTGTAATTTGGTTTTGATAATAGCAAAACATGTACGAAGTTATTATCAACAAGTGCATTCAATGTGTAGATATGTCATGATATAACAGTGATACAACAGTGATACATTCTAAAAGAAATCACATTGAAAATGTAGAAGCGTATGAATTGTTTTAGAGATTTCAACTATGTTAGAATGTATGATAGAAACTGGGTTAGAAAGCGTATAAGGGCCTATTTAGATTGTTTTTTTTTTTAATTTGTATTTGATCTGTGTCTAATCTATATCTATTTGAAATTTGGTATTTGAAAAACTATTTAATCTATATCTAATTTGTTTCTTTTTCATAATTATGATGAAGATGATGATTACAATGTCAAAACTAAGAAATGAAAATTTGCATGCTTTTAAGAGAAAAGTTTTGAAAAAATATATTTTATGTATTGAAAATTATTATTTTAATTAGCATTTTTGAAAAAATATTTTTTTTTATATCTTATTCTTGCCAAACATAAAAATTCAAGTAGGTAAAAATAAGATAGAAAACAAATAAACCAAATAGAGCCAAAAACAAAATCCACAAGTATGGTTTATAACTTTTAAATAGTGATTCAAAAAGTGAGATAAATTGATGATAGAGGCTTGAAGATTAGATATTAAATTTTATTATCAACATTTTAATTTGGACAAAACGACATAAAGACTTAGCTCTACTTATTCAGTGTATTTGAATAATACACTTAACCCATTCCATTTGAGTTGGTAATACATAGCGATTAACTTTATTCAGGTGGAATAATTCAATGAAGTAAGCTAGATTAAATTATGGAAGTGGAATAAAGTTCTTTTAAATCTTTCAAAGTGACAAATATTTGGAAAACTTGATATGTTTTGGATAAGGGATATTTAAGATTTATGATGTGAGATTGGGTATTTTTATAAATGGTTTAAAATATAGAGTTTTAAACATAGTTTATTACTATAGCTAAGGATGGCTCCAATCTACATGGTAAGCCAATGTGATCAAACATGAAGCATTTCATTATCTTTAAAAATTTGGCAAGCTCAGTGACATTTTCTAAAAGCAGCTTGAAGACATGGGCTCTTCTTTAGCTAATGTGATGGCAAATTTGATGAGATTACAAACTTCAATGTTTTAATATTATCTTATAAACGAGTAAGTATATTTGTACCTATAGCTTTTAATTATCATGTGGCAACAAAGTTATTTCATGGGTAGTATAATTTATGGACGTGGTTATGGAGACAATCTTGTAGCAGCTTCAATGAGTTGAGTTGTTTTAGTGTCAACTTTGACAAATCATTCTAAATTTCATCGTGTCAACGTATGTCAGATTTATGAAAGTCTTAATTAAACAAGTGAAATAGTTTACGTGCTCAACGTGGCAATCAAGGAAGCATCTCACGTGGAATTAAATATCAATCTCACATGTAGCCTATATTTTCATGAAAGAGCATCTCGATGTGTTCATCCACATCAAGGAAGCAATGAAAGGTAGTTTGAAATACTAAGGTAGTGATGAAAATTTACATAGTAGATAACTTAATTTTTAACCAAGCAAACATTATAAAATGTTGTCAACATCTCTATGCAAGTTAAAATCATGCTATCAGGTCTAAGCATTAAATTGAACCCATAAAGGTTTAACTATTAGTTGGTAGTATGTATTGCCAATTTTCATCCAAGCTTGAAGTTCACTTGGAGGATTTTAATTTGTATCTCAAGATAAGGGACACAAGATATGGAATATGCTAGTTATTTTGATGGGGCATATGTGGAGAATTATTTTGAAGATATTATTTTGAATTTCAAAGAGATATGGATAAGGGATTAAGATAGATGTAGACTTTTTAGAGATATTTTTTCAATATTCAAATTACGAAGATTAAATAGAGATTTTGAAGGGATTTCAATTTGAAGATAAGTGAGTTACGTCTATCTAAGAAAGGATAAGTTTTGAGAAGATATTTAAAGTTTTTAGTGGAGTTTATCAAATGAAAAATTACAATAGAGATTTCTGGACGAATTTTGCAATATTTATCATTTCAATTTCAAAAAGTTAGAGATACATTTGAAGAACAAGCCAAATCCTAAAGATATCTCTAACTAGCCATTATTCATGATATGCTTAATATATTTCGAGACAAAATCAAAATAGAACACATAGAGAGAGACAAGACAATTCTAAAAAAATTTTGTGATTAAGAACAGCTCTTGGAAACTACCTTGAAAACTCACTTACAAACTACACATGATAAAGATTTTCATTTATTGTCAATTCTGTTTGTACTAATCAAAAGAGAGGATTTTTATTATGTATTTCCTTGTTATTTTTAATCATTAGTTGGAAGTTTCATTTGAGTTTGAGAGAGGTTTAGGGACATGTCTATTTGCTTGTGAGTAACATCAAGATAAGCTAGTGTGATAGGACAGAGAGTGACTGTAACCTAATTGTAACCTTTATTTCTCATTTGATTATTGGAATTGGATCAGTGTAACAACATCATTGAGGAAGACTGGACCCTTAATAGTGGAGTTAGAAGAGAATAATAAGCACAAAATCGAAACTTTCTAAATTGCTTACCTGATTTTCTCTCTCTTTTTGCTATTTACTCTCCTACATATTTATATTCGTTGTTCTTATACTTAACTCTTCCACCATTAAATTACTACTCGACATAACTAAGTTACTAAGAGGGTTTTTATTTGAAAATAAAAATGTTTGAAATTTTATTAAAGATATCAATTTACCATCCCTTTGGATATTTTACATGGGACGTACACTTGTTTAATCTCACAATCAACCATACGATCTTCATCATCTTCTTGTATGAGTAAGAGAAATTTAGCTTTGCATTTGTATCCTTGACTAAATTTTTTTATCACAATTGTAACATAAACCTGTTTCTCTTCTAGTAAGCATTTTAGAGACTGCTAATTTACATGTAGGTAATGGGGTAGTAGAAGTTGGAGTAAGTGACAATGGAGGTTTGCAAGAAGATAAATGTTGGGTAGATGAAACATGTGTATAAGGTGAAGAAAGAGAAGGTTTAGAAAACTGTAAAGTGTTGGTAGGTTTGAAAGAAGATGTGGATGAAAAAGTGGATTTAGGAAAAGAGTATTACTTAGCATACTTAGCCTTATATATTTTGGCTAAATCAATTGCTTGCATTAAGGAAGAAGGTTATGTAGTTTGCACCTCTCCTTATAGTAGTCTTAGATTAGGATACAAAACAACTAATGAGAAAATTTTTTGATAAACCAACTAATCTATTAGATAAGCTTTCAAATTTAGATTGGTATTCCTTAGTAGTTTGTAGCTGAATTAATTTAAAAAGCTTTCCAGGAACATCTTCACATTAAGATGGTCAAAGATGTAATTTAATGGCTTTTGTGAAAATATTCTAAGAATTGAGTTAATGGCTTAAATACATCTATTGGTGCCATTTCAAAACTCTATCATTCATTGCAAAAGATGCTACTATAGTTTTATGTTCATCCTAAATACCATGAAAATTGAAGAAACCATTTACTTTGCAGATCCATCTAAAAGGATCATCACCATAAAAATTTGGAATCTCAAGTTTGATGCCCTTTAACAAGCTATCTAAGTAGCTAGGAGATGATGACAAAGTCAGGCACTTCGAATTATTGGGTGAATTATGATTGGTTTGATTCTGCATATTAGTGATATTATCCATGACTTTTGATTCAATTTGTTGAATACTTGCATGTAATTGCTTCATAACGCCTTAAGGTTCTTGCTTCATTTCATTCTTGAAAGATGAAAATTCTTCTTTTGTGTTATTAGATCAAGTTTGAAGGGTCATGATAAAACAAGAGAACCAATGTTAGGTCTTGATAAGCCTAAGCTTGCTAAATAAAGAAGTAAGTATTTTAAACTAGAGTTTCTCCTTTTACTTTGGTTATCACCTCCCTTCTTTCATGTTTGCTCTCAAATTAGGGTTAGCTATCAAAGTGATATGCCACCCTAATTCCTCACTAATATTCTTGTGTTTGTGTTACTAAATTTGATATTTGCATATACTAACTTGATTTCTATCCATTTGTGAGGTAAACCCTAAGCAATGGCAACTTTGAATGGGCCAAACTCTGACAAGAAAGAAGACTCAGAGATTTTTAGGGGTGAAAAATGTTTTTTTCTTTTTTTTTTTTTTTTTAGTTTCTTTCCTTTTAGTTATTTTTATTTATATTCTTTATGGCTTTTATTATTTTTTTTTCCCTCAAAGTTTGTCGCAAGTTGTTGAATCTATGCATGTTACAATTTCTATCACGGTTGTACATTTTATTACTCACACAATCACTATTTCTGATTACAATATGACACAATCAACATATAATAATGTAGTGATGTGCTAGACTTTTGCCCATAATTATTGTCACCAGTGTAATGGGCTCCAGCAGAAAATGGATTAGAGATGGCAGTTCGCACTTGGAAGATAAAAGAATTATTTAACCATATAATTATGCATTATCTAAAGATATTAAGATAATAGTTGCATTGGTCTAGTTAGACATGTCTTGTTTCGTATAATCATAAACAAAAGGTAGTGGAATTGTGGAGAACATACCTCCCTAGGTGATAAAAAAAGCTTGTTGGGGGGATATATTCTCCACTTACGTATTTATGGATGCAGATTATGATTCTCGTAACTAATTAAAATGGTTATTTCTTAATGGAACAAAGATGTATGCTACCCTCTGTCCTTGTTATATGTTTCTTGGGACTCTTAAAGTTTACCAATTGGAAGCTAACTTGCTGTCCTTTGTTGAATCCCAAATGTTGAGAAAAATTGTTGATGTTTTTGAGAAGTTTTGTCAACATTAAGGAAATTACGATGGACACATAGCAAATTTATGAACTTAGACATTATTTATGATTTAGGGATGTTTCATTATAAACTTCTTGTAATATTCTCAACCATATCAGTGTTAAAAATGTATAAGTTACTACCCTTTTTAATTCTTTTTTAATAATTGTTATACGAACTATAAGACTTTTTACAAATTTTGACCAACATTATATTAATCAAAATCAAGTTACAGAAACTAAAGTGCAATTAAAAGAACAGCAGTTTTACGTGATCTAGACTAAAATAACAGGAAAAATGGTTTCCTGAAAATAAGAACAATTATGAATTTCACTAAAATTATGAACTTTTCGGAAAATTATAAATTATAAAGTAAGCTTAGGAACTCGTAGTGATGTCATGAATTTAGGCTTATTTAGGAATCATTGATTGAAAGTACGATGTTTGACGATTGATACAAAAATTTATATAACTTTATAAACTATAACGGAATGACAAATTCTAGCCATTTCACCAATTTTTGGCCAAAGTAAGATACCATGATTTTTTTTTTTCCCTTTCCTTCCATCAAGATACCATGAGTTAAATTACAAATTTTTAGCTTTTTTTCAACCATTTTATGGCATTTTACTTTTATTATAGTTATGAATGAACTGAAACAGACATACAAACATTCTTTAATTTACAAGCTTTTGAAATCAACGAACTTGGCAAATTAACTACTCGTTGTTATGACATTTATTCATAACGTTTAAAATTGCTCATATATATATATATATATATATATATATTTCTAGTTATGTCGCCACCATTTTTAATGCTGGAAAAAAAAAAAAAAAGAGACAAGAAAAGAAAAAAAAGGAACTTGCATGGATTAATCATTTATCCTATTAATATATAAACAAAATGAAATGAAAAAGTTACTATATACTGTAAAAAAACGGAAACTCTGTCTTGATGATTAAAGTACTTTCTTCCAAGAGAGTCCAGTTTATAAATGTTTTTAAAGCAAGAAGGATTTGTGTTTGAAAGTAAGTGGCTACATCTTTTGACTTTTTAGTCATTCTTGACTATCTTTCTTGTACGTCAATCATAGGGTCCTAAATCTCTAGTTCGATTTGACTTTGTCCAAGATCGTATCGTTTACTTTGTCTTTGGTTGCAACGTTGTGAATTTCATTTAAAGCCTACCACTCACATTTTTGTCAATTTAGAGTAAGGATTTCCTTCAGGTCAGAGAAACTTTGTGCTATGTCACAATACGTAAGCCCGATACAAAGACTCGCTATAAAAGTACAAGTGACTGTTATAATTGAGAAGGCGTATGTTTGGTTTTTAAGAATATATAAAGACTAAATTTTTTAAGTGTTACAAATCTAGAATGTAGGTAAGAGTAAGTTGTATATATGTTTTTTTTATAAATTTAAATAGAAGACTAAGAGTAAGTTGTATATATGTTTTTTTTATAAATTTAAATAAAAGACTAACGTTATAATACGTGATGCATATTAATGTGATAAGGACTCAACCTTAAATGCCTCTTATTCAAGATTTGTCTAATGAGTCAGGTAATTTAAACTTAAAAAGAGATGAGAAGGTAAGCAGCGACGGGATGAACAAGGAGGTGAAGTTTACTTCTAGTGTTGATGTTAGGGCTAAATGGATACTTAAAAACAAGAGGATTGATAGTAGAAAGATGAGATTTACGGTAAAACGGCATGTAGCATCATCCAATGTTGAACAGGAGCTGCTTTTATCTGAACATGAAGAAGCTTCGGTAGAGGAATATAGACTGGACATGCAGTATCATTCCAGTGGCAGTGTTGGCTGGCCCTCGATAGCCATATAGGGCCTGTGATCTTCATCTATTGGAATTGTTAAGGTTTTGGGTTGACCTTAACAATTCATGATTTCATGACCACATTAAGAAGTATAATTCAGGTATTATTTTTCTAATATAGAAGAAAAATAAAGATGAAAATCGGCACGAGTTCAAAATAGACAAAGATACATTGGCAGCTTCTATGTTCCTCTAGTAGGATTAAGTGGTGGATTGGCTCTTTGGTGGACCGTGGATTATAAAATAAATGTGATTGATAGTTGTCCTTGGTATATTCATTCTAAAGTACTAAGGGATGATGGTATCTTGTTTGGCTTTATTACATGGTGTTATGCACCTAGCTCTTTCCACGAGAAAAAAAATTTTATGGTAGCATTTACTTGATATTTCCATTATTACAATTAGTCCTTGGGTTTGTGTAGAGGATTTCAATGAAATACTTGATGAATTAGAAAAGTGTGGTGGTAATTGGCGAGACAATAGGCAAATTGCAGTTTTCAAAGAGTTTGTTTCTTTGGCTCATATTTTTTATTTGGGTTTTTCTAGGTAATAGACGGAATGCTGGGTTGATTAAGAATGACTTGACGGGTGCTTTAGGTTAATGGAATGGATTCAAACATTTCCTTACATAATAGTGTCCATGAGCCTATCATAGCCTCTGTCTATGCTGCCATTGTTGTAAATACTAATCAGAAACACTTCCCAGGTCAGAAACACTTCCATTTTGAGAATCTTTGGAGGTCTTTGGAAGAATGAGGCGGTATCATTCAACAAATTTAGGATAACAACCCATATTGCCTCTCCCTTAAGGATTTTATGCATAAGCTGCACATTTATGGAAGAAAGCTACAACTTTGGAGCAAATGTACATTTCCTAATAGCAAAAAGAGAATAGACCAACTTAAGAAGATGTTGGCAGAAATACAAATGAGGGATGACATTAGTCATATGGATGAGGAAGAGCAGATTCAACAAGAAATTTGTCAATTGTGGGGGTATTTCCAAATAAGAAAATGAGGTATTTCCAAATAAATTGGTTGTTGCACTGAGATAAAAATACCTCATTTTCCTACCATACAACTGTTGCATGAAGACAACGGAACAAAAATTTTAAATTAAAAGATGATGATGAGAGACTAATAGAGTTAGAAGTAGACATCAATTCCTCTTTTGTAACATATTTCAGCAAAGATTTTAGGTTAGAACCAACTAGAAACCCTAGAATTTATTTAAGTTAGGTCACTTCGATTATCACAAATGAAGACAACCGAGCACCAACTTTTATATGCTCTGGTTACAGTTGATGATGTGAAAAGTGCAATATATTAGCTAAGTGCTCGAAAGGCCCTCGGTTCAAATGGTTTTCCAGGAGTATTCTATTAGTCATACTAGAATATAGTTGATCCGTTGGTAGTTTCAATAGTTCAGACTTTTTTCTCAATAAGTAAGCTCCCTCCCTGCTTCAACATACAAATTAAGTACTTATTCCTAAGGTATCGACCCTTGAAAGTGTGTCCCAATTTCATCCTATAAGTTTGTGTAATAATTTGTATAAAATCATTATAAGATCATAGTTAATAGACTAAAGCCTCTTCTTAAAAAGCTTATAACAAAAAAACCAAAGAACCTTTGTATTAAGATGTTTAATTCAAAAAAATATATTATTGTTGCACATGAAACTTTTCATTTTCTAAAGAATAAAAGAAGAGGGAAAAATAGCCTATGTGCAGTAAAGCTAGATATGAGTAAGACATATGATAAGGTCGAATAGGGTTTCTTAAGAGTTATTTTATGTAAAATGGGGTTTGCAAACCATGGGTTGGGTATATCATAGAGTGTGTTTGCACAGTTTCTTTTAGTTTGATTATTAATGGGAAACAAGTTCGCATGTTAATCCATCTAGAGTAATTAAACAGAAAGATCCCCTATCACCGTATCTATTTATCATAGTGGTAGACATGCTAGTAAAGGGTCTTTTGGAAGCCTCCTAAGCTAGAGTTCTTAGAGGAATTAGGTTTAATCAACATTGTCCTATACTAACCCATTTATTTTTTGCAAATGACTCACTGTTCTTTATTAAAGCCTAGGAAGAGAATGTTCTAAACCTATATTATGTGTTGGAGGTGTATTGTGAGGCTTTCAGTTAGCGGATCAATTGTAACGAATCAAAAATTTCCTGTAGTGCTAATTCTCCTTCTTGTTGGAAAAGAACTATTCGATATTTGTTGAACATCCCCAATATAGACAGCCTTAGAAGATACTTTAGTTTACCCACTTTATGGAAGTATATTATAGTCTGAAGCGTTGAAGTTTGTTAAGGAGAAACTCTTAAAGAATCTACAAGGTTAGAAACATAGTCTTTTGAATGGGGCGGGTCATAAGGTGCTTATAAAGTCAATGGCTTCAGGTATCCCCACATACTCAATGGAAGTTTTCAAATTCCCTTTAAGTTGGTGCCACTCTATTAACTTTATTATTATGGATTTTTTGTGGCGTTTTTGAAATGATAGAAATAAAATATATTGGGTTAATTGGGATACTTTGACAAAATCGAAGGACATGGGAGGAATGGGTTTCTAGGACTTAAAATCTTTTCAATCTTAGTCTCTTAGCTAAGCTAGCTTGGAGGTTACAATAGAACCCAAATGCTTTATGGGCCAGAGTTATGAAGGGTCACTATTTTCCTCACGAGGAATTTCAATTCATCAGGAAGGGTGGTCAAGCTTCATAGGTATGGAGTAGTTTGTTAGAAGGAAGAGAAGTTCTTTTCAAAGAGGCTACTTAGTAAGTAGGTGATGGTAGAAGTGTATTTGCAAGTTGAGACTATTGGATTTCAACTATGGAAGGAACACTAATGCAAAGAGGATTTCAAGTTGACTTACAATTACATGTTTTTGACTTGATTGATGGGAAGGCAAGACTTTAGAGGATATATTAGATTTTACAATTTTTAACTACTGCAGAGATTAAGGCTATTAGAGCCATACTTATCTTCTAAGATGTAGATGCGAATGGCTGTATTTGACCTTTCACTCGTAGTGGTGTCTTCTTAGTTAAATCGAGCTATTACTAAATATAAAAGACATGAACATCAATTTCGCATAACAAGCTATCCTCATCTTTTGTAATACCTGAGAAAGTATGGGAGTTGATGTAGCATCTAAACATCTTACTGAAAATTAAGCATTTCCTCTGGAGGCTATTTTCTAGTGCACTTCCAACCTTTTCAAATCTTCATTTGTGTAGGGTGGATGTTGATCCTCGTTACCCATTTTGCCAGTAGATTGAAACATCGGAGCATATCTTTTTATGTTGTGAGTGGGTGAGTTGTGTTTGTGCTAAGAATTAGCTTGAGACTATCTCCAGGATGAGGTTGATCTGTCGCAAGACGAAGCTGACTTGTTTGAAGCTAAAGCTAGCGTGTCCTAAACTAACGCTGACCAATCTCACGTAGAGGCCGACCTATCCTTAGCCTAGGTTGCCTTGGCATGCCTAAAGCCAAGCTGATACTAGAAGGCTAGGATGAAGGAAGGAAACCATTCAACATCAAGTTCGTTGTCTGTTGAGGGGTTGAGAAACCAAGCAACCGAGGCCTCAAGGCCAAACATCCATTTAGCACAACATGGACAAACTAGTGCCGACTAATTCTAAAACTCGACAATTGTAGGCTAATCTCATAGGCAACTCAGCCAAGCATTGTAAGACCTTACCAACTTTAACCTAAACCAAGACATCAACTGCTGACCTCAACCAGTTTAGATCCAACTCCTTCCAAGGCAGCTTGGATGACCCACATGCGAACCTTCCTTATAGCACACAGTTTTGTACACTTGTAAGTATTTTCCTTAACTTTAGATGTGGGCCTACTTAGGGGTTGAAGGCTTTATATATTATTTACAATTTTACCACTAGGATTTTAGAATTTGCTATAAATAGCAACATTTGTAATTATCTGGAGTAGATTTGAAGATAAAAAAAAAAAAAAAGAAACATACAGAGAATTTACACTTAAACGTTCTTTCCTGAGTAAGGAAATTCTTAAGCTCTTTAAGCTAGCATTTCGGATTATTGAGTATTGATTAACTCTTTAATCTATCTTTATGTTCTTATCAATCTTGACTTTAAGATTGTGGTGAACTCCTCATTTGAGCAAGTTAGTGAGTCGCATTTAACCCTCATTTGAAACCTCGAGCCTTAGATTAGTTTTCGTGAGTCGTATGAAAACCTATTTCGAGCTCAACCCCTGATTGTGTTTATGTCTTAATGCATGATATCCATTCAAATTCGCATTCAAAACCCCATCATAGTTCGAGTTTGCTGCACGTTTGTGGATTCACATTAGTTTAGTATAAAGTATTTGGTATCAAAATTGATAATATAAGGGTTACGAATCTGGTATTGTGGTATTTAGATATGATTGAAAAATTAGGTAGATTTATGGTACCTAAAGTTCATGCAGTTAGACTAGTTAAGGTTTGTTAGTTAATTTAGAAGGAAAGGTGTGAAGCATCCTTTAATTGTAAAGCTCCTAATCTTATTGCTATAGTAACGATGGTTATTTTTGTATTAGAGGAGATGGGAACTAAACCAAGTTTATTAGTCTTCCTAAATAACTTTATATAAACTAAAGCTGGGTGTTCATCTACAACAATTCACGTAGATAGTGATAGTGATCCGGCAGTTGACTACTTCTCTCACCAACCAACCCTAAAAGAATCACATATATGTCTGATGAAAGCAACAATCGTAAGTTTGATCATGTGTTTCGACCGGTAGTTGTCATGGAGACAATAGCAGATGACATGTCCTTGGTGAGAGCAACAACGATTCTCGAAGGAGTAGAGCCATGCAATACTCTGAATCTAAGGTTTCAAGTAATTTAGGGATGTAGCTGTGTTTCAATTGTTAGTCTTTGCAAAACTCTCCGATGGATATCATTTTTGATAATAGGATGTCTTCAATTTGGCCTTCCTTAAACACAATAATAATGTACATGGATGGATGTTGAAGTACATTTAATAGGCAAGCTAGGCTTAGAGTACTTTTTTGAGAGAAGTTTGGTGCTTTGTTACATGGGCTTGCTTAAGTTACTATTTCTCCTTTTCTCAAAGACGTGGAATGCAAAGCTCTTCTACTAGCCATAAATGATGCTATCTCTTTGGGTCGCCAATCTTATATATTTCTAATTGATTGTATTACCCTATTTCATGCTCTCATGGGTCAGACTCATAAATTGCATTGGAGTTCCTGATCGATTGTCAACCAAATCTTTTCAACATTACATCAATGTCGTCTTCTCAATTGTACATTTGTTTTTGTCCATATCGGCTAATTAGGCTACAGATTGGGTAGCTTTGCATTCAAGAAGGGGAATTTGTCCATTTGATGGGTGTATTAATACCCCATTTGCCCCTTATAATTTGCTTGTTGTTGATTGTTTTTCTTTTCTGTTTAGTGATCCTTATAACTTCACTTGTACTCATTGTTGAGGGTAGGAAGGGGGGTGGAAATGCATTAAAATTGCACTTTTTCAATTTTATCCATAACTTTTTCAACAAACAACATTTACCATAACTTTTTCAATGATGACTACATATAACATTTACCATTACTGTAGAACATGTAGATTTTTTTATTTTCCTTATAAATTTCATCATGGCTATGTTTTCAAAACAAAAAACAACCGTAACCTTTTTTTTTTTTTCAAAAACAGTTGCTTAATTTAACCAATTTTTCTAATGACATCGATAAATGAAGTCCATTGAGGTTTATTTCTAACCAATTTGTTTTTCTCCTTAAATGATTCTTTAACCATTATTATTATTGATGAATTTTTATGGAAGTATTGTACAAAAAGTTATTTATGCGAATAGAACATCGATTCATAATAATCACATTGAGAGATATTTAAGGAAATAAGCATACTGTTTTGAAAAACAAAAGCAATAAATATCGTACTTAATGCAAAATTTACAAAGTTTATTAAAATGTAAATAAAAGATTTATAAAATTATATAATTCAATAATTATGAATGTAATAATAATATAGGATCGAAAAATTAATCATGGGAAAATGAAGACATAACATGGAAAATGGAATAAAATATAAATTTAAACTAAAATATTTCTCTTTTTTAAGGTACATGCATTAGTAAAATAATTTCCCTATACTCTAAGAATTAGATTTCTTTCTAATAATAATATCAAATCTTTTGTGAAACATTAAATAAAGAAACCATTCCACTATAGAAAATAAGTAATGGACGTACCTTATGGCTTATAGGTAATGCTAGAAGGAGAAACTAGAAACTTAGATTCCCTTTTTTAAACTTTACTAGATGATGAATTTAGAAAAGGATGAGTGAATAGAAAGAAAATGACAATGGAGTAATGATTAAAGATGAAAGATGAAAGATGAAAGAGAAGAGACTAACAAGCATTTAGTTTAGGGTTTTGGATAGGCTAGGCTTACTTTTATTTATTTATTTTATTTAATTAACATTATAGGGTGAAGACCCTGGTAGTACTTAATACACTTTAAAGTACAGTTTCTAGGAAGGGTACAAGATACCCTGACCTCTTACAAATACCTTACCCTATGATAATAGGTTCCGAAAAATTATTACTTGGAACCTATCTCATGACCTTAACTATCCATCCAAAACCTACCACATTGCATAGGATTTGAGTGGGGTACCTTGTATGATAAGGTTACTGGCTCACCTCTACTGTCATCTAAGCTAACCTGCAAAATTTCAATGCTTATGCTAAGCTTGGATTGTAATACCTCAATTGAAACTCTAAGCATAGCTACTAAGGATATAAGGGAAAAAAAACATAGCTATTGAGGATAATTACCTACAATCCCCAACAACAAAAATATTTATCATTTTCCTATTTTTTATTTAGAAAATATTTGTTATTGCATCTTTTCAATAGTTATTAAATAAAATATCAATGTTTATTATGAATGTTCAAACCATAATTTCACTAGCTTGCACATAAAATGTTTCATTCCTGTAAATTTTGTGAATCGTTAAGTAGAAGCATAATTTTTCTAAAACAAAAATTTCTAAATTATCAATTTTTGTAATCTTATAATGTGTTTCCAAAAAGAAAGCTTAAATTGAATGAATTATATTTCACCTTACAATCAAAACTATTTTGGTTTCCATAAACTTTGTAACTTTCCGAAAGCAATTCTTTTATACTAGTAATTTAGATTAATTTTTATGAAAACATTTAATTTTCTTAATTATATATTAGTTTCAAGAAAAAGATGGCTAAAACTTATAACTATATATTTTTAAAAACTAGATCATTATTAATCTTTCAAAAGAAAATTTTAATTTACTTATATTTCTAAAAAATCATATTTTCAATTATTTTTAGAAAACAATTAACTTTGTTGCAATCTTTTGATATAATCTTTGCAAAAAGTATGATTTTAGTTCTTTTTAATAAAAAATATATTCATTTTCCTAATAATTCAATAAAATTTTATAGAAATAAACATTTTAGCTATTTTTGGAAAAACATGTAATGTCTTATAATTTCTAGAAGATCACTATATTATTAATTTTGTAGAAAAGGCATTAAATTTTCATAATCAATTAATATATCTATTGAAAAGTATTATTAATTATTTAACAAAATTTTAAATGTTTTTTTTTATTGATAATTCGAGAAAGGTATAGTTTTTGATATAAACATTTTTTTTATTGCTTAAACCAAAGATTTTTTAAATTAATTTTTTTTACTAAGTCTAGCGATTCAAAAGTTCAATTTTTCTATTAATTTGAAAATTAAATTTTTTTAAAAGTTACAAATTATTTTTTATGGATGATGCATAAAAGTAGGGAAAGTGCTCCTTACTTATTACTGTTACTTGAGCTTTGGATGAAAATGAAAAGTAACTAAATTATGAAAATGAGGAAATCTTAAAGAACATAAAACTGTCATCCGAGCTTGTAAGGATATAACTTATTGACTTGCCTCATTACTTAAATAATTAATTGGGACAAAGTCATATTTATTACTTGAAATTTACTTATTTTTTCAATTTTACACAAGAAGTTTGAAGTTGTTTTCATACTCAATCAAATTTTCAATTACCAAATTTACTAGCTTACCTCTAACTTGTACTTTTGACCAATAAACATTTGCCATGTTGTTTTGTGAATGGAGAAAATTTGACAAGTAAGAGTTCGTTTAGATATAATATGTAGCAAATTCAAACTTTAGATATATAATTCGATAAGTAAAAGTTCAATTGATATGAAATTTAGCAATTCAAATTTCAAGTGCAAAATTAGAAAAAGCTACAATGCTTAGGTAGTGATTCTAACATTGTCCCATAATTTATCTCATCTTCACTTTTGTTGGGATAAACAAAATTTTCATCTCTTAAGAATTCTTAAATGGAGCTTACTTTTGCTTTAGCTAATAATACCAAATATCACCTGTTTATATGTAAAAAAATACTTTACAAAAAGAAGAAGAAGGAAGGGGAAAATATAAATAACTTCTTAAATTTTGACCTAAGTATGGATATATTCAATGAACTTTTATATGTTGCAAATTATCTCTCTAAATTCTAAAAAATTGGCAAATAATCCCCTAATTGTAGATAACACCATTAATCTTTGATCTTGGTGCAAAAACTCCCTTAAAATATATTAAAGTGCTCTAACACCCCATAAATGAACTTAGTGCACTTCTTTTACTAAAAAGGCAAATGTCCTTTGTCTTGCTAAAATATCAAAATTTAGGAAGGTGATTTATAATATTTGAAAATCCAAGGGATATATCTTTAACTAGGTTAAAATTTTGATTAGTGATTTGTAATTTTCCCCCAAGGAAAAAAAAAGTATAGGTGTATGGGTCCAGATATGATGGTCACATGCTTACTACATGGAAACGTACTACACATGGTGTAAGAGGAGGTGGCATAGATAGAATGTGAGCAATGATTGGAATATGAGTGATAAGGAGGAGAAGCAAGTACACTCAATAAGCTTAAATGGACAATTGTGACATATGATAAAGCTCAATAGCATTAAACTCCATTATTAATGATATATGAAGTTACACTTTTCAAATGATTAATTGTTTAATCTTTCTAAGTAGTGAATCTGGTAGCATGGTAGTGTTTGTATATGATTCTCCTATGTCTAATGATGGAGGGGGTTAAGTATCTATAAAAATTGGCTATTAATGTCATCCATCAAACTGAGATGATAATCAACGATAGATATTAGCCCTTTCCTAAATGGATCCTAAAGGGACTCACTCTTTAGACATAGGCCCAAAGGCCTTCTTAATGTATGAGCTAAACCAAAATAGTTTAAGAACAGATTGATCAATCTAATGAGACATACTTTAAGCACATCATGTCAGATCTCCATTAATTATCTTAATTTATGCATGGGTTTAACTCTATAGAGTTTGTCACTTTAGCCTAAAAAGTTAAATTCAATTAATTACTAGGTTTACCCAATTTCAGATTTAGCCCCCCCCACCCCCCATCTAAAGTCCTTTAGCTCAAGTTAAAAGGGCTTAGACATCGAATAAGCATTTCAAATGGTTGAGGTGCTACTTAGCACATGTATTACATAGTAACTACACAACTGTCGAGCATACTTACCTAGCTAAAGACAATTTGCTTATTAGTGCATCATTTCATAATAGTTCAGTGCCAACGCTGCAGCATAATTAATTCAATTTGTTTATAGTGAGTAAGTTCACAACACTACTCGATTGCATTGTCGCTTAGGGTTTATCAATAACACATGTACATTACAACTATGGCATTAAATTAAGAAAATATTCTCTATTGACCATTGAACTCGATTCAAGCTAATTTAGCCCTTCTATTTAGTCCTATTTTTTCTCTTGTTGAGTCAATTCTCATGTATGTACTCATCTTAAAGGAAACAAACTCTTAAATAAAGCTAATTGTGTTGTGATTCTCTCCATTTTGTGGGGATCAAATTTCATTGTTTACCATCATTTTCAACTACTTTTTTCTTTTTATATGCTTGCTTCCATCATGTAAGTGTCAACTCATTCTTCCCTAATCGAGTTGCTAAAGTATGGGTTCTAGATATGATGGTCATCTACACTCTGTATACATAACACATTATACGTGACCTAAAAGTAGGCAACCTAGATGGAATGTGAGGGACAATTAGGAGGGAAGTGATGGGAGGAGAAGTAAGTAGACTCAAAAGGCTCAAACATACTATAGTGACAGGTATAGGAGTCTGATAGTATCAAACTCCACTAATAAACAAAGTTGTGTTCTTTAAACAATTAAGCATTTGATCTTTTTGAATAGTGAATCTGGTAGTACGATGGCATTTATGTAGGATTCTCTTACGTCCAAATGAAGGAAGAGGATGAGGATTTATAGAAATTAGCAATTGATGTAATCTGTCGATTGAGATGACAATCAATAGTCAAAATTAGCTCCTTCCATAATGGATCCCAAATGGTCTCCCTCTTTAGATTTATACTCAGTAAAAGCCTTCTTATTGCATGGGTTAAATTGAGAAAGGTTAACTTCAAATGGACCAATCCAACAAACTTTATTTCAAACCCACTATATTAAATCTCTCTTGACCATCCCAATTTATTATGGATTGACTTAACTCTTTAAGCTCTGTTATCTTAACCTAAAGAGTCAAATTCAATCAATTAATGAACTCAAAACCCAATTTCAAATTTAACCCTCTTTATAAAGTTACCATCTAATGCTATGAACTCAAGAAAATAAGCTTCTATGAACCATGCAAGGGAAAAACTATTGTACATAGTTTCCTCATCTTTGTTTATTGTTATCTTCCTTTTGAGTCTTAAGCCTTAAGGTAGAAGTAGAGTGTCATTCCAAAAAATAAAATAGAAAAGTAATAGTTATTATCTTTATTTGGTTGTACTTAAAATGACATTAGTGATAGATTGGGAGTAAATCTAAAGACATCAATATATATTTTTATATATAACATTTAACAATTTATTATTGGTTTCTTAACTTTTGGATTAGGGACACATCGGTACATATGAAATATGTTGGGAAAGTCCATAAATAGCAATTTTTATGCTTTTGAGAAGGAATTGTAATTCCTCAATTTATAATAGTAATAATTTCATGGAATAGTTTTTTTGACCAAACAGAAAAAATATTTGAGAATTTGAATATCACAATTTTTTTCCCTCTCAATTCATAAATCAATAGTTGTATGGCCGAAAAAAAAAAATCAATAGTTGAGATTGTTCAATTTTTAAAATACCTTGTGATACTATTATAACATTATATTCTTTATTGTATTCTCAATTAACTACACATAATAGTATTCTAAGAGGATAAACTAAGTAAAATTGAGAGAAGATAAATGAAAATGAGTGTTTTCTCCATATTTCATCTGATAAAGCCAATCAAATATAACATTAAAATAAAAAATATAAAACTATAATTTGAGCTACTAAGGGAGCACCTTATTGACTTGCCAAGTTGTTTAATAAATTTACCTTATCCTTGAGTGTATTGGGATTAATAAAATTTTCTCCTCTTAATAAGAATCTTTATATCGAGCCCTTTTGATTTGCTGGGTCTAGTTAGGGGCGATGGATATACCACAGTCCACCTGACAGCATGAAAAATAATAATAATAATAATAATAAAAAATAGAGTTACCATCCAGGGTTACGAATTTAAGAAAAGGAAGTTTCTACAAATCAGATAAGAGGAAAACTCTTGCACATGGTTTCCACATCTTTGTTTATAGTTATCTTCCTCTTGAGTCTTGAGCCTTATCTACATAATCTTACGTTGTCTTCGAGTCACAATTACAATAGGAAATCCTATAGTACTCACTAATGTATTTATGATAAATCACTCCCATTGATAGTAAATAATATTTATTAGCGGTAAAACTAAATTATCGGTAATTTCATAAAAGTTATCGATAACATTTATAAAATCTATCCATAGATTTATTTTTACTAAGAACATTTTCATGTTTAATTTTAATACTTTATTTATTATAAATTAAGATAATTTACTGAAAGTCAATATGCTAAGGATAATTACAAAATATTTTCCTATTCAGGCATTGGAAAATAGAAAAATGTATTTAACAGTTCTTGAATTGGAATTTGTTGCCTCCATTAACCATCACGCAAATGTCCGGATAACCACACCAGCAAATCCCACGACCCCCCAATTGCTTATTAGTAATAATTCCGATTTCCAAGCTTCACATTCAAACCTTATATTGTAATCAAAGAGTGGTCCCATTTATGCTTTGATTTATACCTTCAAGTTGTTTATAAAAAACACTATGCAATGATCATGAAATATCTTTTAAGTACTTTACGAAATAGTACTTTGCTGTCGACATCAAAATCCTCAGAGACTTAAAAACAACAGATAAACAAAGGATATTCTTCACAAATATTCTTTATCTAATCTCTTCAATCGCAAAATAATTCCGATATTAAAAATAAATACATATATATATATATATATACATAATTAATGATTTATTTTCAAACGAGATAATACCACCATTTTCTGTCTCCTAGTTTTCCTTTTTCCTTTCTTTTACTGCAATGAGGGTGTTCTTATCGTGACATCATGTTGTCACCACACACTATTGGCTGTAATTTCCACCGCCAAAAGTCCGCACCTATATATATATACACGTATATGTTTCTTGCTAAAACCACTCCACTCACTGTCTTCGACACGCAACACAACCACACAAACTTCCATAATTATCCACAGATCAGTAGCTGGAGGGAGATAGAGAAAGAGAGAGAGAGATGGGCAGCATAGACGATGAAAAGCTGTTTCAAATGGTACATGATTTCATCGAGTTTGAGGCGGATTCATCCTCGTCCAGTCATGATTTCTTGCCTTCATCCTCAAAGTGCTTGAACCATCAATCTAAGAATCTGATCCTAAGGGTACTTTGTTATTATGTTTTGTGTTGTTTTCAGTAACGTTGTTTGAGTTAGGAATTTTGAATTGATTAGATCTTTGTGGTGATCTCCTTGTTTGTACTTGCAGGACATAGTTGAAAGTGAGTCGGAAGCTGAGACCAAAGTCCTAGGACGTGTGTTACATCATATGAGGAAGAGAAACAAAACAGACACTGAAAAGATCAGCAGTAGCAATCTCAAGAAATGGCTTGTTATGAAGCTCAAGATGGATGGATTCCATGCTTCTCTTTGTCACACCTCTTGGGTCACCTCTCTCGGTTGTCCTGCTGGTGGTTCTCCCTCTTTTCTCTAATACTACTTTTTCAATTTTCTTTAGTGCAAATTGCAAATATATCCCAATATTCTCGAAATTTAATTTCCAACTCTTGATGATTATTCAAAAGAAATGAATATATTCTAAACCGTTGTCAAAACCGCAGCATTATTTCTAATTAGTCTGTTTAGTAATTGCTTTAGATTGTTTTTTTTTTTTTTACATTTAAAAGTTATGATACGGTGAATCTTAGTTTTGAAGTTTATGCATTATTAGCGATTAACGTATAGTTTAGAGCTATATTTGCAAATTAGGACCTATTCAGTATTCATAGCTAACCGGATACATTTATGATTAATTTTTGTGCTGTAGTTCTCATGCGTAAGATTATTGTGTCCCTCTTGAAGGAATACATTTTATATGACAATGTTTTGATGGTCTAGGATACAATTGATTAGCTGACATTATAATATAATAATAATCATTATCATACCCCATTTTAAAACTTACATTTTGCATTTTTTAATTGGAGCAGGTGATTATGAGTACATTGACGTCCTCGTACAAGAATATGGTCATCAAGGTCCCACAAGACTAATCACAGATGTTGATTTCAAGTCTCAATTTGAGGTGGCGAGGCCAACACAAAGCTACATAGAGCTCATAGACAAACTCCCACCAATATTTGTTGGGGATGAAGAGAAGCTCAACAAGATAATCTCTCTCCTTTGCTCAGCTGCCAAAGAATCACTAAGAGAAAGGGGTCTCCACATACCCCCATGGAGGACCAGGACTTACATGCAGTCCAAATGGCTATCTAATGTCTGTCACAAACAACAACAGCGACATCCTAAAAGCAACAATGTTGGTGTTTTCAATGTTGCTAAAGAAGCACAACACCACAAGTCGAGTCAATTTTCACCTAACAATTTTGCCAACGATTCCAGGAGTAGGAATACTAACCTTGCTAGTGGGTCTGCTTTGTCAAGTCAGTTTTCTAACATGAGTGTTAATTGTTGCTAGTGCTCGAATATGAAGCCCTCTTTTGCTGGTTCTAGGGTTTCAAGATTTTGGAGATTGAGAAAAGCATATCTAAACCCAATATTTAGCTCAATAAGTTCAAGATATAACTGGATTTTGGAGTGCTCATAATGATGTAATGGTGTTGACATCGAGAGCTCGGCTTTTTCCTTTCTTTTTCGCCTTCGTGGAGTTGATGCCCTCTTGAGAACGAATGACGCAATGTGAGAAGCAATTCTCGTATTTAGAGAATTAATTACTTTTGTATGGACGACATTGCAATGAATGACGGACGGGATATGTCTTAATTCTCGAACGGGTGTAGCTGGTTCATGTTGGTGGAACGTGTTTTAATTCTACCATATCTCAATTCTTGTAAGATACATATATACGAGGTCAAACAGCGGACTTCTATGCGATTGGATGATAATAAGGGTTAGGTTTATTATAACTTTTGTTAATATACTTAATTCACTTTTTTGCTAGTCACTAGTGCTCCTATAACTACCGCTAAAAAACCAATAAACAATGACAATTGTTTGCTTTAGCGACATTTGAGAAATTAAGGGTAATATTTTTTTTAAGTTATAGAGAGGTAAATGCATGCTTAACCAATAATTTTATGGGTACGTCAGTAATTCACCATAATAATATTTTATGTCTACCTATAAAAATCAAACGCCACGGTGCCAAACCAACTACAAAGAGAGCTGTTAGGGACAGAGAAAAGTAACAAATGATGATTTATGTGGAAGATCGGGAAAATCACTATTTATCAAAATATATTCATGTACAATGTAAATCCTTCGTCTCTCTCAGTTGTGCAACCAAAACTATATTACAGGTCCTTATGGAGGTCTAAGTATATATACTAGTGCCAAGATATATATATGTATAAGTAATTCAGGAAACAATATTTGCACAACCGATCTCCTTGTCAGTGGGCTAGCATGGTCCTTGATGATAGGTCTTTTACTGCAGTTAACTGATTGCTATCCCCAACCAAACTGTCTGATCAAATGTGTCATTTTTAAGGATGTTCATGGTTCAATTGGGAATGATTTTGAGGGTCAAATCAAATCCAAAACCTATACTAAACTCATACTACTTTTAATGATTTAATATTCTAAACTGAACCACTTCAAGTATAGGAATGCAAGCTCTTTATAAAGTATTCAATCTATCCATCTTAACATTTACCTTATATTGTGATTTCTTATGGGTTTTTAGGACTGGTTTTGAGACTTGTTTTAAGTCTCTATTAGTTTTACTTGGGTTCCAAAACTAAGATAGCACCCGGTGGAAACACAAACTTGATAAAAATAATAAGATTATATATATATATATATATATAAAGAGTACAACTAACATTTTTCGTTGGGAAATTAGTAAGGTTATGTTTTTTAATTTGCTTGATTTCATTTAAGTTTGAATTTAAAAATATTTTCAAAAGAAAAGAAATAGTAAATAATCATATGAGCTGGGTATGATTAGGTTTAATTTCTTCATGATTCTTATTGATAATAGGATTCAAACATGCGACAAAAAACCATATAAGGCTTCCCTCCGATTTTGAGAAACCTTACAAGGTATTAAGTCATAATATTCGTTCCTAACACTTCTTAGCTACATTCATAATCAAATGCAATTCATGTTGGTTCGATTCGGCTTGGCTTAAACTACTTTCAGCAACACCTAATTATACTTATCACATTTCATTGTTTAAAATATGTATCTATCACCATAATTTTCCTTGTACATTTCAATACATGATTTTAATTAAAAAATTCAACAATTGGATTATGATAGCATATATATGGATATCAAAGCCAAAGGATTATGGATTATATTATAATTCCCCTTAGACATACTCACTTTTTTGCTAAAAATTAGCCTATAAACTCTTTGCTAGATCATCGATATTACATAATATATAAGTTGAGTGTGGAATTAATTAAGAAACAATGAAATACTAAACAACTTACTCTATTGCTCTTTGTTGCTTTACAAGATGCGATCCCAAAAACACACAATACTAATAGTCTATTATAAGAGTAAAAATGAGAAGGCTTTCCATTAAACATTATAGAATAAAGCTCTAAAGTCCACAAATAAAACAGTCTAGTTTAGACAATTTGTATACCTCATTCAATTTCAAGTGTATAAATTTGAGTATGCTTTTTGCCTTATTGCAAATATTTAAACACTTTATACAAACTAGAATAAACAAAAAAATAATTATATATATACTTTATCACATATACATATGTAACACAGAAAACATCATATGGAAGGTAATTAAAAGTAAAGTCAGGTTAAATGGTTCAGTTGGATTCCATGGGGTTTTATGAACGGCGCTATGTAATCATATGTCCACTCACCTCTTGTATATTGTAGTCGACACAAACCTGCGACTTTTTGCTTTAGTTTTGGATTTTACAATCCCTACATGTATCATATGCTATGCTCAACACTAATCTACTCTGGTACTAGTCCATTGCATTAAAGATGGGATACATATTTTAAAATTAAATGAAAATAGAATTAAAACAATTAAAATTAAAAAAGACGAATTTAGGCCAAAATTAAGTTGCTCAATAGTTATAACATTGAAACTTTTTTACAATTCAAGTCCATTTAGCTTTGTCTCCTGTTGAAACATAACATACACAGAAAATATATATATGTATATACATACACACACAGATATATGTATATATACATAACATTAAATCAAATGGATAATTATGGGAGATAAAAATAAAGCAAATGCGTATATAAAAACTACAAAATTTCAATAATTTCCCCTAAATAGAAAATTAAAAAAAAAAAAATATTGCAGCAAAAAGTTACTGACAATCAAAAAGGGTATCCTGTTTATTGGACATTACAAAACTATAAGAATAATCTTTGTTGGATTCTGTCGATAAACTAATAAGCCCCACCAAAGGCTTCATTTTCTTACTCTTAGACGTTGAAAGGACTTCCACATTGGATGTATTTTACTGGCCTGACCTTTTCCCTCAAAAAGCATTAATTCTTTTCAGGGGCATATAGTCTTTATATGCGTGTATGGTTTAATGGAGGATATGTTTGGACATTTGGGAAAACAGGTACAGGGGGGAAAAAGTGGGGAAGACTTCCACTGTTGTTATTTTGCATGAATCACATCATATGGATATCTAGAGACTTTGATGCATGCACTATCACACAGTTGTCTGTTGTCATTATCAAGAAGGCGATAAAGGCTAAACCAAAAGGGAATAGTTAAAAAACTTTTTTTTAATTCGACGGTTGATTTTGTAATAAGATGGATTAGGTTGATTCTTTTTTTTTTTTGTTTATTTCAGTAGTTGTAATAATAATTGGAAAGAAAAAAAAAATTAAAAGACATATGTCTATGTGGAACTTAGGTTAGTATTAGGGAAAATTAGCTGAACATCTAGTCATCAACGATCAAAATGGTTGAATTTTAGAATAGGTCATGATTCATGAAAGTCCATTATCATGACGACTTTAATCACGGACGTAGCTTTGTACGTGGAACCACTTGAGAGGAATTAAAAAATTTTGAATTGTAACCACTATAACATAAAGTATTTTTTTCCCACTATTTTAAAGATAGAAAGTACCGTCTTCTTTAATTTTTGTATTTTAGATTCAAAAAATACACAAAGACATGCTGAAGATTTGCTTAATCCCCCAGAAACTTTGATAACGAACATGCCAATTAGAGATCCAATTCCATTTTTCGATAGAAATCACGTTGACAAATACAGTCTTTTTGAGAAAATGAGAATGAGAGGCAAGATAATTTCAGTCATAGTTATGAGTTCAAGAAAGGATTAGGCTCAACACCAAAATTAATCTAATAATCACGTTGTTAAGATGCATCACATTAAGCTTTAGCATAACTTTCATATCAGGTTATATTTCATGGTACTGGTTCATCAGTCGGCGATATGTAGTATAATAAGTTAATGACAAACCTCACACTAACTCATTTTTTATGCGAATGAAATATAATTACAAATCATGACTTAATTGGATCATCGAAAAAAGGGGAAGAAGAAGTCAGGTCAGTCTCGTCCAGAAGCAAGTCCAAAACTGATGAGAAACATATAACGAAAGTTGGTTAGAAGACATAGATTCAGAAGCCTAGTTATATCAATCGATTTTGAAGAGCCATAACTTTCCATTATGAAATGTATAATATGTCAATAAAGATCGGTTTCAATTTATTAGCATATTATGGAGCATACCAGTCTTTATGATGGGTTTTGGTTTTGCTAATATTCGATATCTAATGTGTGTGAGAGATTAGATGAAAACACATTCTTCATGTACGTTTTCAATTTTACAAATCCACTAAAGGAAAAATTATTCATTGAATGAGCCTGCAATGTAAACCAAAAAAATGCATGTATCATACATACGTTCAGTTATAGAGATGTTTTTTTTTTTCTTCCCCCTTCTATATACGGCAAATATATTGCATGCATCTTCTTTATAAAGTATCGTCCATTGAATATAATTCTACTACCCTACGGAACTGATTATTTTTCCAAAAAGCATTTTTCAATAATTTTTTAAAATATACTGTACATCCATATAAGACTAAGCTCCTCAATTTTTTCACAAACTTATGTGCTATTAACACATCAATGGCACATTTGGTTGATTTTATAAGGATATGGTAGAGTAACTAATCCTCCCTCTAAACTTTCCTATATTATTCTATGGCATTGCATATATTGCTACAAAATGATAAATTATAATTCCTTTAAAGGATAAGGGAAAAAGTTATTTAATTGATTTTTTTTCAATATATTGTCATATCTCTTTATGAGACCTCAAAGGAAATAGGTATTATTTTTCTATTCTATTTATTAAGAATTATAATTTTATTTTATCTTATTCTATTTCACAAACTGAATGTACAGTCACCAATATAGATAAGGATGGGTTTTGCTTTTCTTTTCCTATCTTTTTTTTCCCCTTACTATAACTAATAACATTAAACTCACTTATCAAAAATTATATTTAACTAAATAAATTCTCTTGAATTTCTATTTTTTGTTATTAATACTCCATAAATAGTAATTACATCACCTATATGAAAATTATTCTAGTTCTATGGCATAAATTATTAGTAAATAATACCGATTGTATAATTGGTTTGTTAACATTTTCTTTTACAATTGATATTATGAAAATAAATGTTGTTCATTGGATGATTGATTGCTAATAAATTATATTCAAAATGATATTTAAAAAACAAATATGCAAACTTGTGATGAAAAGAAACCATTAAATACTTGTATTTTTATTGATTTAATCTACTTGTAATTTCTATTCAAGTACTTTCATTGAAAATAAAACTCACACAAGTTTTATTTATCAATTTTTTTTTTTTATAAATTGATATATAGATTTCAATCAGTATATATACCATAATAAAAAGGTAAAAAGTTTATTATTAAAATTCTTACAAATTTTACCAAACCCCTTAATTATTTCATAAAATTTTCTATCCTATAGAGTTTTAGGAAATGTTGTGAGTGAAATTATTAACATAATCCATTTACATATAGAAGATGCAATATAATTGTAATGATAAGTGTATTTTTTTTCTATAAATTATTTTAATATTGACTTGATTAAAATAAACCCCCATGATTTTGCACTCGTCCCTGGATATTGACACTTGTTTAGTCAAAAGTTAGGACAACCGTCTTAGAATGTTGGACCACACTTTCTAGTTTACTCTATTTCTTCTTTAATAATGAGTTGATGGTTGCTAAGTTTCTTCATTTTTCTATAGAATGGATTTGTTTTAGGTGTTTCGAAAAGTGAGAATCGGGAACATATACGTAGAAGCTGATTTGTGGAAAGAAAACAAAATAAAACAAAAAAGGAGAGAAAAAAAAAAAAAATTGCTCTAAGATTTTCGATCACGTGTACATTTTGTCTCTACTATATCCCATAACACAAATAAATGGGAATCGATTTTCGATTAAGATTGGGTATTACTTTAAATGATTTTATATGTTTGCACGTTCTATAGATATGTTAAAAATTTTAAAACTGTTTATATTTACACAAAATTCACATAAACATAAAAATTCAAAAAGGATAAGTTATACTACCACCATCCGAGAACTCTTAAAATTGTGTGGAACTTGTTTATTATAGTACTTACCCATCGTCAGTGAAATAAACCAATGAACTTTTGCAACCAATTGCCGTAACTAGACTAATACTCTGACATATAACCTTAGAGTCCGAAGTGCTAATCTAGATGTCTTTTTAGGCTATTCTGTTATATTAGTTTATACTTCCATAAGGGACATGATTCTTCATCATATCTGATTTATTTTTATTTTTTTTTTACTTAGCTTTTGCATTAGAGTAATAGTCTTGTGAATTAACATAGATAGTTTAAGCTTACCATATATAGGGCAGTTAGACCATGGGAACCAGAAGAAGAAGAATCATGTGAGAGGCTGTAGGAATTAGAACTAGAAGAGGTCACAAGCTGGCCAAAAGCTATTCAAAGGCCATAAGAAGCAACCAGAAGTTCATGAGTTTAGATGCATAGTTTTGGTATTTCAATTGTAGCTCAATCAACTTTGAATGGCCATAACTTTTTGTATTTGAAGAGTTATAGAGCCCATAATATATTATAAAGATTGATTTAAGTTTACTTTAATTTAAAGCAAACGATTTGCTATTTGGAGCTATTCCAAATGTCAAATTTGTGTGTTTTGACAAGTTCATGAGTTGTCAAAATTTTTCTTGATAATTTATTTAAGTTATCTTGGTTTTGTTTTATTCCTAATTTCATGGGATTTGGATTTCATTCGGTTTTATTACTTATTTCTAGGATTTTGGAAGTATATACACCCTATGATATGTTGTATCAACATGTCTTTTCAAGTTAATAAAAGTTTACTTATTACATATTTATGTTTATCATGCCAAATACTGTGCCAACTAATGTAGAAGCAGAATAGCAACTAGTGGTCGTAGTCATAGTCCTTATGATGAAATAACATCTAGAGTAATAGATGGATTGCAAATTCTAGTATTTTAAGGAGTGCCTTAAGGAGATTACAAAATATCTCAATGTTCTAGAAATTGATACTCATAAGAGGTAGGACGACGATAAAAAGCTAAGGGTGAACATGGCTCGTAATGACCTTATTGATAGGCCTGCTCTTATTTATAGGCAACATGCCTATGATAATAATTAAGAAGAATTAGATGACTATGGATTACCTAGATTTGGTTATCGACAACCTCATCAAGGATTTAAAAGGCAAAGCACTTATGCTAGTGATGATAGAGATTTTAGATATTTCAAATTGAAGGTAAATATCCCTTACTTCAATATAAGTTTGAGAGTGGAGGAGTTTTTAGATTAAATTGCAAAAATTGATAAATTATTTGATTATTTGGAGATTCTACCAAAGAAATGAGTCAAATTGGTGGATTACATATTAAAAGGAGGAGCTTCAGCATTGTAAGGACCAATTCAATGAAAGAGAGAGTAAGAAGGGAAGCATCCTATGCATACATGGTATGGGATGAAAAATTTATTAATGAAGGAATTTTTACCCTAGGATTTTGAGCAAATCTTATTCCAACAATATCAACATTGTCAATAGGAGAGTAGATCTATGCATGAATACATAATAGAATTCATGAGGTCAGCAGAGATGAACAACCTTCACGAATTAGAAGGGCAATAAGTTGCTAGATTCTTAAAAGGATTGAGGCCAGCCTTGAGGGATAGAATTGGGTCACGAGTCATTTGAACCTTATCAAAAGCAAAGAACATGACTTGAAAAGGCATAACTGATGCAATAAGAGTGCAATAGAAGGAATTATGACAATTATAAGACTATTGGATCTAGTAGGAGATTTAAGCCAATGTCATAAACTACTATAAGGAGTAGCAATAGCAAAAACACTTAGAAGCATAAAACTACAAGCAAACACTATATGTTAGAAGCAAAAGACAAGGAGGAAAGAAAGGCTAAGACCCTTATACCAAGCATATAATAGGTAAGTATTTCATATGTAACTAACTTGAGCATAAGTTTAATGAATGTCCTTTGAGGAAGATTATGAATATTATGGAGAAAGATAAAGAAGATGAAGAAATTTGTCGTAAACTAGATAGAGATAAAGAGAAGGATTATGACAATGAAGATAAAACATATGCACATAGGAGATTAATGTTATCTCCCAAAGAAGAAGATCAAACTTAATACCATGTTGTTTAGAACCAGATGTACTATCACTAATAAGGTGTTTGGTGTTATTGTTGATAATGATAGCTGCTAAAACATTATTGAGAGAGATATAGTGAAGAAGTTGAAGCTACCTATAAAGAAACATCATAACCCTTACACCTTAAGATGGACTAAAGTAGCAGCAAGAAATGCAGAAGTAATTGATAGGTAAAGTACCATTGTCCATTGGTAAGTATCATGATGAAGTCTATTATGATATAGTTGATATGAATGTATGTCATTTGTTGTTTAGCAAACCATGGCAATACAATGTAAATGCACATCACTTGAATAAGAGTAATGTGTATAAATTAGAGAAAATAGGGTATGAAGTATATATATTGCCTTTAAAGTTTAAATTAGAAGCTCCTAAGATAGTACTTTCCTATTTATTGTTCATAAGTTTGATTCTAAAATTAAAGAAATAAGAAAATGGAAGAGTTAAGTAAGGGCTTATATAAGAAAGCGTAGGTCCTTGTGCTATTCTTACTTTATTAACTCCAAAGAAACAAGAAAGTTAGAGGATGTATATTGATAGCAAAGTAAGCAACATAATACTCTAGGATATAAGTTTCTAATCCTAAGATTGAATGATATGTTGGATAGCTTACATGAGGCTAAATGGTTTTTTAAGATTGATTTGAAGAATAGGTATCACCAAATTCGAGTTTGATATGGAGATGAATGGAATATTGTGTTTAAAAGAAAAGAAGAATTGTTTAATGGTTAGTGATGTCATTTGGGTAGTCACATATTCCTAGCACCTTCATGTAGTATACTTTGATGATATTCTAATTATAATTGTATTGAGGAAGAACACTTAGAGCACTTGAGGCAAGTTCTGACAATTTTGGAAAAAGAATCAATTGTAAAAAGTGTAGTTTTAACCAATAAACTAGCATTCTTAGGGCTTATTATGTTAGTAGAAGGCATACAAGTGGATGACTTTAAGGTCAAAGCATTTAGAGACTGGCTTACACTAAAGAATGTTCTAAATTGAAAAGCTTTATAGAGTAGCAACATTTTATAGGCATTCTATAAAAAATTTCTATACAATTGTAGTATCCATGAAAGAGTGTTTAAAGAAGGGAATATTTCTATGAGGAGAAGAGGTAACTAATAGCTTTGTAATTTTGAAGGAAAAGTCATGTATTGCTTTAGTTTTGGCTCTAACATAATGCAACAAGGTGTCTAAACCAAATTGTAATGCTAATGGAGTGGCAATAAGGGCTATTTTATCCTAAGAGAAGAGGCTACTAGTATTTTTCAATGAGAGATTTGAGGCTTGAAAAAAGTGGAGTGCTTATGGTAAGGAATCTTATTTAGTAATATGAGCTCTCAAGACTTAGGAACATTAATTGATGGATAAGGAGTTTATGTTGTACTTTAACCATAAGGCTTTGAAGTATTTGAGTAGTTAGAAGAGCATTATAAATAACATGCATACAAGATGGTGTTAGTTTCTATAGAAAATTCCTTTTAAGCTAAAACATAAATCTAGTGTTTAGAATAAAGTTATTAATATTCTAAGCAGAAGAGCTTCTTTGTTACTCACTTTGAGTAATGAAATTCTTGGGCATGATCAACTTAAGGAAGAGTATGAGAAAAATATGGGTATTACAGGAATTAGGAGCAAAGTTTCATAGAATCAACCTACTAATGGATTATATGTGCTTGATGGGTTTCTAATGTATAAGAATCAATTGTAGTTGTCTAAAAATTCATTTTAGAGAGCAAGTGATTCTAGAATTGCATGGTGAAGGTTTAGTAGGTAATTTAGGAAGAGAGAAAATGCTTGCTATAGTGAAAAAGATATTTTATAGGCTACATTCGAGAAAGGATATGTATAAGTTTGCTGAGACATGCATTGTGTGTAAGAAACCTTTAACAGTCCTTGAGAATATTTGGGACGACTTCTCCATGGATTTTATGTTTAGATTGCCAAGAAATCATATAGGAGTTGACTCTATTTTTGTAGCAGTTAATAGATTTTCAAAAATAGCTCATTTTATTCCTTAAAGAAAGACTTCTAATTTAGTTGAAAGTGCTAAGTAATTCTTCAAAGAGGTTGTTCATCTATATGGGGTTCTAAACTTTATCACCTCTAATAGAGATTATACGATTCTAAGTTACTTATTGAGAATATTGTAAAAATTGTTTAATTCATTTTTTAACTTCAGTAGCACAACTCGTCCATAAACTAATGGGAAAATAGAAGCTATCAATGGAACTTTGCATAACTTGGTTTGTAGTATCTGTATAAATAAGTCAAGGCGGTCGGGATATTGTATTAGCATAAGTAGAATTAACATACCTTAATACTGTTCACATTGCTACTAGAAGATCACAATTCTCTATTATGTATACAAAAGAACCATAACATAGACTTGATCTAATCCAACTACCTAAGAGAGAGAGGAAGAATATACATGTTAAGCAATTGGCCAGGCACATAGTTGAGGCATAAAAAGAAGTGAAGTAGAAGCTTAAATCTATTGATCAGAAGTACATGATTGCCGCTAAGAAGCATAAAAGAAGTGAGACATTAATATAGGTGATTAAGTTATGGTTTATTTTCAGAGGAGAGGTTTACTATTGAAACTTATAGTAAATTGTATTAGAAGAAGTATGATCCTTACATAAAACTTTAGAAGATAAATAATAATGCTTATTTCATTTATCTTCCTCGTAGCATAGGTATTTCCAACACCTTCAATGATGTAAATTTGTTATTCTGTCATGATTATTCTGTTCCTTTATATCCAAACTTGAGGTCGACTTTTTCCTAAGTGGAGGAAACTGCCGTAGATAAGTTAAGTGGTTAGACTATCAAAAGTAGAAGAAGAATTAGGTTAGAGGCGGTAGGAATCAGAACCAAAAGAGGTCGAAAACTAACCATAAGCTATTAAAAGAGCATTAGAAACAACAAAAAGCCACAAGTTTAGAAGTACAACTCTAATATTTCAGTTGTAGATTGGCCAACTTTGGAAGGTCATAAATTTTCCCATATAAAGAGTTATAGAGCCATAATATGTTAATGAAGATTAATTTTGGTCTAATTTGGCATTGAGTAAATGGATGTACAGTTGTAGCTATTTAGGAAGTCAAATAGGTGTGTTTTAGCAAGTTACTAAGTTGTTAAAGATTTTCTTGATATTTTAGGAAAGTTCATCTAAGATTTATTTTATTCTTGATTTTGAAGCATTTAGATTTTATTCAATTTCCTTACTTCTAAATCCAATGAGATCAAGAATAAATAAAACTAAGATAACCTTTCCTAAACTATTGAGACAATCTTTGACAACTCGGTAACTTGCCAAAATATGCAAATTTGACTTCCTAAATAACTCTAAACTACAAAGCCATTTGTTCTAGGTCAAAATAGACCTATTAGTTTTTATTGACATATTATGAGCTTTGTAACTTTCCACATGTGAAAAGTTGTGGTATTTCAAAGGAGATTGATCTACAACTAAAATATTAGAACTATACTATCGAAATCACGGCTTTCGACTTCTTTTGATAAGCTATTTGTTCTGAGTTGAAGTAGACTCAAATAAACATTTATTGATATATTATGAGCTTTGTAACTCTCCATATGCAAAAAATTAGGGCCTTTTCAAAGTTAGACTAATTTACAACTAAAATATTACAATTGCACTACCAAACTCATGGCTTCTAGCTACTTTTGATTGCCTCTAAATAGCTTTTGCTCAGCTTTGAACCTCTTTTGGTTCTAATTCCACCTTTGGCTTGATTCCTTTTCTACTTGTGATAGTGTAATTGCTCTATGTATCATTAGCCTTATTCATCTGTACCCCTATGATTAGTTGTATTAACATGTCTTTTCGAGTTAATAAAAGCTTATTCATCACATATTATGTCTACTTTTGTAAAGTTACAGGACTAATAAAATTGTCTAAGGATAGTAGTGTTATGGTAAAAGTTGAGATATCTATGTAACTTGAAAAGTTGCGATGGATGGTTAGAATAATTTACTCTTTATAAACTCATGATGGTGTCTACATAATTTAAATCTGTTAAAAGTTTGATAATTTAAATAAGGAAAAGGTTTTAGGGGTTTTCATATGTCTTGAACCTTTTGTATTTTGCATTTGAGTTCTCAAAATTTGTAAATGATAACAAACGAGTCTTTTTATTAACAACTTTAAGTTTCCATCCATTTAAGAAATGTGGTGTAATCTGATTGGTAATAATTAACTAATATAATAATATATCATTTAATTTAATTATGAAATGATAAAAAATCATAAAAATAAAAAATAAGAAAAAGAATCTAGAAGTATTTTTACATGTATATAATAATATATATACATACATATACATATAAATGTTATTTAAGTAAACTAATAAAATTTTTTAAAAAATTAGAATATAAAAAGGATATAGAGAAAAAATTTTGTCTAACCCCTAAACTAATAATGGTTGGAATAACCACCTCAAGTTAGAGGGGGAAAAAAAAAGGAAAGAAAAATGCACTAAAACTGCTTAGATTGGACTCAGATCACAAATTGCACGATCCTCCCAAGTGGTAGGCAATTGCCAACAGTTACTAATGGGTCAAGTAACTCACTTTTTAAAGTAAATCATGATCTACTCTACGTTTTAAGTTGAAATGTAGCCGCCCAAAGGAGGGTAAGGGGTAGGTAAGCCAAACCTCCACCCCTAATTTAAGAAAAAAGAAAATCTAGCCACTAATATAAGGGCTCGATGACCACTTGAAAAGGAAATTGAGCAAATAGAATTATGCCACTATCATTCTCTAACTGAAAAAATAACACTATTAATAAAAGGATTTGTTTTGAAGCATTTGCAATGGTTAAAGACTCAAATAATAATAATAATAAAAATAAAGATTTATGACTAGAATAGAAAAATAGTGAAATGTTGATGATTAAATTTGCACTTTTTCTTTTAAGCAATTATTTGTGTTTTCATTAGTAGAAAAAGTTATGTTCATTATTTCAATATCATTATAACATAGTTTATTAGTAGTTCAAGTAATATCACTTTCGAGACTACATTCAACAAATTTAAAAAAAAATGGAAAGAATTAATCATCACACATTAATATTTCAATAATATATTTAGTGGACTTAAAAATATATAAATTATATATAATTTATTGCATTTGGTACTTTCATATACCCTATTTAGATAAACTACCAATCCTAATGTAAATCCTAGAAGGTTTCTTTTTAACCCTATTTGAACCTCTATCACTTTTGGATGTTAATATCATAGTAGGAATAACTATTGGATTCAATTAGAGTGAACTTTCCCTACAACCTACTAACAAACTCAAGTATTTATGAGTTTACTTGTGTTTATTTTTGCGACATAATATCTCTAGTAGCTACCTTATATAGTAGTATACATTTATAGATACTACGATGGGGATGTAATCAAGACGATTTTAAGACAGGTTTTATAAAGCCTAAATCCAAACCTAACTCGATATCTCATAGGGCTTCCAAAAACTCATCCCAAAATCCTATAAAGATTTTATCCTATACCTAAAATCTACCCTTATAGGTATCTATTGAACCTATAAACTGACTTACCACATAGTTTCATAATAGTCACTTGAGCTTTTTCAAGAGAATAAATATATAATCAAAACATGGGGTCTTATGGTTAAAGGATAAGCTTTTTAAAACAACTTAGATTTAATTTATTACATGAAACTTACAAAAATCTGATGATTAAGGTTTATTGAAATGAAAACAAAGCTATTATGTTGTCACAATTAAACCTACATGAAGATAGAAAATGATGTTTTAGTGACTTCGAATATATTGTGTTTTGCATAAAGAGGGTAGGTGATTGAGAATTGAGATGACAGTTGAAATATAAGATGAGACCAGAGAGAGAGAGAGAGATGGCTTAATAGTAAGGATGGGTGAGTGATTAGTGGGTGTAAGAGTCAAGAGAGATAGTGACATAATTAAGGGTTAGAGTAATGACACTCACTTTATATATATATATATATTTTTTTTTTTTTTGGGGTAGTGTTTTTTTTAGTATTTTTGTAATTATTTGTTACAACTTTTAAGGATTTAAGGCTTATTAGTGAATTATTTGTTTTGTAGGTCTCTTTTGTGGATTCTACTAAATTTTTGAGGATTTTGGGATGATTAGATGAAGTTTTGGAGTTTTGATAAAGAATATATTTCAGACTATTAGCAATAAAGAAAGATTGTGTTGAGATCAATCATGAGAGAAGATCACAATCAGATTCACACTAGTAATTCTTGCTTATGATCCTAGGGGCCATGAATTTCAAGAGTTCTAATTGTAATGGGAATCACACTTGAGGTTAATGCTCGTGATTTTGGAACATGATCATGTTATTTCAAAATAATTGCTTATTTTTAGAGATCTTTTTAATCTTAAGTCTTATAATAGGGGTCTATGGTAGAGTTTTGGAGAGAATAATAGAGAAGAAGAGCAGAGTTTAAGGTTAGGGTCAAGTAAAGGTTATTTCCTTTTCCTTTGTTTTCTTTTATGTTTTAGCTAATCTTTCTTTATAAGTCATTATTGAACCCTAGTTTTCTATGTGATAATTGTCTTTATTTATTCAATCAATGGTATTTACCGTTATGATCTAATTGTACTGTGCTTATTTGTTCTTTGAATTAATATTTACCTAATGTCTAATTTCACACTAGAGATTGCAAAATCTTATTGTTAATATAGTTGTGTGATTAGAAGGAGTTGAAGTAGCACTAAGTGAATAACTACTTAGTTACTTCGGAATAGAATAATCTAGTAGTGGAACTCAAGAGTTTAATGCAATCTTGATATATATTATTATAGAAGCAATTTAGCTAGGCTATAACTAAGATTAGAAGTTAATTTGAGATTGAATGTTTCATCATGCTAGGTAGTAAATAATAGATTTAATAAGGTTGATGATTTCTTTAATAATTTTGTATATGTTCTTTTATTTTGTTTTGTTTTGTTTTATTAATTTTAGTTTATGTCAATTAAGGTTGGTTTAATTGTTGGAGTTTTAATTAATTAATTAATTGGAGCTTAATTGTTGAGTTAGATAATCGAAAAAATAGAGATAATTACTAGCAATTTGAGTAATTTAATTATGTAGAAATCCCTAAGGGATTAACATCTAAACTCTAATCCATTTTACTATACTATAACGTGATAAGTGCACTTATCTCCCATCAAGTTTTTGCCACCGTTGCTAGGAACTTCCTCTTTGAATATTACGAAAATACTTTGACTGATTATTCTAAATATCCTTGATTTGTACATTAGATCTTTCTTTTCTTGCAATGTAATATTCTCTTTTCATTGTCTCTAACTTTTTTACTTTCCAATCTATGACTAAGAGCAATGAAACTGATCTTATAGAGTTTGATCCTAAAATGGAGAAGACTTCTCGTTCTCTTTGTAGGAAAGTACACTACACAGTAGATTTGATCAACTAAGATTGTTCATTTAGGTCCAAGGAAGAATAGGAATTTGAAGAGATGGCCAAAAACAATGATGATGTTAGCAAAACCATGTTTGGATATGCTAAGCTAACTATGCTTAGATTTGATTTTAGTGTAGTTAGACTTGCAGTGTAAGCAAACAATATCTAAATCCAATCTAATATGAGTCAAATGGTGCTACAGTTTGTTCAATTTGATGGGTTAGCAGATGAGGATTTAAACAACCATATCTTAAGTTTTTTTGGATATTTGTGGTACTTTTGAGATCAGTAAGATTATAGATGACACAATCAGCTCATATCTATTTCCTTTTTCACTTAACGGTAAAGCTAAGCAATAGATAAACTTACTTCCTAAAGGATCCATTACCACTTGAGGTTACTTAGTTAAAAAACTTCCAAGGAAGTATTTTCTATCTGCTAAGACTACCAAGTTCAAGAATAACATATCATCTTATGCTTAGATCGATGGAGAGACTTTATATGACACATAGGATATATTTAAGGACCTTTTGAGGCGTTGACCATCACATCATGGTTTCTCATTGTGGAAGCAGATTTAGACTTTTTATAATGGTCTCTATTGTCTTACTAGATAGATAATCAATGCAATAGCAAGTAGGCACTCTAAATATAAAGGCACCCAATGAAGCCCAAAAGCTAATTGAGGTCATGGTAACAAATAATTCGCAATTGAACAATATTAGGACAAGGTAAAAGTAGTTAGGAAAATTGAAGTTGATTCGGTTACAACCCTAATTGCTTAAGTAGAATGTCTTAGTAAGAAAAGGGTTAATGAATTCAATGCATGTGGTACAGGATGAGCACTAGCTAAGGATTCGAAGCAAGTCAATTTTCTTACTAATAGGCCCTAGAGTAACCCTTATAGCGATAATTATAAACTAGGATGGATGAATCACCCAAATTTCTCTTGGTGAAGGCTAGAACACAAATAAGAATGCTTCATTAGGTGTTTATTAAGCTTAACAATAAAATAGGTTTGCTAATTTAGAAGAGATTCTAAATAAGTACATGAGCAACTCTAATGCAAGGTCTCAAGCTACTAAAGCTGCATTAAGGAATACTAAGGTATCAATGTGTAATCTAGAGAATCAATTAGGACAGTTAGGAAAAACTATCATAGAAAGGCAATTGGGTAGTTTATGAGGAAACACTAAACCAAATCTTAGACCTATAGAATTAGAATAAAAGTAAAGTAAGAAAGAGAATTTTGCTAAGCTAATGACGTTAACTAATAGCACTCTTTAAGAGGCAACCTAAGTTTATTCTCTTTTAGAATTCATTTGTTATAGTCTTATTAGTTAGGATTTTTTTTTTATTAATCCATTAAACATTGTCATTCACATGCATGGCCAATACTTTTTAGCAACTAAACTTTGAATTTGGAATGAATTTCTTTTTCCCTTGAAAAGTTAGTTCTTTTTAGTGAAAATTGTTTTTAGTAATCTAGTTGACTATGTACAAAAGTGCTCATAAGATGTTATAAGTTAAAGAGGAGAATTTTCAAGAAGATTCATAAGTAATTAGAAGGTTGAGAGAATCACTACCAAAATTCACCCTCATAAAGTTAAGCATGACCTTTTTTCTAAAAGAAGGTAAAAGCAACTAGTAAGGATCACGATCAAGGATCACACCTGTGATCCTCAAACGTAATCATGAATAGATAAGTAGTACACACGAGGTTGGAATCATGGTTATGAACCATAGCTTTGATGTTGATCGTGATTCTTCTTTAGTTTAAATATTACATGTATTATTCTTCTTCTTCTTCTTCACATTCTATCTTCATTATCTCTCTTAAAACCCCTATCTAACCAATTTCTCTCTTTAAAATCATCATTCTCTCAAGTGTTTTGTACAATCATTGGTACTTTTTCTTACAATAAAGGCATATTCTTCTTGATCCATGATTTATATTCTTGATTTCTTTGCTGTGTTAGAATTTAGCATATGGATTTTTGTTGACATTCAAAGATTTGAGAATAGTGGATTAGATAACTGTTGACATTGAAGTCTTAATTTTTTAGAGTGATCTTAATAGATATATGTGATAAAATCAAAATTTTAGGTTCATTAGTTAATGGACACTCCTGGTGAGAGATAGTGTGAAGTTTTGAGGAAGAACATGAACTAAGGGTTTAATGTGCTTATTGATGATTTTAGTTACAATGAGTACAAACAATTGCTACTATTCAGATTTTAGTTGTTTCGATTTGCTTAGTTTATTCTTTTGGATGTGACCAAATCTAGAGTTCATGTTGGTGTTGTCTCTTTAGTCGACGTAATTCTTAAATTCTTGGATGAGGGTTATGATTGTCATTTGAGTGGGGTGAAAAAGATTCAATGTTCTCATTCCTTTTAGAGGATTGGTTTTTAGATTGCATACATTATATTGCCTATTCTAGATTATTCCTTTTAGAGGATTATAGGCTGTTATCCATTGATGAGTTGACTTATTAAGAGCTAACATTGGAGTTCCTAAGCACTTTTAGGTTAGATTTTGGTCACATAGTTGATAGGATAAGGAACACAATGCATTTTAGGGTGAATGGAAGAGATGTCCCCTATGCCAGTCCAAAGATTGCTAGTGTTATGGGAATCTATTCTGAGGAGTTTATGCATACTGCTAAGTTTAAGTAGTTGCCAATGGGAGTTACTAATATTGAAGTTTGGACTAGATTGAGTTGTGATGATTTTGTCCATAACCTAAAGAAGTCCAAAGCTTCTAAGTTGAGAGATCTAACCTTAGGGATCATTTGTTGAGTTATAGCAAGAAGCTTTACTAGTAGAGAATGCAATACTTGGGTGGTAAGTTTAGTAGATATTATTTATCTTCACAGCCTAACAGAGTGCAAACCAATTAATTTAGGGTCAGATTAGCTTTTATTTTAAATGACAAGTTATAAGCGGTAAAGTAAGATATATTTTTACTAGACCCTATATTACTAAGCCTATGAAAAATTGGTGTTTATTTGGAGACATGTTTGAGATAGAGTTTATTAAGAGGATGAAGTCTATGTTAATTGATTCTATTCGAGCATTGAAGCTTCTACTACCACTAAGATTTTAAGAAGTTATTGATGAAGTGCCGATTGTATTGAAAGATGAGCTATCTACATCTTCGCAAAGGCTAAGATTGTCTATTATGGCAAAATGAAGAAGATGAAGTGAAAGATTATAAAAAGGCAGAAGACATTGACTAAAGAGTTTAGGCATGTAAGGATAGTAATAGATAAGCTTCACAAAGGCTAAGATTGTCTGTTATGGAAAAATGAAGAAGATTAAGTGAAAGATTATAAATAGGTAGAAGACATTGACTAAAGAGGTCAGGTATACAAGGACAATAGTAGATAAGCTTCTTTAAGCTTAGAGGATAGCTATGCCATAGATTCTAATTTTGATGATGATGAGGATGAGGAGGATGTTGAGGGAGAAAGTAATGAGGAGTGATTTTTTTTTTTTTTGTTTTTTTACTGATCATTTTCCAATTTTTTATGGAATATATATTTTGAGATAATTTTCAGTTTTATCTACTCAATTTTATTTAGAACTAATAGTTTTTTGTTGGTGTTAGTTAATGGATAGTTGGTCCAACAATTTAGTGATTTAGTCTAATTTTGGTTTTGTTTCTTTTTGTTTTACTTTTTCTTGTTTTCTCTTGCAAGGATCTTGAATGTATTTCATGAGATAAGATTTCTCGAAAAGTTTATAGAGAATTCGGTATCAATGCATCAAATCAGGAAAGTTTTAGTTTCTTTTTATTTTTCTTTTGATTTTAGTGCTTCTATTGTGTAGTTTGTACATTTGGGACAATGTGCAACTTAAGTATGGAGGGAAAGATTAAGAGACTGACTAACTCACTGATTGATTTATTTTAGAGATGTTGATTCTCTCATATCTATAATGAGTATGAAATTTTGAGCATCCTACATTCATTTTGGCTTTTATTCGAGTGTGTTATGATTTACTTGATGCTATTCGTAGTTTACGAGAATTTACATCCTAATATATTAATGCAAATTCTATGAATTTTTTTCATTACCCAATATTAAGTTTAATTATTATAACCTTAGTACACCTTACTACACTTGAGTGATGAAATTTTTAAGATGTAGAGTTCCTTATTATTTAAACTTGGATTAAGACTCGTAGTTAGGATAAATATTAATAGGTTAAGGATTAGTTATTTCTATTTCTAAACTTGCTTTTGAACATATTTGTCTCTTTTTGAATCCTTTAGAGAATTTTATTCTGATTGGATGAACAAGTAAGATTTGTCTTTTAAGAGTCTCTTATAAATTCTAAATTAGTTGGAGGCATAAATGAAAATACTTGAATGAAAAGTGTTCAAATTTTGAGCCTATAAATCAAAAGTGAAATAAAATAATTGAAATGTGCTAAAATGTTAAAGAGTCTAATTGTAGGTCTCATTGACTTAAGTAAGCAAACCTGTTCTTTTGAGTAGAATAACACCTGTCAACTTGAGTGACGAGCTTATGATTGGCAGTTGAAAACTCGCTATAAGGGTTAGGAGAAAAATCCATGTAAAGGCTAGATTTGTAGAATTAGTTCGAATGGGAGTTTTAATGCCTAGTAGCCTAAGATTGTTTAGGTTAGGATTTATAGATTAATAAAATTACTCCAATTTAACGAAAATGAAAAGAGAATTTCGCCAATGAAAACTAATAATAGGGAGATGATTAGATGATGAGTCAATGTAATATGTATCTACTTTGAGTTTTTTATGCTTAGTGAGGAAGAAAAGAGAGATGCCTATACTCTTGATTTATAGTAATGAAATTCTTATAACTCTTTCTTGGTTTATAAATGTTTGTTCTAATTTTTAGTTTAATTCTTGTTTAAATGAGAAGGCTACCTTTGAATTATATGGATTAATTTTTGAAATCTAATGTAGTTTTTTACGTGATAATACTTTAGTGTTATGAGGACATCATCTTGTAATGATGAAATAAGATGGGTAATTGTTTAAGAAGAAGTTATTGAGTCTTTGGATGTTGAATTGAAGATGTAAATTTTTTATTTCTATTTAAGCCATGTAAGTATAATTGGATTTTTGTAGTTGTACTCAAGATGGCTTTTCTTTCTTTCTTTTTTTTTTTTTTTGTATTTGTTTTGCTCAAGGATAAGCAAATATTTAAGTGTAGGGAATTTGATGATGCTCATTTTTTGCATATATTATAGGGTAGTTTTTTAGTATTTTAGTGGTTATTTGTTATGATTTTTAAGAATTTAAGACTTATTTGTGAATTTTTTTATTTATAGGTTTCATTTGGGGAGTTTATAGAATTTTGAGGATTTTAGGATGGTTTGATGAAGTTTTGAAGCTTTAATTAAGAATATGTTTGAGAATAATTGTAATAAAAAAAAAATAGTGTTAAAGAATGATGATAAAAAAATATTGTGGTCAAGTTTATGCTAATGATCCTGACAATAATGGATTTTGAGAATTTTAATTGCAGTAGGAATGATGCCTGAGGTTTACGCCTTGATTTGAAGGTGTGATCATGTTATTTATAGGACATAAGACTTAAGGTTATAATGATCTCTCTAAATAAGGAATTATTTTCAAAATGGATTTTAAGAATTTTAATTACGATAGGAATGACGCTTGAGGTTTACGTGTGTGATTTTAAGGCATGATCATGTTATTTCGAAAATAATTCCTCAATTTAAGAGATCTTTATAACCTTTAAGTAATGTGTCCTATAAATAAGAGTTTTGGACAGAGTTTGGGGAGAATAATAGAGAAGTAAAGTTTGAATGGAGAAGAAGTAGAATCTAAGGCTAAGGTTGAGTAAGGGTTGTTTTCTTTTTCTTTTTCCTTGTTTTCTTTTATGTTTTAGTTAATCTTTCTTAGTAAGTTATTATCCAACCCTAGTTTCTATATGATAGTTGTTTTTATTTATTCAATCAATGATATTTACCATTGTAATCTAATTATAACGTGTTTATTTGTTCTTTGAATTAATATCTACTCGAATTGTTAATTCATGTCTAATTTCACCTTAGAAATTGCAAAATCTTATTGTGAATAAATTCATGTAATTAGAAAGAATTGAAATAGAACTTAACAATCGACTATTTAATTTCTCCAAATTAGGGTAACCTAATAATGGAATTCAAGATTTTAATGCAATCTTGATATATTCTATTGTAGAAGCGATTCAAATAGGGTTAATTTGAGATTAGGAGTTAATTTGAGAAACTATTCTAATTAACTTACTTAAGGAATTCTCACAATCCAATGAGTAATTTGAGATCGAATGTTATATAATGTTAGGTAATAAATAATAGATTTACTAAGGTTAGTTGTTTCTTTAATAATTATGTGTATGTTCTTTTATTTTATTTAGTTTTATTAGTTTTAGTTTATGTTAATTAGGTTTAGTTTAAGAGTTAAGATTTTTAATTAATTAATTTGAGCTTAAATATTGAGTCAAATGGAAAAACATAGAGAATTACTAGTAGTTTGAGTAATTTAAAGTCCTTGAGGACTAACATTTGGATTCAAATATGTTTTATTGTACTATAACTTAATAAGTGCATTTGCTTCCTACCATAGGGTTTTCCAAAAATTAAAGTCATATTATTTTTTATTTATCATATACATATAGTAGTTATTAACCATTTATTATACATTACTTTTTAATAAATTGAGTTCTCTATCTAGTTTTATTTTAGTTTAGAAACATAATTGAAACCCTATAAGTTTTATAGTAAGACCTAAAACTCATCTCAAAACCCTATAGGGAATTACGCTATAGAGCAATTATAAGGTCAAGTATCCTATGATGACTTACAGGTGGCTTTCCTATGCTATGAGGTTTAGTGCATCCCAAAGTCTTGGCTTCCCACTCAAGAAGCCTCAAACATTTACTTTCACATAATAAAACTTAAAATTAGATAATATCAAAACCTATATTTTAAGTGTAATTAAAATATGCTACCTATCATCACTTTTCTAATTGTTACCTCCTATACCTTGCATAATGTTGCATACCATGCCAACTCATATAGATTGAGAATCATTAATAGTACATCCTATTATATAGGGTTAATATCACAAATAGTATCTAAACTTTATTAAAATGTATAATTTACTATTTGTACTTTGAAAAGATTAGTTTGATATCTAATTGAAGTTTTTATAGTTATTTTTGTTACTTGAATTAACTTTGTTAAAGTAGATAGAAGAATGAGCTGTGAATCATTGCCAATGGGTCGAATAGGCTACTTTTTGAAGTGGATCACAATCCAATTCACTTTAAGTAGTTGTTCCTACCACCTACTTTACTTTAAGCAATTGCTTTAGCTACCTTATGATCAAGAGGTAGCTGGTGGCCACCTAGTTAGGAGGAAGGAAGGTTATACAACTCCTTACAAGTAACTGCCAACTATCCCCTAACCTTAAGGTGGCCGAAACATTCAATTCCTAGTTTATCCTAATATGTACATTAGCAAACGGATTTAATAAAGCTAGTTTAAATAGTAAAAATGATTATGAAAACATTAATTAGGTAATAAATTGATCTTTTCAAATTGAAAGTAAAAGTTCAGATACTATATGTTACATTAACCCTATTATTTATACTTCTACATCCTTAAGAGATGAACATGTCTGCCCTTTTTGGCACATTCTTGTTAAAGTTAGTCCTTTGGTTGAGCCAAGGTTAATGGTGTATGTTACAATAGACCAACTCTACAATCTTGCCTCTTTAAATACTGCATTACCTTTAGCTTTATTTAGGATAATCAACTTGCTTGGATGTTATACCATTATCTCCATTATTGCTATTATCATTATCAACTACATCGCCACCATGAGCTTACTATCATAAGGCCTTGGACCATTTTCATCATTGTTGATGCCAAAATGTTACCAATCTTCCTTAGTCCTAGTGATAGCAAGCTCATAAAATCATGTAGCCCATCTATCTTACACCATTTGCTTTTTTTATGTACAGTGTAATTTAATGATCGATAAAAGTAAAATAAAACTAAAAGTACCATTTGAAAATCAAAGGCTAAAGTAGTAGGACAACTATACTAGCATAAGGTACTACCATTCTAAATTACACACCATGGATATCTGATTTTTTTTTTTTTTCAACTTCGAATTGATTCACACTGTTTCATTTTCATTAGGTACATGTAAAACGCAATTGCTTTCCTCATGTAAAAGTTACCAAATTTACATCATAGTTGTTCTCATGATAAACTTCAATTAAGTCATGAAATTTTGTTCGTTAAATTATGTTTCTCTTTTATATGCCTCAACTTGGAAGTTGGAACTTATTCTTTGAGATTTTCCAAAAATGACTTTTGCCTAATTCCTTGTTTAAGCATTTATTGCAAATCAAGAAAAGTTAGCTTTGATCATACACTTATATGAATTCTAAACATCTTAATAAAATTTCTAACATTATATGCATATATGTATGTACAATTTCATCACATAAAAAACAATAATGATGCATAAAAGGATGAGTATACCTCAAAAGTGAAATCCCAAAACAACTCCTCAAAAATAAATAAGGTTAATCATTTACACACATTTGAAATCCCACTTAAAGTATGGTTTTTGGAAGAGTTGATTATATCATTATTCTTTAAAGAAAATGAAACCATTAAAAATTACAAAAAAAAAACATGAAAGCATTAATTTTATTTATAAAAACCAACAAAATAAATTAATAATAACATGTATTGAGATTTCTAGAAATTATGAAATTACCATAAATTTTATGTAAAAACAATAAAAATTAACAAAAGTTTGCAACAATGAAGCAAAAGTTAGAAAAACAATTACATGTTATTATTCTAGCAATTTTTGCACTTTTTTTTTTCTTACAATTTTCTATTAATTTCTCTTACAAATGATTAAAACATACTAAAATATCAAATTAAATAAAAAAATTGTAAAATTAATAAAAATGGCAAAAATTAAACAATTTTTAAATGGGTTAGTTGCAAATACTCCCCTTAATGTTTTCTTCATGTACATTTAGTTACTTACATTTGAAATCATGCACTTAGACTCCCAAATATTTTGAGAAAAAGGTAAAAAAAAGTCCTCACTGTTTATATCTTTTTTTATTTCAATCCTTAACGTTTCAAAAACTTTATTTCAATCCCTAACATTTATAAAAATGAAGGCATTAGATTTTAAATTGCATAATGACATGTGTCATAATTTTGTTGTTCCACATATAATTAAGTAAATAATATAGTAAAATATTATAAAATTAAATAAAGTAATAAAAATATAGAAAAATAGTAAAAATAATGAAAATTTAATTTTAAAAAATCAAAAAATGAAAAAAAAATCTACAAAATGCTAAATAATATATATTTAAATATTAAAAAAAACCTGTTAATAAATATATGTATATAAAAAAAGGAAAAACATGTGAAACTAGATTAGGTCACTTGACTTGATCAACTTAATCGGGTTTCATTTTTGTATTTTTTTTTTTTATTTTGGGGGGCAACTCCAAGTCTTAAGATGGCTAGATTTCATTTTTTCTATATTTTTCTAGTTTATCTTTTTGTAATTTTTATTAATTTATTTTAAAATAAATATTAATACAAATATGTATATAAACATATGTTACAAAATTATATATATAATTTTCTAGATTTTCATTTTCATTTTTATGATTCTTTTATCATTTTTCTTATTTCTTAGTATTTTTATGAATTTTACTTAAATAACATATATTATTGATTTATTTAATTAAATCAATTATTTGAACGAATCAAATTGTGTCACATATTAGTACTAATGGCAAAACTAAAGAAAGGGCTTATTTGTAAATTTTTGCAATCATTGAGGATTGAAGTGAAACATTTGAAACGTTGAGGATTAAAATTTAAAAAACAAAAAAGAGTTAAACACTAAGGATTTTTTTATACTTTTCTTAATATTTTAAGAATTTAGACTTCCAAAAGTAGTTAACATACTTATTGTCAGAAGATTTGGAGGTTTAAATGCATGATTTGAAATATAAGAGGGCTAAATGGAAATAAGAAAACATGAAGGGGTGCACCTATAATTTAATTTTTTTTTTCTTAACTATAAGACGGAAAGGAGGCAACTAAAGTAAAAAAAGAAAAAAAGGGTGCCAATGAGTAATGAAATAAATAAATAATTTAATAAATGTTAGTATATTAAAGAAAGAAGGAAAATTCAAAATTTATTTTAAGATGATTAATGTTTGAGCAATTTAAAGCTAAGAGCCAGTATTACTTAATTTATAACTTTCAAAAAAGTGATTGAAATTTAAGAAAGAGAGAAGAATTGATGTGAAATGTTCTAATGAAAAATTTAAAAGGATTCTTTCCATTTGTATATGGTTGAATCTCATAGTTTTGCTAGTTTGATTTTCGCTCGCTTTTCAATCATGATATTTTTGCCAATTGTATCTTTCATAATTTTAATTATCAATTATTTATAGCATCAATTTTTAGCCTTTAATTATTTAAACATTAATTATCTCACAATAAACATTGGATTCTACTTTTTAAATTATTTATTTATTCATCAAAGTTTTATTTTAGTTGTCATCTTTCCATCCTTAAAAAAGAAAAAAACAAAAAGAAAGAAAGAAATAGTAAAATTCTATCTTAACGTATAATTTAGAAATATTTGCAATTTCATTTACTTTCCCTAATTTTGTCATGCACTTAAATCGAAAGATATGAATAGTCCACTACAAGAATAAAACCTAATGTTTTATCAAATCAAGATCAAGTTTAGAGTAAGTCATAACTCTTAAAGTTCATATGTTCATACTTGAATCATAATTAAAATCCATTGGTTGAATTCTCTTACGATCAATTCTAAATTAGCCATTAAAAAATTAGTCTATTTACAGACATTGACAAGAAAACCCCATAACCTTAGTATGATCTCCCCTAGCTTCTCTCCAACTACCTTCCTAACCCATTTCACAACGTCATTATAATTAATAACCTACTACTATGCAATACCTAGAACTAATCAAATTATTTTGGTGTACAACTCTACTCCGGACGCCATCATACACTAATCAATAAGTGCAACATTAGCACTGACCAATAGTTTTGGATCTTCGGCCATAGCCTAAAGTGTCACAAGAGGCACAAGTTGAATATGTAAAATATGATGAATCGTTGAATATATTTGATAATGATGAAATTAGATCCATTCTAGCCAAGAGTATATGTAATTGAGCATTGATAGTTGATATGTTATGTTCAAAACTTTGTTAATTTTGTTGGATGGTAATAAACATGCTCTTAATAGCTTCCATATTATATGCTTGAATAGTAGTATGAGTACTTGTAGTCAAGATTAATGAGAGCACCAGTATTGGACCTAAGCTACTTAAACCCAAGCCTAAGTATAGGGGTCATTACTAAAGTTAACAATGGACAAATCCTATCCATAATTAGGTGAGAAGACTTATGAATGAGCTACAAAGCCTTGTATTTTCTCTCTCTCCTTATTTATAGCTAGGTAAAATTATCTCACTCTTCTCTTTGTGTTTAGGGTATAATTGGGGTTTTTAATTATAGTGTTTATTATGTGTTTTTGTAAGGGAAAGAAGAAGAATATGCGACTTCGCTTTAGTTTAACTCTTGGGACTTTGAGTCTTTATGGGGAAGTTGTGATACATCTTTGTGTTACTTTTTTCCATTCTTTTATATGAGTTTGGTACGTGTTATCGGCACTTTTAGTTCAATTTTCTTGCTTCTTTTGTAAGTATTACATATGTTATGGATAATGAATACAATATATAGTGCTTTTTCATCAAATATGTATATGTATATGTATATAATGTTCATATACATTTTATGGTACTAAGAAGCATAATCTCTAAGCCAAACTGAAGCTTATATAGTACGTATTGGTCTTGTTGGTCTCGTTGTAATAATTAGTCATTCTACTCTATTTGCCTTTGATAAGATAGAGTGTTCATGGTAATTAGATAAAGACAACCTCTAGCAACGAATGATGGGAAGAAAGGATAATATCACAAATGATACCTAAACTTTACCAAAATAAATATTTACTATCTGTACTTTCAAAATATCAATTTACTACTTAATTAAAGTTTTCTTAATTATTTTTTCTACCTAAACTAACTTTGTACTAACTAAAACATAGAGATGAGTTAGGAATTGAATGTTCCTACTATCCTAAGGTCGGGAGTAGCTAATGACCACCTGTAAGGATTTGCATAACCCCTCACCTGGTGGTCACCAACCATCCTTTAACTTTAGGGTACTTAAAATGTCTGCTTAAGGAAAAGTCGGTCACAATCCACTTTACAAAGTAGGTTGTTCGACCCATTAATTGCCATGAATGAATTCTTGATTCATCTTTATGTTCATGTTAGCAAACAAACTTAATAGAATTAATTTAGGTAGAAAAATAACTAGGAGAACCTCAGTTAGACAGCAAATTGATTTTTTCAAAGTATAAGTAACAAATTACATATATTTTGGTAAAGTTTACATACCATTTATGACATTAACCAAAGGATAGAAAAAAAAATAAACAAGAAAAAAGATAAGGATGATGTTTACTAAAGAAAAGCATATAATGTTTGCTAATTACTTGTAGTAATTAATTATTGCTACATAAGATATTTATGACACATTCACTTGAGGGTAATTACAATTACATTCTCCTTATTCCTTATTACAATATTCACTTGGTTTTTTTGTCATAAAATTGCAATTTTATAAAAATCCAAGGGATTCATTAATTTAACCAAGGAATTATAAGTCCTCACTACTACTACTATCACTACCATCGTCTCTACCACTATCGTTACCGCTACCCTTGCCGCTACTACTGCCGCCGCTACTACCATCGCCATCACCACTGCCATCAACTACTACCATCACTGTTACCACGACCGCTGCCACTATTATTGACCATTGCCACTGCCACCACTACCGCTGCCATCGCCACCGTAGTTATCGCCATTGCCATCACTGCTATTACCGCTACCACCGACCATCATAACTATTGCTACCACTATCGTCACCACTACTAACCACCACTACTGTCACCGTCATTACCATTGTCACCATTACCGCCACTACCATTACTACCATCAACCATTGCCAACACCACCGCCACCACAACCACCCATTACTTTATGATTAATTAAGAAAGAAAATGAACTAAAGATAATTTAGTCATTAAAGTTATATTATATATCTATTTTTAAATTGCTTATAAATTCAACTACATAAAGTAATATGTATTACATCCTTATTCCATATTTTAAAGAATTCCAATTTCATTCTCTCTCATTTTATTCCATGAAGTAAACGAGCCGTTAATATACATAGCAGAATTAACATTTCATTGAGCAAACCGAATGCTCTTGGAAATCAAAGTAAAAATGATTTAGGGGGAAAAATGAAGAAAAATATTAGACTGTGGTTACTAAAGAAAAGCATACAATACTTCGCTACTTACTTCCAATAACCACCATTAGAATAATGATAATTGGATCGAATAGGTATAGTGAATACAAGCACCAATAATTTGTATCAAGGAAAATTTTCCTTGTGTTTTCATTTCCTTCTGCAATCGTAAATGGAGGGAAAAAAAAAAGGGTTGCTTTGAATGCTCATGTCATCTTGTGGCCAAATTGCTTAGTTCACCTATCATAGTTCTCACATATATTATATTTAGCATATACTATAAAATCAACTAGATCTAAGAGAACTAATTATTATCGAAGATATTCGTGAATTTTAAAATTTTCAGAAATAATCTGTGCAAAATTTAGCATATATATACGTATATATTAGATAAACTAAACTTCTTCGTGCTTTTTAAATTTTAGTCGTTTTGAATATATACGTATATTCGAATTCTAGATTCCGTATGTCGCCCATGAGTACTCCTTCATTCACACACACATCAAGGGGCATCTTATAAGTATCTTAACGAGACTTATGTCATTCTGAAATTTACCCAAATATATGTTAATAATATATATATATATATATATATATATATATTTGTCAAATATGTTAATAATATTAAAGTTCGCAAAACCGGGTGCTTTGTCTTCATATTCTACACTAGTACCCTTATTATGTGTTGTAAAATGACCGGAGAAGTGGTTCATTATTGTTATCCTATGCATATGACTCGAAAATTAGATCATAGCATGTAAGGAGAATGATATAGCTTTTCCTTTGATTAAAAATTTTCGAGCTTGATCTATGGAAATGTGCGTGGCAATACTGTCGGCATTGACATTATAGAATACTACTATTATACTTGTCGTCGACCAATAATAATGATAATTATTTGGAGCAATTACAAATTCAATTACAAACTAAGCTCCCACAATACGATCCGAATATTTCGTAAATATATAAATATAATGCCCAATGTTCAACTAGAACTCCAAAACCCTAACCGAAAAGATCATAAATAACAGCTATTTTTAAATTTTGGATATATATATATATATATATATATTTCAAAATGTTATTAGATGTAAAGTCATATTTTGAAATTTAGAAAAATTATCTATTTTACTAATAATTACTAGTCTCAAAATAGCTCAATCATAGATGGATATTTGTTGTTTTCAAAATTCTATTTCAGTAGTGTTTCAACTAATCATTATCAAACACGAATGTGATTGAAGCAATAAATAAGTGTTGAAATTTATGCTATATGCTTATATATTTGATTGTGATTGGTGATGACACCATTGAAAAAACATTTCCAGACAATAAACATTAATCTATCAAATGCAGTCCAAGATTGAGGTTGGCTAGGAATATATAGGTTTATTTTTTTCGCAATTTGGTTTAAAAAATTTCTAAATTGAACAAAACTATTGATTTTCGATTGGTTTGGAAGGATAAATCGAACCAATCCATAAAAATAAAAAAATATAATCATATCTTATTTGTAATTAAAGAAGTTATTTTGTTGTAATATAATGCTTGAAAGGATTTTTAGTTTATATTTATTGAAATGTACCTTTATTGAATTTTTATTACCATAAATATATAGATTATAGGTATACTTTGTCCAAAATTTATAACATATACTATTTTTTATAAATAAAATTAATTATTGATGAATATTTAGTTTCTTAATTACATGAATATTGCTCCATTAACCTTTAATATGACACCAATACTTATTATTATTAAAGAAATTCAATACATTCATACGAGAATACCTATTATAAAAATATATTTTCTTGCCATAGAAAATATTATTCTATTCATAAATCAAATCGAACCAAATAAAAAAAAATTTGTTTAAAAAAATTTATGATTCAAACTATATAATTTAGTTTAAAACTATAAGAAAACGAACTATATTTTTATGGTTTGGATTTGTTTGGTTTGAAAAGAAAACCAAACTAATTAGAACCACACCCACCTTACTTAGGAAGCTTTACTTTGTTATTACCCAATCTCATTATTTCTTAATAAGTGGGAATAGATGGATACATTTATCATAGTGGTAGCAAGAATAGGTGCTTATGCTGTAAATGATTTTTAATAGTGAAATTATATTTCGAGAAACATATCTCCACTTGCTCTATTAATAGATTCTCGTGTGTGTTGTGAGTCAAGGTGATTTGACACTCTCGAAAATTTATGTGAAAGCTGTCCTAATTATATTTCTATCTCTACTTGCCTTCCTGCAATTGCTGTATTTGTTTGCTTTTTCTTCCTGGGCCCATTGCTCGTAGTTTAGTGGACATATATGTCTTTTTCATCTTTCAATTTATCTCCCAATGTTTCTTCCTCCATGGCATCTTCTGCATCGTAATATACAAGATTGATGAGCAGTTCCAAGGCAGATTCTGTGTGATCGATCCAAGAAATTATGATAAGAACAGATAAAAGCATTAAAATATATGTAATTTGGATAAGTAAGAAAAACCCACCCACTCGTCGTTTGAAATATTTAATCATATCCGTGTAAACAATTGTGAAAACGAAAGGAAAATTGAAGTAGGGCCACGAGGGCACAAGCAGCCGCACAAAGCCAAAGAAATTCATGCAGCAAACCATTGGCCATGTAAAATCAGGTGGCACAAAACAAGGGGGGGACTTGTGCTTCAAACTCTTTATTACATAAGTGGTAGTGTCTTTAAATAGTCTAACTTGTTCAGTGTCACGTAATTATTCCAATCAGGTAATATAAACATAGGAAAAACTTAAGTGCCAAATAATAAAACATTAGGCACCATCAATACACCTGTTTTTTATGAAATGTGTTGTCAGATGCCTGAAATAGAAGAAATTTTTCTTTTAAACTCATTAACTAATACTAATACGGTTAAGGCAGTCCTCAATAGATATTGTAGTTTTATACATTTTTCTTTTTTACCTAACTTTTATAAGTGATTTTTTCATTGTATAACCTCCATTTGAGTAATTGATGAGTAAACTCTTAATCCTTCTTTTTTTATGAAAGCCTTCTATTGGGAATATGATATATAATAATGGAATAGCATATAAAAATTTATATGAGATTACTTTCTTATACGTCAAACCTGAAATAAAGAGTATAAGTAAAATAAGTAGATATAAATACATTTATTTATTTTTTCCTTCATTATATTACCTTTTATATATTTTGTTTTTGATCGTCAAAATTCTTGGAATATATCTCTTTTCTTCTTCAAATATTGAATACATTCTATCACATTTGAGAGATGGATTCAATTATATGTTGCTTAGTGAAAATAATATTAAAAAAACAATGGAAGGTATGCAGGTTTGGTCGGACATGTAAAGCACTCTCTGTGGCTGCCTTGTTCCTTGAAAAAGATGGAGTTTGTTGAAAATGACAAGACATGAACATAAATTACCTGGTCTCGTCGAAGGGCGTGAAGCCTGCTGCCAATTAAAGTGGTTCAGAAACACAATGTGATGGTCACAGGGATTATGTAGAAGCATTTCTAACAGCATCTTTAGGGTGCTCCTCTCCTTGTTACATTTACATATTCCTAAAAATAAAAAGCCCCCCATAATCTTTTATCAAAGTGGATTTTTCAAATAGGAAGAGTTTCCTATAGATAAGACTCTTATATTGAACAAATTTCAATACATAGATTATTTTCAAGTTAAATTTTGGATAATTATAAGGGGAAGGAAGGAACGGAGGGAAGGAAATGAAGAGAAAAAATTTTCAATTTCAATTTCAATGTTTGATTTAAAAAGGAAAGTACATGGGAGAGGAAAATAGAAGCATTTGTTTCATTCCTCACTTATTTTCTTTACTCTTCGACATGGAGAGAAAAGGGAGGAAAGATCAGAAAAAATTATAACTGCAAATATATCCCTCCTTCTTGCTTGATTTTCTTTCATAGTATTATCATTGATGGGTTTATTAGTAACTTACAGTCATTTTGTCTTCAACAATAATAAAAATTCTTTTTATTTTCCTTCTTTCTATTATCCAAACATATTTGTAGAATTAAATATTTTCAAAATTCCTTCCTTCCATATTCTTTTCCTCCCAACTCCTCCCCTCATCCTAATAGTGTAACGATTTAGGTGTATTAACTGTGGTTTGGTGTCAAACACAACTAGTAAGAATCAAAACAAAGAGTAGATATTAAGAAAACAAAGAAATTCGTCAAAGTTTAGAGAGGGATGATGAAACGGAGGCTTCACTAAGAGTAATCGCTCGGATGGCGCTAAGGGCAATTGATGGGACCTCCTTAGGCCCGGCAAAATGAGGAAAGGGGTTTCTTCACCTCTATTATGTCCTCTTTACCACCTTCTTTCTTTCTTTTTTCTTTTTTCTTTTTAACTATGATTCACCTAATTTAAGGTCCAAAGCTTTATTTAAGGTGTTAGAGGTTTATTCTCTATAATTTTTTAGGCTTTTCCTTTTTCTTGACCAACTATGTTAAAACTTAAAAAAGAAAGAATTTGAACCCTGATCTATTTCAATAAAAAATCAGTAATGGTATCATTAGACTATAATGACCTTAGCTTAGGGCCTTAAATTTGTATTCCTAGATCTAAGTCTTCTTAGTTAAATACATTCCATTAATTAGATTAAATATAGCATTTATCTATTCAATTTTAATTTAGCTTTCTAATTTATTTGTTCCTTCTCCCTTTTACTAAAGCTGAATGATGAACGTTTAAGTAATGATTCATTAAGAAATTATTTTTAGGAATTCGAAGTATTAACTATGTTGGTGGCTTGCGATGCAAATTGGAGTATGGATTAAGGTTAGGATTTCGAGTTTGATTTCTAAGAAAAATCCTAAATTTGGTTTGGATTCTAAGTTTTACAAAACCAAAACTAAAATCGAAATGGGTCGCATTATGTGCTTTGTCCTAAAATATTTCTTGACCTTAAAGTGGTGCTTCTATCCTCTTTCGCATCCAATGGTTTTTTGTATCAAGTTGTGAGGAAGGACCTAACATCGTATTTATAGAGTTTTTGAGGCATTTCAAGATTATCTCCATCCTTAGATCAATTCTATACTATGTTTGGCAATTTTCAAGAGTAGTGGAAATAGAAGGCAACAAAAGAAAGGAAATAAAAACAAGGGAAACAATGATTTTACCTTTGTTTGGATATGAAAGTGAAAATGTGAGGAAACAAATGCAAACATTTCCTTTTCCCATGTATAGTTAATTGGTTAACGTGAATATATGAAAAGAGAAGAAACAAAATAAAAACTAAAGTAAATTATCTTTTACGGATTTTCTTCTTTTTATATTTCCTTCTCCTTTTAAGGCCATTTTTTTTTTTTGTAATTTCTCGATCTTTCCACATATTTCCTTTAATGTCTCTCCAAAGAAAGAATAATGGCTCTAGATTAGAAACAATTATATTGATTTCAACCCCATTCATCCTATTTTCATCCCTTATTAAAATAACTAACCAAGTCATTTCCTTCCATTTCCACTGACTATCTTAAGATTTCCCTTTGATTTCTGCCCATTTAATGATAGTGTCAGATTTCGTTAAATTTTTATATAATCAAAATCTTGCTTCTTATTAGTTATTATATATTACTTTTATTTTCTAAATGTTGTTGGAGATCATAAAGAATGTGTTACTGGATGGTTGAATCCACCTTCATGCTCCAACGGATGTGGAGATGGTGGAATTCCGAGAAATATTTTGACGCTTTTTAAGTTGATAAAGGAGGAGTGCTATCTTTTGAATTGAAGATGGATGCATCAAAATATTTTTCATAGCGTCTGATCAACCTCCAAATGCAAAGCTCACTAGACCCTTTTGTAATCACGGTTGCTAGCATTTACCTCTTGTATTGATAAAGTTATGAATACGGTTGCTTCCCATACTAAGAAGGTATGTATTAGATTTAGAGATCCATCCCACCTAATTAATTTTGTCTAAAATTATAACTTCAAATAGTGTATTACTTGAACCTTTAGACTGTGGGCAATTATCATTAAGAGATAATTGAAATTTCACACTTGGAAATTATCGATCAAATACAAGTGGATATAATCTTAAGACTCCTAATATGTGATATTATCTTCAGATAACATTTTAAAAATGCATTTACCCCCACAAGATCATTAGTCACGCTTCTAAAGCATTGTTAAAGTATCTAATTTAGCATTAGTTTGGAAGCTTCAGCAAAGTTCTGGTAGACAATGCTTAATCTCGGAAGTTTTGAGAAGGTAAAAACACACTGTTTAGTGTTTAGATGTGTGTGTGTACCTGACCAACAATTTCACGCTCTCAATTGCAAGTTTCCCTTTGGTGCCGTATTTCTTATTGGCAAAGGAAAAAGAAAGATTTCAAGTCTCATCCGATTTTACACACTACTTTATCATTTACTTTCATGCCTTGTTTGGTGGATTTTAGCATGTCCACACCTCCTTGTCGGTTGTAACCTATGCCCAATATCAAATCTTTTTGGAAGTGAATAGCGACAAGCACTCTCTTCAATGATTCGTGTACGTGATTTTGACATTGGGGTTAATGATTCCGCATGCTTGATACTCTTAAGTTGTGCATCCAAACACTAAAAAACTTGCTTGATAGCATAGGGATTCTTGTCATCATCAAAATACAAGTAAACATATTAAATATTAACAAGGGGACACAATATTAACCCTACAGCATGACATGAAAAACTTTTATGTCTATGCTATCTAAAATTTATATGCATGATTTGGAATTCATGGTTTTCTTGTTCTTTTTCTTTTTCTTTTTTATCGCTTTATTAAGAGGATTAAGGTAATAGGGAACAAGACCTCATTAATGCCAATTACTTTGAGCTGAAATCCACTTTGTTTGAAATAATTCTATAAGATCAATTTGGAGGAAACCCAATTGAACATTGTATCTCTCATTTAGCGGCTTTATTGCATTCGTAAATTGGAACAGTTTGGAGACCTCTGGAGGTTAGAATCTACAAATGTGACACGAATGAAACTAAAAGAGATAATTGCTTCACCTTTGACCACCAATCGGTACTATGGTTGGAGGATATGAAACAATTGTTTTCCTAACTTTTACAATGTCTTCAAATTCATGGATGGAATTTGAAGTCAAAATTATAAGACATGACAGATCCAGTGACATTTTCCTAAAGTGATGGATATCTTAGTTGGTTAACAAGGTTCAGATTGAAGTCGTAAATATAAGTAATACAATTCTGTTCTCAGTTAATGCTAGAAAACTTCACAGCAGAAGTTAGATGTTTCGATGCAAATGAGCAGAGCATGTTCTTATACGAAACAACATCACACTTCTTGAAGATGTTGTCCAAAGATATCAGATAAATGTCCAGGCTAGGGTTTTGGAAAGGCTCTTGCCAGATAAATGTAATCATGGTGCAGTTCAAATGAATACCCGTCTGAGAGATCAGAAAGAGTTTCAGACAGTTTCCACTAAGAAATAGAATGAATTTATACTAACTGATCACTTGCACTCCTAAAAACTTCACCATTGAAATCAAAGTCTCCACTTCTAATGGCAAGCACTTCCCCAATCTTTTCCAATCTATGGTTTATATTTTGCTGCCGCAACTCAATCTCCTTGAGTTCTTTCAACAGTGTTTCACGTTCATTGAACATATCGAAAGTGGTCAAAGCAAGTTTTGCCTTTTCAGTAAGAGGCTCCAGACATTTCACTTTGATTTTGACTGATGCTGCATCTTCAATTGTGGTACTCAGAATTTTCAACTCATCAAAGCTCAAAGACTCCCACTTCTTCTTCATGATAGGGAGAAGGTCACCAAGCGTATTTAGAACAGCAGCAACTACAGCAGACCCTCTAAGAGAGGTGCCTTCCCAGAAGTTACCCTCAATTGTGCATAATCGCTCTAAGAAAGGTATATGGCGTGTAAGCACTGAGAATCCATGAAACAAGCTACAAGAATTGTCTAGGGAAGTTGCAGATGGAGTTTCCACCCCTTTTTCCTTCACATGGGTCACCAGGGGAGAAGTATGATCAATATCATCACCTATGCCCTTCCTGGTGAAGATAGGATTATTATCCTCCTCATCCATATCTGTCTGGTCATCTCCTTCTATTTCACTAGGGTCCTCTTCTATATCTTCATCTCCTGCATCTGAATGGGAGGTATTCTCACCACTGTGGCTGTCTATGTTGGAAAAAGGTGTCAATGAGCAATCATCATTGCTCATTCTTATAGCCTGAATAGGGCTCAATCCTCCAGAAATTTCAGTTGTATTGACCATACGCACTTTTTTGTTCCAAATGGATCCATTTCCAAGCAGTCTGCAGGGTCTTTCAGGACCAACTCTAGAATATGGATCAACTTGCAAGCTACAGCCATCTTGTGCATTTTTATCGTTTTGGCTCATAAGAAGCTCCATTTGCTTCTGCCAAATGAAAATGTTATCTTGATTAAATTAAGATGATCAAGAATCTGATAAACAGTATATGTCTTCCATATACATACAACTGCTTTTGCAGTAACATCATTTACAACAGCTCCATCTTTACGTTGGTGGGTCTTCAAGAAAACCTCCGCATGACTTGGAGCTGCTCCACTTTTTAGTTTCTACAACATCAAAGTTTCATCACGGAAAATGCAGAGAGTTACATTCACCTGCTTGATATTGAGGGGAAAAAGTTGGTTTTTTTGTTTTGGGCTTGTGGGGGAAGTGGTTTTTGGGGTGGGGTTGTGTTGGGGTGTGGGAGAAAAAACAAATTTGGATAATCCAAAATTCTAAACAGACTAAGAATCATTTACCATTTCATGTTCAACCATTGCAAAGCTCCGTGACCCAGCAGTGTGATGAATCTTTCGAAGTGCTCGGTTTCTTTGATTTGTTTTGCTCCTCCTCTATATAAAATAATTACGTAAATATAAAGAAAAAAACAATCATCAAAAAACCATGTGATTGTACCTTGAATTCCTGAGAATTCCAAATCTCTAACAATCCAATCCATTGATCTTGCAGAACATTTTTTGGATGGCAACCCACCAAGTTTTTTATTCTTTTAGTTGGATCATAATATTTTCTCCGTAGTTCAGACCGATAACTCCTCCATTTGTCCCCTAAATTGGCAAGTACCCATGACTTGATTGCACCTTTCCGTTCTCTGGGAATGAAAAATCTAGACTGGAGCAGAAAGAAAAAATTACATCATTTAGCATCACATTGTGCAATATTAATTAAATGTCTGCACTGTATGAGATTTGCACGGTGCTATCATTTATAAAGCTGCACCTCAACTTTGGCCCACATCTCTTCTTTGTCCTTTTTGGGCATCTTAAGCCAACCATCAACATTTATGGGTGCTAGCTCCGGTTTTCTTACTATAGTACCAAGAAAGCGAGCTAGAAGTCTTCCCTCAGCACCAACTGGTTGAGCATGTTCATTAAAGTCGCAAACAATACATTCATTAGCTGGCATGTTCCACACATCATCTAATCTGGTACAACCTCGTCTCCTGTTCCCCATTTGATCTACAACCACACATAAAACTAGTAATATATAAAGTATATGTAGTTAAATTAATTTGATAATAGATTACATTACCTGCAATAAGCACATCATCTGACTCCACTGCATGAGTATGACCTTCCTCTTGTGTTGGAGTAGCAACTTTTCGCACATTATGCCTTGGGTTACTTCTCATAATGAAACCGGAAACTAATCCAAATGCAGATGAAGGAAGTAAGACAAAGAGGAACTGCTTTTCATGCAAATGATGATTTTAAACCCAAGAAAAGGATCTACGGCCATCACTTTTCACCATTTAAAATATTGATCCACAAGTAATTCGTCAATGCAGCATTATCCCAATAAAATCACGCAACTAGCAAAACAAGAAATCACGTGGAAGTTCATAACTAAAAGGAACTAAGCTTAAAGGTGACTGATTTAATAATAGGCCTCCTACTGACCTATTTTTTCATTTAAAAGGGATAGGAGTTATTCCTCCTATTACCTGTTCCTCCTTTCGTTCCTGGATCACATGTGGCCTAAGAAACTCACAAAAGAGGCACAAGCTTGCCTTCAACTAATCTCTAAATCCCTTTTCATTGGTAATTAACATTAACTTTTCTCATCAAGCAAATAGGCTAACTGATTCAAAAAGGGCTTTTCCTTATAAATATCTCCTATGTTCAGTTACAACTTAGCTGCATTAAAGTGGTAAAAGAACCACAAGTTTGCAAGTATGGAATTGTAAACTGGAAAAACAATGAGCATTTGATTGAGCATCTTATACAATAGTAATGACTAATAATATTTAAGAAAAGAATAGGATTATTTCTTCTTGTGTAAAAAACGTAGAGGAAGACAGACTTTCATAGGCTTGATCAGATGCATTACAAAAGGAACCAAATAGATTCAAGAAAAGAAAATAAAATCTAGGAGCCAAGGGAAAAGAAAGATAACTACAAGGAACAAAGGAAAATCTACTAAAATCCTAGCTTATAGAATGCCAGACAAATGACAGAATCATCAACATCTAGACAAAATTTCTTGTCTAAAATTTCGACACCCTCAAGTTGGTGCATTGATCTCTATCATGCCCAACTTACTACTGAATTTCTCAAAGCTAGGACAAGATAACCCTTTGGTGAGTACATCTACCTGAGGTTGTGTCATCAGCAGATAATTAAACATGCATGTCATTCCAGTTTCAAATTTTTCTTTGATGAAGAGCAATGTGTTTGGTTCACTATAATTAGCAATGCTTTGTTGTCACAATACACCTTCATAGGCATACTTAGTGGTCTTCTCAATTCTTCAAGAATCTTCTTCAACCGTAATATTTCACATACTCCATTCGCCATAGCACAATATTCTGCTTCAGCATTTCTTCTTGCTACAACATTTTGCTTCTAACTTCTCTATGATTCTGACTTCATTCTATCCCCACAAGACTGTAGACAATGGCTCTAGCCATGCCATAACATGGAGTGAACAAGTATATACACCAAAGAGCCTTTAGGCATTGCTAACTTGCAGGTTTGGAGCAAAGTGGCCAAACTAAAGCATAAACTTGAGTGCTTTTTCCCTAAGGAACTTTGACCTTGAGTAAACATCAAGATTAGCCATGATTTCTTTGGTATATGACTCACCCAAAAAATTCCAACAAGAGGAAAGCTGAAGCAGAGATGAAGGCAAAAGCCACTATGCCAGCTGGACCCCAAGAAAAATTTCCACAAATATCAACTACTATAGCTAGCATTGACCATTGTTGCTAACTCAAACCTCTAATTGCTAGCTGTTACTGGTTAACAACACTAATCTCAATTGCCACCACTATATATTGAATGTGAAAATTAAGGGAAAATTGAAATTTCACCTTAAAACTATTGATTAGATGCAGATACATCACCTAAACTTCCATAATGTGGTATTACATTCCTAAAACTTTTGAAGAAGTGCATTTACCTCTCCAATCGCGAAGGCTCCCAAACCTCCACTACGTGGGTGCCCTTTGGCGACTATTCTAAAGCTCTACAGGGACTTGGAAGACAATTGCACTTTTGAGAAGGTTTGGAAAGGCAAAACCGTTTCTTTTGAATTTAGAGATATATCTGTGCATAACTAATATTTATGTTTAAAATTTCAATTATAAAAAGAAAAACAAATAATATTATGCATAAATTTAAAAAAAAAAAATTCACAAAACATCCACTGCTTAGTTGAGAATATTTGACATAAATAATGATTGTACACTCCCTTGATATGGTTCCACCAAGGAAACATAAACTAATGAAAATTTGCAACTCAAGCACCTAATCTAAAGTTATTGTAGCATGACCTCTAAAAGTAAGATATTTAAAACTATGGAACTTACAAGGCATCATTTTACCTCTAGAATTTTCAAAAGAAGTGCACCGAACTCCTCGAATCGCCACTAAATCTATATTATTAGCAAGTTAGAGGGTAAGGGCAAATGCAGTTTCAGGTTTTGAGGGTAGTGCACAAGCAGAATGGTCGCAGATCATACTACAATTATTTGCGGCGGACCTACTTCAGTTATTCTACAAGCAGAGTTTAGAAAAAAAAAAAAAAAACCTTCTAGGTGGAATTGCAACAAAAGGTATGAACTTGCCTATGCCCACCCCTTTTCGTTGTCAAATTTTGCAACAAAAAAATTTCCAACGAACAAAACGTTACGGGGAGGCAAAAAAAAAAAAAATCTAATCATAAGTAAACAACCAAACATGAAAGCCCAAAACCAAAAGCTTACCCAAAAAAAAAGCACTAAAACGCAGTTCGTAAGTGAAGTGGCCTTTCCACAGAGAGGGAGAGAGAGAGAGAGAGAGAGAGAAGTACATACAGGGATGGATCAACGGACGGAATCAATCAACCGCGGTTAAGATAACGCCTGGATTGAAACCTTAATTACGAGAATTAGGAAGGTTTTACCAGAATACCGATTTTCTGTAAGTTAACAACAAGAATCCTCAAGGTTAATGTAGTGCGGGCCTGTAGCAACGGCCCGACAGTATAGTGAATAGTGACAATGGTGTGGAGAAAGAGTTAAGAAAACGCGCCAGTTAATGGCCAAAATGGGAAAAGAAAATTGGCACCCATGCCGTGGGTAATTGTTCGTGGGTAGTGAGTATTCCCTACGGTATTGTCGTGTGACATTGGATTGGAATTTAATCGAGGTTTTTTTTTTTTTTCCTTTTTTTTTTTTTTGGCCAACTTAGTGGAGGTTTATTTAGGGAGTGCAAAATTAAATAGGAAATAAAAACGTATTAATTTGGTGCCAAATAAAAGAGGAAGGAGGTAGGACAAAAATATTATAAATATTATAGAAAAAATCTAAAACACCGTTTATGGAAAAGAATATTTGAATAATATCTTACATAATTACAAATTATCTTGAAATTGCGTGACTATTACTTTGTGTTAAATGCATTTACTTTACATTGGTTTACCAAATCAAATAAGATGAAAATAAAATTTTATAATTCTTAAATAATATAATACACATGTAATAGTTATTATATCGTTTGGTCTCCCTTGTAAATTTGTAATCCATGGCTTGGCTATTGAATTAAGATCATATAAATAGATATAGAAATATGCTAAAAAAATTAATGAATAACTATTTCTTAGGTCAGTTAAAGAAATCGTAATTTTTATTTAGTAGTTATAAGAATTTCGTGAAATAAAAAATACCTTAACTAAATGCAACAATCTTGGAGATGAGGAATATAGAAAACAAACCACAAGTTATGGCAGCTATAAAATGACAAAGTACAAGTTGTCAACTTAAAAGTTTTTGAAAAAAAAGGATCAGCTAACTCTAAAATATAATATATTATAAAAGTGAATATACGTCATTTAAAAGCACGCAAAAGCGTTTGATCAGCTAATAATTCATAAAAATATAAATTGCCAGGTACCATGCACAAAGTAAAAGTGTTTACGAACAAAGTAGAGATTTTATAGAGAACGTACAAGATTTGAAAAAAAAAAAAAAAAAAAAACTCTATAGAAGATGTTAAAATATGTTTGATAGTTGCAGATTTAGATCAAGATTCTAGATTTATCGATCAAAACCTGACTCAAGTAATTAAATAAATTTAGATAATATCTGATAGCTACATTAATTTTAGGATCACATAATTATTTTGTTGATTAAGAGAACAATGTGAAAGATCGAGCTAATTTGTTGGAGTTCTGCAAGTTGTGAACATGCAGATTTAAAATTCAAATTTATTAGTTAGTTTGAAAGGATTTTGAGGAATAAGATTAACAATAGTTAAAATAATATCGCGAGCTTTATCAGTACTTTAATGATTAAATCTCAATGGAAAAAGATGAAGTACTTTGTTGAGCCTATTTCAAATATTAACAAACATTTTCAAGGAATGAAGGCAAGACTAAATTGGATTCAATTAAAACATAAAATTTTGTTGTAAAGAAAGCATCTGCAAGTTCGTGTGAATTAGGGTTTCTTTATGTATGAGTAGAGTAAATAGAGATAGAGAGAAGAGTATATGAGTATTAAAAATAGGATTGAATTGAATTGATTTATTTCACTGTATAGGAGATTTATATACAAAGAGGATCATGTGTTAGTGTGCACGTGAGTGTATAAACAAACTAAACTAATATGTACAAACAGAATGAGAAAACTAACTATACAATGCAGTAGAGAAAACTAATAGTACAATTGTAAAAGTCCTAACTTGGAGTAAAAATAGAGAAGCTGAGATTTGCCCAAAGCTTTAGTCAAAAGGTTTGCAAATTGTTGCCAATAGAGACATGATCATGAGTAAAGTGAACATCAACTTCGATATGCTTGGTACAACCATGGAAACAAGGATTCTTAGCCATCAATTGAGCTACTCGACTATCAGTATATAAGGGAACAAGTAAAGAAACAGGTAGACACAAATCATGCATCAAATAAGAAATCCACAACAATTCCTTAGTAAGAGAAGCAATACTATGGTATTTAGTTTCAGTTGAAGAAGTGGATACCATAGCTTGCTTTTTTGTTTTCCAAGAAACTAGGGAAGTACCAAGGAAAATACAATATCCTGATAAAAAATTTGTGATCTAAACAACTAGATCCACGATTAGCATTAGAATAACCTAGTAGCTTCAAAGAACTAGTTATTGAAAAATACAATCTAGCACTGAATGTTCCTTTCAAATAGTATAAAACATGAAGAGCAAGGCGCATGTGAGGAACACGCGGACAAGAAACAAACTGACTTAGTTATTGGACAACATACATAATATTAAGTTAAGTAATTGTAAGATAAAGCAATTGTCTGACAAGTCGACAAAAAGAGAGAAGGATCTGTGAGAGCCATACCATAAGTATTAACCAATTTAGTATGTGGTGGATAGGGTACCTTAACTAGCTGAGCACCTGTTAAGCCAATATCGTCCAAAATGTCAAGAAGGAACTTTCGTTGGTTCAATAAGAAACTAGCATCAATACAGCATACTTCTATTCCAAGGAAGAAACGAATCTCACCTAAGTCCTTAATGGTAAAAGCATCTTAGACACTTCTTAATCTGTTCAATAGCAAATAAGGAATTTCCTACAACCAACACATCATCAACATATACTAATAAAGCCAAGAATTCATCACCATGAAATCTAGTAAAGAGAGAGTAATCATTGAGAGATTGCTCAAAACCTAAAGACATCACAAATTTTATAAACTCTTGGTTCTACTGTCGAGACGCTTGTTTGAGTCCATATAAGGACTTAACAAGCTTACATACTTGCCCTTGAGAAGCCATAAGATACCTTTCCAAAGGTTCCATATAGAGTTCCTCCTCTAAAAAAACCATGTAGAAAAGCATTGTTGACATCTAATTGATGCACAATCCAATGCTTAGATGCTACCACAACAAGTAAGACACGAACAGTAGCTAGCTTAGCTATGGGAGAAAACATGTGAATATAGTTTATGCCTTCAATTTATGTATACCCTTTAGCTACTAAGCAAGCCTTATACCTTTCAATAGAACCATTAGGTTTATACTTAATTTTATATACCCATTTAGAATCGATTATTATTTTTCTTGGAGGTAAGGAAGTTAATTCCCAATTATGATTTGATTAAAGAGCAAGTAACTCATTATTCATAGCTTCAACCCACTTAGGATCCTTTTGTGCTTCTTGATAATTCTAAGGCTCTTGGACAGTGAAAACATTAGCTATCGAGATCACATAATCCTTTGGTAAGTGTTTAAAGTTGTTTATGGTGAATAAAGGATATAGACTAGAGGAGGAATCACTCGATAAGTATACTATCTTAGAGTTAATTGAAGACACATTGTTCACAAAGTCATTTAACCATCTAGGAGGATGTTAAACACGCTCAGATTATCTAAGCATAGGGGTATATATGGTGGAAGGAACAAAAGCTATCTCTTCAAGATCAGATGTGTTAAGAGCTGGAAATAGGGGTATATTATCTGGCACAAAGACCACAAAATCACTACTATCTTAGAAAGGAAAGATGCTTTCAAAAAACACTACATTACGATTAAGGAATATAGTGTTTTTGTCAAGATCATACAACCTATACCCATTTTGATTTGGTGGATACCCCAAGAATATACAATGACGACCTCTAGTGTTAAATTTATCATTTTTCCCTTCCACAATAGTTGAATAACGTAAACATCCAAAAATTTTAAGATCAGCATATGAAGGTGGCTAATTAAAAAGAAATTCATAGGGTGTTTTCCAGTCAAAGTGTTGCATTGGCATATGGTTGAAAAGAAAGGTGGTAGTTAAAATACACTCTCCCCAAAATGCTTTTAGTAGATTAACAAGTATTCTGAGAGCTCGAGCAGTATCAAGAAGATGTCGATGTTTTCTCTCCATAATCCCATTTTGTAGAGGAGTATAAGCCATAGTTTTTTGATGAAAAATACCATTAGTTTGTAAGAAACGTTGGTAGTTTAAAGAAAGAAACTTACCTCCATTATTCATTCGTATTGATTTTGGACAAATATCAAAATGATTCTTAATGTATGATATAAAAGAAATCAGGGTAAAAGGAACCTGAAACTTATGTTGTAATAAAGAGGTCTAGGTACATCGACTCATGTCGTCAACTATTGTAAGAAAGAATTTGGCACTAGATGTAGATGATATATTGTAGGGTCCCCACAAATTTATACTTAAATGTCCCTTCTGGAAATAAGGATATTATTGAGCCCTTTGAGTTGGCATTTCAGATTATTGAGTATGTTGCACTCCTTAATCTCTTGTGTTCTTATCAATCTTGCCTTTAAGATTGCAATGGACTCTTCATTTAAGTGAGTTAATGAGTTGTCTCTAACCTCTCATTTGAAACCCGAGTAACATTTAGCGTTCGTGAGTTGTATTGAACCCTATTTCAAGCTTAACCCCTGATTGTGTTTGTACCTCAATGTGTGATATTCATATACATTCGCAGTCAAAACCCCATTCTCACTTCCCATCCTTTGTTCCCATTTGAACCCCATTAGCATCCAAGACTGCTACGTAGATTATGCATCAGCTTCACTGGTATCAGAGTTTTGGGGAGACAAACGTATTAGTGTTCTTCAAAGTTTGACTCGTGGTTTGAACATTTCTGTTAATCATTATTCTTTAGTAAAATATGTTATTCGTGTTCTTAACGATAATTTCAATAGTTGATTTTAGTTGTTGTAGTGTTTATCAACCGTAGGTTGCTATTAGTTGTATTTTGTTACCATAGTATTTATGGAATCGTCTTAGTAGTAGTTCCAAGTTGAGTATAGTTTGAGTGTGTTACATATTTGTTAAATTTTCTCTTTTTGGAATTTATTGTACGGACCACAATGTCGGAAGATAGTGTTAATAATAGTGGAGACAATCCTCGTAGAAGCTTGAGGAGACGTATTGATAACATGGAATATCAAATTCAGAATTTCACTGATTCTATTTAGGAACTTATTGGATTAGTCAGAGGCTGTAGACATGCTAACCGAGGTGAAAGGAGGGAATGAACACCCTTCGATAGAAGTGGCTCCAATGAGCTTGATAATGATGCAAGACAATAGAGAAGAGCTACCGAGCCGAGGAGAAGCAATGACAAGAGCATTGAATCTAAGGTTAACCAAGGAACCTAAGGAAGAGAGCAGAGGCCGAGAGGAGATGTGGCCAAGCAGAGCTCTAATACAAGTGGCCGATCCAAGGAGAACTGACCTATTAGGAATGCACATGATGAATCCTGAACACATAGCCAAGGACTTGACAACATCAAGCTTAAGCTACCGACCTTCAGTGGTAGTAGCTAACTTGAAGAGTTCCTTGACTGGGTTCCCCAAGTCGAGAAGTTGTTTGAGTGCTATGAGTGTGATGATCAAACAAAGGTTAAGCTAGCTTCATTATCCCTTATTGAAAATGCAAACCTTTGGTGGGATAAGTTGGTTACCAAGCGAGATGCTGAAGGAAAAGAGCCGATCAAAACTTGGAGACTTATGAAGAGGTTAATGAATTAGTGCTTTGTGCCGACCTACTTCAAGCAGGAGATGCTCCATGCTTTTTAGCACCTAAGGCAAGGACAAAACACTGTTGAAGAATACTTACAGGAGCTTGAAACCATGATGACAAGATGTGAGATTGCCGAGCCATAGGATCGCACCATTGTTATGTTCCTGAGTAGACTTCGAGATGATATTGCCAACATAGTTGAATTGAAGCCATTTAACTCTTTAGACGAGCTAATCAATTTGGCTTTAAGAGTGGAGAGACAACAGAAGAAGAGGCATCAGAGGTCGACCATCCGACCTCAACAAGACAACCCTGAGCCTGAGAGGTATGAAGAGAAGAAAAATCCTAAGAGAAGGATAGAGAAAGGAGAGCGAAGCCGACTTAACCAGGTTAAGGCTAAGAAAGTGGAGAAGGAGAAAGTACCCGATATTAAAGCCTGAGAAGTAAGGTGCTTCAAATGTTTGGGCTTCAGACATATTGCCTCATAGTACCTAAATAAAAGTGTGATGATTTTGAAAGGTGAAGGACCCGATGCTCAAGTGGAGAGCCATAGTGATAAAAGCTCAGAAAGTGAGGAAACAATTAGCATTTATCTTGAGATGGGAGAACCCGTAGCCTTGACAAGCTGACAAGCTGACATTAAGGATGACCCAAGTCAAAGGGAGAATTTATTTCAGATTCGATGTTTGGTGAATGGGAAGGCCTATTCCCTAGTAGTTGATGGAGGTAGCTGCACCAACATCATTTTTGCTGAGCTAATGGAGAAGATGAGATTGCCAACCTACCCACACCTTTGACCATATGGACTGAAGTGGTTTAATGATAAGGGTATGGTCTATGTACATAAAAGAGCTCGGATAACATTCAAGGTTGGACAGTACGAGGATGAGATTAACTTTGACGTAGTGCCTATGAATGCTACAAATTTACTTCTAGGCAGACTATAGGAATATGATCAGAAAGTGATCCATGACGACTTCCTCAACACTTACACTGTTCGAAAGGATGGGAAGAGCTATTGCTTGACCCCTATGAGTGTCGAGGAAATCTAGAGACACTTGGCATCCATGGTGAAGAGAAAAGGGAAGAGAAGTTTGTTTGGCATCCAGACCTACACTCATAATCTAAAGTCAAGGACAACTTCTTTTCAACCTTACAGTGATGATAGGAATCAGTCCATGACAATCTTTAAGCCGAGGCCAACTTATCCCAAGCCAACGCCAACCTACTAGAAGCTAAAGCCAACTATGTTAATCGGAGGCCAAATTGTTCAAAGCTAAGGTCGAATGGCTTTTGCCAAGGCCAAGCTAATACCAGAAGACTGAAGGGAAGTAAAGAAGCTATTCGACCTCAAGTCTATCGTCTGTTGAGAAGCCAAAAAACCACATGGTCGAGCACTCAAGACTAAGGAATAGCTCGGCATAACACGGGAGAGTTTGCGCCAAGCAATCTACGAGTACAACAACTATGGGCCAACCTCGTTGAGAGCTTGGCTAATCATAATAAGACTTCTAAACATCCTACCCCTACTCGGACACCCGACTGCTAACTTGCCCCTGCTCGGGTCTACAGACAGCTCGAATAATTGCATGCTGACCACTCCGTTAAGTACATAGTTTTATATACTTTGTAAATATTTTCCTTATTTTGATTATGGCTCATTCTTTAAGGTTTAAGGCTTTATATATTATTTACAGTTTTGCCACTAGGACTTTAGGACTTACTATAAATAGCAAGATTTGTAATTATCGGGAGAGATAGACAATGAAGAATATTTATACAATGAATTTATACTTGAACGTTCCTTCTAAAAGTAAGGACATTCTTAAGCCCTTTAAGTTGGCATTTTGGATTATTGAGTATGTTGTACTCTTTAATCTCTCGTATTCTTATCAATCTTGCCTTTAAGATTATGGTGAACCCTTCATTTGAGTAAGTTAATGAGTCATCTCTAACCTCTCATTTAAAACCCAAGTGAAATTTAGTATTCGTGAGTTGTGTTGAACCCTAGTTCGAACTCAACCCCTAATTGTGTTTGTACCTCGATATGTGATATCCATACATATTTGCAGTCAAAACCTCATTCTCACTTCATGTCCCTTGTTCCCATTTAAACCCTATTGGCGTCCGAAACCGTTGTGTAGATTATGCATTAAAGATAGGGCATTATTACAGGAAGCTGTATTGTTTACAACAAATACTATCTTAGAATTTGAGGCCTATTGTGTATTTATTATGTTTGAATGAAAAATGTATAGACTTCTTCGGACTTAAGCTTTTGCAACTATATCCAGTAATTCATGGTCTTGAAATGAACAAAGATCCAAAGAAAATGTGGCAATCAGGTTGTTGTGTTTAAGCAACTGAATTGCAACTAAACTTGGGAATAAAGAAAACATTTTGTAGTGTAATCTAATCAGTTAGCTTGACATTTCCAACTATTTGGACTATTTTGACAGTTCCATCTAAAAGCTTAACTAATATGGACTTATGAAGTGTATGTTTGGTGGAGAAAATGTATGGGTAAGGAGTGATATGATTTGAAGCACCAATATCCACTATCTAATTATACACATTATTATCTAATTTGTTATAAGAAGCAACAAAAGAGTTTGACAAAAGTGAGGTTCACTAACCTGCAAAATTTGAGCATGAGGGTAAATTAGCATTAGCAGCTAATTTTCCCCCCAAGAGTTTAACAACTTTATTATACACCCTGGCAACCAAGTTTGAATCATTAGCTAAACTACCTTGACTCTGTCCGCTTACAATTTGTAGTTTATCATCAAAAGGAGAATCATAAACTTCCTTTAAAGAATTAATTTGACCCACAAATTTAATAGTTTTTTTATCCTTAGGCCCCTTGTATCATTCAGGAAACCCTATCAATTCAAAATAACTATCAACAATATGACCTATCTTCTTATAAATGTAAGACTTTCATTAATAAATCTAATTACTCCAAACATTTGTTTTTGTTTTTCAACTTGAACCACCAGATAATACGCCTTATTAACACTAGGAAGTGGATCCGGCGAAAGTATATAATTTCTAACTATCTCATATACAACATCAAGTCCCATCAAAAATTGCATGAGGCGACTTCTACTATCAACTTCTACAAATTTTTCAAGAACAACACAACTACAGTCAGGTAGACTGTTTAAGCTTGACAATTCATCCCATAACTTCTTCAATTTACAGTAATAGACTGTTACTGAAGTGTTTCCTTGTCTCAAATTTGAAATATCATCTTGCAATTGATATATGAGAGGTCCGTTGACCTATCCAAACTGTTCGGCTATATCTTCCTGTAACTCCTTGGACAACTGAGCATAAATGAATCCCTCAAACAATTCCTTTGGCATTGAATTCAAGATCCAACAGCAGATCATTGAATCACATCTAAGCTATCTATGAAGATCCTCAAGCTTATCTTCAGGTTTCATACAAGTGCCATCTAAAAAACCTAGTTTTGATTTAGCTACAAGAGTAAGTTTTATCAATCTACTCCATCTTAAGTAATTGGAGCTATTAAGAATGATAGATGCAATTACAATACCCGGATTATCCAAAGAAGATAAGAATAGTAGATCATTATAATTAAAAGTAGCAGACATAGTGATTTCTCACAAAGCAACTAGGATCGAACAATCAACTAGTAAATCAAAGAGAAGATTGACAATAAAGAAAAACCTTACAAGAATCGAGTGGATCTCCACTCTAATACCATGTGAAGAAAGCAACCTCAAGTTCATATGGATTAGGGTTTCTCTATGTATGAGTAGAGTAAATGGAAACAAAGAGAAGAGTACATGAGTATTGAAAATAAGATTGAATTGAATTGATTTACTTCACTGTATAAGAGATTTATATACAAAGGGGATCATGTGTTAGTGTGCACGTGAGGAAAAATAAAATAGACTAACTAACCTAACTATATAAACAAACTAAACTAAGATGTACAAACAAAATGAGAAAACTAACTATATAATGCAATAGAGAAAACTAATTGTACAATGCAGTACATTACACCAATATTTTCAATAGGGATAACTTTTAGGAAAATATGAAACTTAGTGGATTTCAAAATCAAATAAGAATGAGCTTAAGTAAAGACAATTCAGGGCTTCAATTACTAGTTTTATTGGTTATAAATTTAAACTAAATTAAAATAAGGATTCATTAGAATTTCAAGCTCCTAAGTTTATCAAATAAAGAGTAGAGAGAGAAAAAATTCTTTTTTCAAAGGTAACTTTCCAAAATTTTTAAAGAATAGTTCAATTGGACATTAGAAGAATAGCTAATATAAGATCAATTCGAGAACAACAGGAAATGCAACAACAATAACAACAACAACAACAAAAAGAAAAATGTAATACTTTATACTTCATTTAAATAAAAAACTTTCAAATGTCAAAGTGCTATTGCTTTTCTTATTTTCCAAAATTAAAGAAAAAAAAGGCTAAAGTAGAAGTGTACTTCTACTCGAGTAAAGCTAGTTGAGGGGTTTCTTCCTATTAAATAGTTTCCTCATTTGATATTACACTTTATGAGTTAGTAAAGAGTTTTCAAATAACTATAGGTTTGTAAGTTCTCACTTAAGGTGAGAAAATGAAATAAAACATTATTTTGTAAGTTTGAGGGTTGTATTATTTTTTTTTTCTCAAATAGTGAAATAACTAACATAGACAATTGGATTTAGTGTTGGAGTTAGTATAATAGACTAACCTATGGAAAGGAACCATTGCATAAATCATTGACCTGAATTTTTTCTCTCTATTCTTTTATTTCTTTACATTCTCATTTAGTCATTTGCTAGGCATTTAAATATAATTTTGCCATTACATCCAGTTTAAAGCTAAACTCACTTCCATCATTTAGTGCGAAGTGTACCATCATACCTCAACAATCTATAACAACTTGATATCTAGCTAGCCAATCCATACCTAGAATCACATCAAATTTAGACATATTCAAAACCAAAAAATCTACTGGCAAAACTCTACCTTCAATCTCTACACTAACTCCTCTATGATACTTTCCAAGGCTTTCCTAATACCAAAGTTGACATTCAAGGACTTAACCAAAGACTCAGGAATTAAACCATAGGCACACCTAAATATTTTAGAAATATAAGAATCTATGGCACTAGTATCAAATAATGCATTAACACTGCAGGAGTAGACTAGTAGTGTACCTATGGTGGTGTCCTCATCAAGTAGATCCCGATGCTATTGATGAAGAGCAAACACCTTCACTAGGGCCCTCTGTCTAGGTCCTCCAGTTTACTGTCACCCAATCTAAGCTCTAGCTAGAGTTCTAGTAGTCTACTATCCTGCTCTAACCTACTTCATTGTGGGTCTCTCAATATAATCCATAGCAAAGTGTCCTCTTTAAGTGCAAATATGACAGAAAGAGAGTGGTACAGGCTTGTTGGTGCAATCTCTACTGAAGTATCCAGTCTTCTTGCATGAAAAAAAGCACCCTTTGACCATTTACAAGATCTTATCTCATGTGGTCCATAACATTTGGGACACTTAACAATTGAAGGCACCTATGCCATAAGAGCTAAGGGTAAGGCTCTAATCTGAACATGAGGGAGTGTCTAGCTCATCAATTTAGTCATTATTTGAGGCTTCTTTCTACGTCATTGAATCATACATCTAGAAGCAAGCCTGTTTCAAGTCATAGAACTTGATTAAGCTGTTAGGGTATCCTTATGTTTCTTTAAATTCCTTTCCATATGCTTCGCTTTCATGACATTCTCTGCATAAGTCTCCAATTGGAAAGCATCAACTGCACTCTGCAACTCTAACTCCAAACTAACCAAGAATCTACAGGCCTTAGACCCATCATCTACTCTCATAGTTGGTGGTAAAAACTTGAATGAATGATTCATCTCAGCCTCATACTCCTCAACTAACCTATAGCCCTGTTGACAGTTGAAATAAACATCTTGCAAATGGTCCCTCGCACTCGTAGGGAAAAACATAGCATAAAACAAATTCTTGAACTCCGGCTAAGTAAGCGACCCCTCTATCCTCTTAGGCTCATTGGCTTACCAAGTAGCAGCAGTCTCCTTAACTTTATAAGCAACATAATTAACCTTCTTATCATCAAGCACATGGAAGGCAGTGAAGGCGTTCTCCAAATCCTCCATCCATTTATCAATAGCTAGAAAGTCCTCAACCCTTGAGTTAAAATCACTAACTTGCTGAGCAAATTTATCCAAGCTAATGACTCTCTCTATGAACAGTTTGTTGAGCCAACACCCCTATAAGATAATTCATAGTCTCAAGTAACATAGCAATAGTGTCGGGAGCTTGAGTTTACCCAAGCTGATCTCTCTAATCTTTGGTATCTCTCTAAGAACTTAAGCTAATTTGAACTCCAAAACCACTCGAGTACGGCGGTCTGGGAGGAAAAGCATCACGTAAGGTATCTTATCCCCCAAAGGAAGAAGAACTTGGACTACTAATACATCTAAGAGGCATACTACAAGAAGTAAATAGGAAACAATAGATAACATAAGGAAGTTAGTTGAAGAAGGATAAATTACTTAAACACTTAGTAAAAGACAACCCGAACAACATTTACTAATAGTACAAGAATCTTTAGCCGCCACAAACCAACTTTAATACAAAACTTTAGCAACTTTAACTTGATAAATCAATTCTTAATCTACTACAATTCACACTTATTTAGTAATCAAGTCTATCATTAACCTTTCTAAGATTCCCCGACCTTTAGCTATGATGCCACCTAAAGCTGTAACACTCTGGAACCCTAAATGGGTATTACAACTTGCTACATACTCTAACTAAGTCCACCAACTATAATCATAATAGAGACATATCACCAATACACACCAATAAACCACAAGGGAGTAGGTAACCATATCTACTCCTAACCTCATAAAAACCAAAAATATCCAATAGAGTTCAGAAGTGTATCGACTCATATCTAAAAACATAAGGTAGATCAAAATAACAGAAATCTTCAAGTATCATAGAAAAAGGAGTCCATCTCGACATAACATAATCTCATCCCTTGCAAATACATAACTCAACTCTACTCTAATCATCATACTAATAAAGACACTTGATACCCTCCTTCTCTTAGATGGAATCAACAAAGTCTTCTCATAAATGAGATAATCTTTTGATCCTAAGCCTAAAAAAGAAAAGTGAGCCAAAGTCTAGTATAAGTACATAAAACACATATGATTGCTTAGCCTAATCAGTCACATGCAGGTAATGCAAATATAACATAATATAAGCAAACCGTACTTTGATTATCTTTACGTTAAGCCAAAAAACAGCAAAGGGGTATTCATTACCTCACCACATCTGATCTTTGTTTACATACATAGGTGGATATAATATACGTTTTCCTTTAAGTCCTTTATGCCTAAAGTCTAGAGTCTAGAAACATAATATTCTAGCTACGTCGTCCCATATACAAGTCCACTAAAGAATCCTCACACATGATCAACAGTTACCCCTTTAGGGATTTGCCACTACGGGCCCTTAAAGCGAGCAAATCAAGCACAACCAATAGTTAAGATCATTTAGGCCATATATAAATTAGTCTGGTTACATTCTAAGTCCTAACATACATAACCATACAAACAAGCACTACATACCTAGAATAACTCCACAATAGCTAACAGAACTCCAAACTCATAACCTCGAATCAAACACTTAGACCTTAATAAGGAATCCAACAACCACCACGAATCTATTTGAAAAACAAGCATACACGTTAACCTTTAGGAACTCAATAACTAAATTCTACCTAGAAGGTACCTATGAACCTATAAATTATTCAATCAAAGGTTCTAAAAGAAAATAATCGAATCTAAGCATAAATCAATAATAGAAATTGAAGATAATATAATATGTAATGTGATCAAGCAAAAAGTTAACATATTTATATAATATTATTTAATTATTTTAAATTGTAAAGTATGATATATATATATATATATATAAATAAAATATAATGATAAGTGTGTCAAAATATATAATTTTACTAATCGATATAGTAATAAAAGAATACTTACTTTAATCGGATAATATTATAATTTATAGAAATATATAAGGAATGACATATTAATAATCAAAATCCAAAATGGACATACTTTACAATTAATATAATATATTATATAATCATAATAAATATTGTAATAGAAATACTTAAATCGTAATGCTATCAATATTAATAATAAAGCATAACCATAGTAAAATAATATCACCGTAAGCAAAATCGACACTTGAAAACTTACGTATAAGATACAAGCATTAATGTAACTCTATAATCAGCCAAAAAATAGAGACCTAACACTAAATACAATAGGAAATAGAAATTTGACTTCATAAACGAATATATACACAATAGGATAGAGGAAAAAGTTGACTTATTATTTAATTATTCATATAGTAAGGATATCACATATAAAAGGGAAATATAAGGTAATCATATAATGATGATATTAAAATATAGGCTTACTAACTAAAGTAAAAAAAGTATACGTATATTAGTAAATAATACTTAAGTCCGTAGAAATACATAAAAATAAATAGAAGTGGAAACGGATATACTAACAATTACTGCCATATACTTTGTAATAATAATCGTAATAAGAGTAATATAATGATAATGTTATCAATAATAATTTCAAGGTATAACATGAAAGAATAGAGCCATCATAAGCCAATTTAATAAGAGTTATGTTGATACAATATAAGTATCAACATAACTCCATATCTAACATAAAATAGTAATCCAACTCCATAAATAGAAGAAAATAGCAACCTAACTCCATAACCACATATATAAACAATAATTCGATATGCAGCATAAATTATAATAACAACATTTATTAAGAATAATAGTACAATATACTAAATAATTCAATTTATATAAGAAATTTATTTACCAGAAAAATAATTAATTTTTTTTACAATAATCTAGGAAAATAAAAAAAATACACTACGTACACAATACAAAAAATGTAATTAAGTTGACTCGTGGAACAAAACATCAAGATGAGGATATCAATTGAACATTGAACCATCATCGAATATGAACTTATTAGACACAAAAATAGAGGAATTACTTTTTATTCGAATAAATATTCAAATAACTAATGAATAAAAGTTTATCGAAATGGCTCAACACGTGTGGAATTGGATCGCGGGAAACTGTCTGCAATAATGTCAGCGAGAGAGAGAATGGACAATAGGAAATTTGGAGTGGGTTTGGCACACTAAAAATTTAGGCGAATTAGGGGGTCTACGTGCGTTAGGATAAGGAAGGGGCTAGCATCTGCGAGTGTGAGTAAAGGAGGGTTGGACAAGGGCGAAGTAGGGTATGGTCTGGTTTGACGAGGGAAAAAGGTTAAGGGTAAGGGAGAGAAATAGACAGGGGTAAGGTGAGGTCGGTGTTGATGAGAGTGGGAGAGAAGAAGGGAGTGGAATAGGGTAGGGTGGGGTTAAGGCAACGTGAGAGAGATAGAAGTCTAGAAAAAAAAAAAAAAAAGACTTAAGAGAGACGAGAGAAATTAGAAAAGGATAGGTAGAATTATGGCTAATGAAGGAATGTAGTAAGGTTTAGAGTACTTTAAATTATTCTAGAACATTCTAGAATATGGGGTAGGTTTATTAAAAATAAAGAGAAATAAAGAATTAGCTAAAACGAGAATAAATAGTATTTATAAAAATAAACCATGTATAAAAATATTACAACATATATAGTTAATACCAATAAAATATTTATACTTTATACGTAAAATAAATTTTAATTTATTTACCAAATATGTAAAAATAAGAGTTTTAAAAAAATAAAATCAAAATCTTAAATTAGACATCTAAAGATATGCTTTAGAATAAATTTGGAATTGCATGAAGTTTAATAATTTAAGAAATTTTCTACTAGAATGCAATTTTTAATAATACGAGCTAAAAAAATTTTTACCACTTAAATAAATTACTAACTTAACCGGGATGTTTCATCATCTAATGTCAATAGTAACCTAGGGCATAAGATTCATTATTAATACATTCATTTGATCACAAACTAAGGCCAATAACTCAATTATTTATGACAAAAATACAACCATTTTATGCAATCACACCATAAGTACACATGAATTAAGTCTAAATTCTAATAAAAGAAACCATAATGAATATATTTTTCCAAGAATATGGACTATTCACAATATAACCTAGTGAAAAGATTAAAGATGGTTTTCAATAGATTTGTTGTTGTTATTAGCGAACTAGCTTCTCTTAACAAATGCTTTGCTGACATTAGTATTTTGAAAAAAAAAAAAACTTAAAAATTTTTACCTAAGTATGAGATGTGTAATTAGAGGAAGTAGAAGGCTTATCAAAGTTGACTCTTAATAAGCTTAAAGGAGAACCGGTATTGTATGAATTAGATGTATTATATACCACTAATGATCACGAAGTAAAGAGTCTTAATTGAAAGGTACTAGTGAGGAAGAAGAATGTATTAACCTCTTAAACTAAAGGCTCAATGGAAATTTAAAGAAAAAAGATAAGATAACCTTAAACTTTAAGAAGTTTAATGCTATAAAAATTAAGAATTGAGCTAGAAAAATGTACAAATGAAAAGAGGAGAAAAGAAAGAAGAAGAAGGGAAAAAAAATCACTTTCTATGAATACTAAAAATCAAGGCACATCAACAATGAATGTTAAATAATCATTAAAAACTTAATGAATATAAGGAAAAGAAGAAGAAGAAAGCGACCATGATGACAACATGGAACAACTTGGATAAGTCTAAAAATGAATAAGAAATAAAAGAAGAGGATATATCTAATTTGAGCTTTATATTAAATTTTTATGTAAATTTTGATTCCAAAAATGATGATAATGTTCCTAAATATCTTTTTAAAGAACTTGAAAGGTTGTTAAATGCTCTTTAAATCAAAATATAATGTAAAAATTTTTAAAATTAGAAAATTCTTTTAAACTTTGAAAAATGAAAAAGAAGCATTTAAAGGAATAAACGGTCTTTTAGTTTATGAGAATGATATTTTGAAATATGATAATAAAGGTTTAAATGTTGATAAAAAAAAAAACTTTGATAAAAGAGAATCTTGTTTTGAAAGAAAAAATAAAGAATTTGAAGATCAGTGTGGATATTACCCTATTCTTTCAAATATTGCAAATGACCCTTGAATGTTGTCTTAATATCGATATACTTTGATGTGTGGTGGATTTATAAGCTGAATTATAAATGGTTGCATGTGTAATTGTGTAGTTGTGAACTAATTAATGAGTGAAAATAGTTATGATTGGTTTGAATAGTAAAATATTGAATGGTTTTCAATAGTACTGTATTAACTAAGCCGTTATATTTTGGATTTAATGGAAAATTTAAATATAGGATGGAAATAATACTTACTCCAAATAAAGAGTTTTAACCTTAGCCAAAAATATAGAAAGATAAAACCATAACTACAACAGATTAGGAATAATCTTTTCTTTTCTTTATTTTTTCATTTATAGCTAATGTAGTATATGTATGCAAAAAATCTATTAGACCTCCTCAAGGCCTAAGAAAATACTATAACTTACTAGAATATTCTAGCATATGCTACCATGTGTTAGCACATGCCACTTTTTCTTATTTCCTATTTTCTATATTCTATTTTTCTACATTTTCTTATTTTGTATTTTTTTTATAATATGTCTAACATAACTAATTAAAAAACCAAAATATAATATCACTATAATTAACCTTTTATAGTATACTTCCTAAACTTTCAAATGTTGCTAACATCGATCTTAACACTTTGACCTTGATGCAGAAACACCCCCAAACTTCTCAACAAATATCTTTTATATTTCCAATTTATCAACCTTTAGGGTAATTTGTAAAATATGAAAATTTAAAGGCTTATCTACAGTAAGTCAAAGTTTTGGGGGGGCTTTCACAACATTTGAAATTTCAAGGAGTGAACCAATCAAACATTAGAAGAGTTATTTGCAATTTCTCCTTTTTCTACCCCTTTTTACAACTTATGAGGTGCATCCTTTGTGATATTCTTTAGTTACTAGCTAAAAAGAAAAAAAAATTACATGTGCACATATTGCTATATATTGCATACATTCTAGATTCTATTTTAGTGTAGTTTGTAGATTTTATTTTAACTATTAGTAAGGATTTTTTAGAAATGAAAATATACTTCATTTTTTTAATCATGTGAGGATAAGCTCCTTAAATTTGTAAAATATGATTTTATCTCTTTATAATTTTGAAAATAAGAATATACTTAAAGCATTCTTAAAAAAAAAAAATCATAAACTTGGGGAAAAGTTAATAAACAATAGTGACAATTTTGGAGTTATAGCAAAGATTTTGAGGGTGTATAGACATGTCGTCCCTCAATTCTTGGACAGTGGTTGATCACTTGCAAAAGACAGGGAAATGGGTTAAGAGAGGAGTTGAGGTATCTAATGTAACTACTTCAATGCCTAAATTAAATAGGTGGTCAATGAAAGAAAGGAAAGTATAAGAGAATATACATGTGTAAAGGTAACAAAATTAGAGAGTTTTACCCAATGACCTCATTCCATATTTATAGAAGATGAGGCTGAACTACTCCTATGTGGCAGTTGAACCATTCAAGCCATGTCCTAATTTTGTGGGAGTGGAGGGAGTTGGTAGTTGGTGGATGTAATAGCTATTAAACTATTTGTATCCTTATATTTATTTGGACATTCATATTCATTGGTTAGGCTTAGCCGACACTAGCATGGGGGCCTAAGTCTTAAAGGTCTTTATTTTGATCTATTTTAAGTTCTCTATAGACTAATAAGTGATTTGATGAAGTTAGCTGAGCTAGAGAGTTTGACTAAGGCTTTATTGTGGAGGCTTGAGTTATAGAAGTGTTCAGAATGGATAAGGAGTTCAGATCAGGCTGAGATAACTTGCCCCATTCCCTAAAGAGGTTAATCTAGACTTAAAGGTCCAGCTTAAAGTAGTCCATCAACAATACATATTTTCAAAAAGCTATAAAAATATGAAAGAAAACTTTAAAACTTTAACAAATCTATCCATATGATCTAAATAAGTTTTTGTGTATATCTATGATTTTCCTTTTTTTTTTTTCATTTTCTTCAACAAAAACAACACGGTAAAATTGAGTTGTGAATATGCTAAGTTCTTCTAAATGCCCGTTGCCCACTCAAAGACCATTAATATATATATATATATATATATATATATAGAATTTTGAAGATGGCTTAAAACAAGGATTAAAGAAACCAAAGAATAAAAAATTATCAATGACTTAGAGTCATGCAATTACTATCCTGGAAGAGTTATTCACCTCCTATACTTGGTTTATTAAAGGGTTAAAATCATTCTTAAGATACGATTAAGACAAAATTTTATCTAATTAGTAATTCAATGGAATCTTTACTACACTTTAATAGTTAGAAAAATATTTGGTGTATAATTTTAGGAAAAAGAGATGAGTTACTATTAACTTTTAGAGTTCTTTATGTTCATAAACTATGAAAAGTCGCAAGTGAATATGTATACATGACAAGCTTTTACCCTTATATTACAAACTAATAACCTTTGATTTAGGATCTAGTTATTAGGTGAAAGACCTTTTAATTTACACAAACACATATTATACGACACTTAAAATTAGCTATATTCCAAGCCATTTCATGGAGTTACATTCATACACTAATAGACATTTCTTGCAAATAATGTACACTTTATCTGAATATTGTCCTTAATGTTCATAATATTATAATGTGCTGAGGTACTTTGTTTGAACGAACTTAATAATATGAATGAAATCTCTTATTGCAAACTTGGAAAATCAAATTTTCACATCGCAAGACAAAGAACTATGATTTTCTTCACTTCATTCTAACATTTTATTATTCAATTTGAACAAAATGGTTTGACTTACATGAACCAATCCATAGATCCCACTAAGTGACCTTGCATTACTTTGAACAACTAGAGTATTCTTTAGCAACATCCATTTTACACATTTTAAAATGTACTTAGACATTGAAAACACTATAATTAATAATCTATATAATATTTCTCATTAGATTTCTAATCATTAAGAACATTTGTACCAGATAATAAGGTTGTACATAAATTACTCATTTAGTTTGCTAAATGGAATAGATAGAAAATAGAATTGGGATTCTAATGCAATTGGAATAGAGGAGGAATGGAATTAGGGTTCTTATTATATTGTTTAATTGAATAAAAAGTGTAAATAAAAATGTAATAGAAATCAAAAGATAAATTTTGCCCTCATCTTTTATCTTTCTCCCTTTCTCTCTCTCAATCAACCTACATTCTCTCACTTTACTTATGCTCTCTCTCTCTCTCTCTCTCTCTCTCTCCCTCTCTCTACTCTACTCTTGCACTTTCTCTTTCTATATATTTTTGTATTCTCTTTTTACCCCACTCTCTACCCATAAGCATATGAGTAGGTGGTGCATGTTGGTGCAGTGGTGTAGTAAGTGTAGTGGACATGAACGGTGAACTCGAGAAGGATAAAGTTATGAAATGGGTAAAGAATTGGGATTCATTGTGTCATATATTGAATGGAAATTTAGATTTTAAGGGGTATCGTGATTCAATGGAATCATAATTATGTGAGGAAAAAAAAAACAAATGAACACAATAATAAAAGTGACATAAGGAATAGAGGTTGGAGGGTAGGTGGGAAGGTATGGTGATGGTGAGGAGGTATGGCAATTGCATTCTCGCTAAGCGAACATGCATGAAATGGTATTACTAGATTTAATTATTCCTTAGTATAGATTTCTTAAAATTGCAACACATAATTAGTAGATGGTTACTTGAACCACAACGCATTGTGTCACAAACAGAAAAATCAAGCATATAACCAATCCCAACTATTATGAAGTGAATATAATTTTTAGCAATAGCATAACTATAGCATTATGCTATTATCAACTTTATGAGAGAAGCGCTCACTAACTCTCACTATATGTGGTACCACTTCTATATTTACATAGGTGAAATTTGCTTCATATACAATTAAATATGCCATATTAAATTGATCCATATTAAGAGAAATTAAAACATACTGTTCCTTTTTTTAACTAATATAATTTTAATGCACCAATTATTAGTGGCTTGTTCTTATCCATTAAGCTAGAGTTGTGAATAAGTCAAATCGTTACGATATAGTGTTTGAGATTAAACTCAAATTCAACTCGAAATTGCATGGCTCAAATACAAGCCTAACTCAATCGATCTTCTAAACTATTTAAGACCATAATGCAAATAAATTTATTCTGCTATCTAAGAATTTGATTAAGTCTTACAACCACTTAATTAAACTATATGTAACTTTCATATATAATAAGCATAATTATCACATTTTTCATACTCTTCTTGTTCTCTATAGCTGCAAAATCATGCAAAGAAATATTATATGTGAACATTTATATTCAACAAACTTATTCTCACTAGTCAAGCATTAATTATTACTTAATTAAACCTAATTCTAGACACCAAGTCTATTATCAAATTAAGTATTTTACTTTACTCATTTTAGGACTTCACTTGCTTTAGAGGTTATAATATGTTTACTTGTTACCCTCTTTAACTCTTTACCTTAAAACTTTATGCTTTCAATCTTATTTGCTTGTATTAGCTTTCTTCTTATTTAGAGTTTCACGAAAAGAAGTCTTTTAACTTTTCTAAACAGGATTCCATTTGTAGAGATAACATAACATGTCATATAGTAAGACATAGTTAACTTAGCCAAATTGACATATTCTATTTGACAAATTTATGCACCATTTTTGTTATGTGCATTCACTGGGGGGGGGGGTGGTATGGTGGGGCGGTGCGCATATATCAAGGTATTGTTACAAGTTTAATATCATTTCCATATTTCTATAGAGAAAATTAAAGCAACAAACTATGTTAGTTTTTAAACTGAGCAAAATATTTTACTAGAGTTATTATCTAGGAACAATAATTCAACTATAAATATTTACCAATTTATTTATGTACAAAGTCTTAAAAATATGTAGGAATAACATTAATAAACTAACTATATATTATATAACTCATGACATCATGTAGATAAAAACTAATGAATAATGGTTATGCTAGTAATAAGACTTTTAGTTTATATGTACAAAATGTATTTAAGCTACACTAACATATCGAATGCATTATAAAATAGTGAAATGCACTTATATGCATTTCATTAATTGAGAATAAGCAAAGATGGTTGTCATTTAAGAGATAAACAATAATTTCTCAATGGAATGGATAAGATTTGATTTCTTCCTTTTAGTAGTTATATTACTTATATACTAACTAAAAAGAAAAAAAAGTAAAAATATAAGAACCATATGAATGGAAATTAGAACAACCACCTAGGACCTTAATCTTACTATCTATTAAAAGTACTATAGAGGTTGGGGTTCAATTGGAGTGGTCAAATGTATACTGCATAAGTAGCGTATTATACGTGGCTTCAAAGAAATGATACAAGACTGTCACTTGATGGGATGATTAAGTGAGAATAAAGCAAGGAGGAGGAACAAGCAATCTTAATGTTTCAAATGTACAAGTGACAAACAAGGCAACCTTAGGGGATCTTAGGCGTTCACCTTATAGCTTAAGCAAATGAGATTAATTCTTTGCCTAAACGCTATTTGATCTTAGAGAGTAGAGTTTTCACAATAGAACACCGTTTCTCCAATCTTTCTAAAAGTTCTTTATGATGAGGAAATACTAGATATTTATAGGCTTTTGGGCATGATGGCATCCATTGATCATCAAGGTGATCAACGGATGAGATAAAGTTTTCTCAATTCATGATTATCTAGAATGAGCTAGCTAACGGGCCTAAAGCCAGTAGCTTTCCTTATAAGTGTATGAGTTTGCCTGAGAAAGGTTGAAGGCGGATAGGCTGATCTAATGATCCTTAGTCCAAGCCCACCAAGCCAAATCTTCCTAAGTCATCCCAAAATGGATAAGACTCCTTAGGCCCTATCACTTGGCCTAAAGAGTTAAGTCTAAATAAATAATAAGCTTATCCTAATAACTAATATAACAATTTTTAGCCCTTTACATTTTTCCCCCTAACCAAAAGTCCCTTAAACACATTCAAAGGGAGTTTTAGGCATTTCTAAAAATTGTTTCTTCAACTGTTATGTAGACACACTAAATGTTGACTTTGCTTGCTTGATCACTTCCAATATTTACAAAATCGATGCATCTCTTGGATCACTGGCAAGCTGAGCATGATATGGTAGTATTTATTTTGCTACCATAGAACACATACTTCAACATTTCTTTGTATTGCACTATTAACTTATTACTCCCATGAGATTAATTTGCTAAATAATATGTGTATAGTGGCTCTTCTTGGTATTTCTTCCTTATTTTATGATCATTGGCAAACATAAATAAATAAATAATAAAAAAATAAAACCATTAGAGCATTTATAGGACTCTAAAGCTTTCAGAATATCCCATTTGGCCATGTTATATGCATATATATCATATATAAATATAGGTGTATGTGTATGTGTGTCTCATTCATACTAATAAATAGGGTAATGCTGTTGTGAAGTGGAGTGGAGCTCCAGAGCATTGCGAAATGAAACAATAGCATTTACCCAGTACAAAGATTGCAAGAGTTATATTACCTATGTAGAAATGGCGTTGGGGGTATGGGGGCAATGCCCCCACAGTACAATACAGTATTTTTATTTTATTTGTAATAATATTATTATTTTTTATTTACATGACCACATAATAAAATAAATATTCTCTTTAGTTGCTGGTAATATCTTTATAATATCTTATCTCCAACAACAAGTATTCAACAAAGCAATTTAAATTTATCAAATCTCAACCATATCTCCAAAGCTTATCTTTGCTACTCTAATCATGTTGGCTATAAATATAAGTGCAAGCCATGGAGTCTTACGCCCATTCTAATTTCAAATTGCTTACCTTTCATCATCGAGTATAAACCTATCAAACAAGTTAAAAGCCTAAAGTACTGCACTTTGTATGTAGATAATTATTAAGCTTCCTCCTTTTTTTTTCGTTCTTTTTTTTTTGTCTTTATCCTACGACTCTTGATCCTCTTTTTGCAGGTAATAGAAGATATTGCTTGCCAAACAAAAGTCAAACACGGAACTACATCAATTCCTCAAAATGAAAGCTAAAGAATTTTACTCCAACAAATCCTTGCCAATAATAGGTATTTCGCATGTCTATTTCTTTCCCTTTCTTTCTTTTTTTTTTTAATTACTTGTTTCAACCCATAGCTTGTAGCTTTCATGATTTTTCTCACAAGAACATAGTATGCATGTCATCGGTGGAGGCAAACTCAACAATTATCAATCATCATTAAGGTATTAACTATAGATGTTATTATCTAATACTAAATTGCCAATCTGTCTCTTATATCTATCACTTAATGAATGTAGCTTTTATTACTTAAAAAAAAAAAAAACAAATTACATGAGCTTTGATAAAAAAAAGATTCAATCTTAGTTATTATCTAACCCAAATTGGTTAACGCTAATAGTTGCATAGTCCCTCTAGGGTTAGTGAAGAAAGATTCAATCTTGGTGTCCTATGAACGATAGAGAAAAAAATAAATAAATAAAAGAAAATTAAAAAATAAGAAGAAGGTTTGGCTTACTTGAATGAGTAGCTTGAAATAATTCTACTCCATAAGCGTTGTGTTAATGGATTTGAATGTTCCAATTCATGTTCGAAAGTAATGGATATGAAAGTGACAATTTGGGTAAAGTCATGAGGAGATAACAAAGAATGGAAAATTAAACCAACAATCGGCCAAAACATGAATGATATGGATGAACTTATGGAGAAGTTATGATTCTGATAAGTTAATCGCTTTTGGACATGTTTATTTCACTTGTTGATTTTTTTTTTTTATATATAAATGATTCCTAAGGTTGCTCTTGTGTGAAGCTATTTCCATACTAAAGTAGACATGTCTTACCTCCTCCTCTTCCTCTTTTATTTAATTTTTATTTATTTATTTATTTATTTATTTATTTATTATTATTTTGAAACATGGTTGTAAGCTTAAATTATATGTGATCGCATAAGATTCGATAGGAAAGCTTTAGTAACCTACTTAAAACTTGTAAAGAATAGGTCCCTTAGTCTAATATCTCAACTTAAATTCTCCATACCATAGTATCTTGACTTAGAGAATATATTGATTTTATGCTTTCATAGGAAAAGAGATGAAGTTCAATCCTAGTCGAAGCATAAAAGTAATGAAGATGAAGGATTTACTAGTGCGTCAAGTTAAATGTCAACCACCTATCCCATATCCTCGGGATAAGTGGTTGGACGAGATTATATCTAAAGATACATTCTGGGAGAAATCCAAGCACTAAAAAGCATGTGTAATACCTCGCATCGTTGGTGGTCTCCAGTTTATCAAGTACAATCCTCATGCTGATTCTAGAGATACCATTAGGGGAGATTCAGTGTTGCGCTTTAGCAATAAGAGGAGAAAGCTACCTCTTTCCAATACCCAATTCTCATTCTTGAAGGAGCCACCCTTTAGATGGGATGACTGGGTAGCATACATTGCAGAGAAGCCAGAATACATAGCTTTATTAAAGAAGGCTAAAGTCCTCTATGCTATTGCCACTTTTACTCAATTGCGATTCCTGCAAATGAGTGGAATGGAATTATAGCGGGCAATTGTCTCGCGTTAAAGTATTTGGACCTACACATTTATCATTTCGTGGGGGGAGATAACTTCAACATTAAAAGACATAGCTGTACTATTGAATCTGCGCAGCTTTGAACTAGTAGACCTTACTGCCATAACATCCTCTCATAAGAGCACGGTTTTCAAACATCACTAATAGGTGCTTTACAAGCTACCCGCACTAAGAAGAAGAAGCCATGTTTTGCTTCTTGGCTCACATACGAGCTAAGGAAGGACAAGCCTTAGGTTCTAGGCTTAGGTTGTGAAAAAGAGTAAGTACCTTCATATGCTCTTTTTCCATCTTTGTAGGTATGAACGGTGTCATAATTAATTACCCCCAGTCAACCTTAAAAATCTTCTTCAGGAATTAGCATAAGCTAGCTAGTTTCTCCCATAAGGAGCTACCTTCTATTAGCAAGCTTTAAGCATAGCAAGCCCTTGAGCGAGTACACCTCAAGAACATTAGCCTTTACATAGAGGAGCTTAAAGTAAGAAAGCCTCAAGGCAGTAGGCCCTAACAAACTTCAAGCGTAGTGAGCATCTTGCTCAATAGTCCTTGAATAAAGCAGGTCCTAGTAAGCCTTAAGCACAACAAGACTCACATACAACAAGCCCTAATAGGCTTCACTTACAACAAGCTTGTTCTACAGTGAATCTTTGTGAGATTGTAGGATCAACATCATTATGTCCATGTTCTGATTCAAAAATTAAGAGAAGAGAGAGCTGCCTTTCCTTCATCCCTAGTTTTCCTTCCTTAAGAAGGTATAACTTAGATGGGTAGGCAAGTGGATCATATTACCATAAAGCTATATAGCATATGATTTTTCTTAAAGAAGACTAAGATCCTTGCTACCATCATCACTTTCACTCAATTGTGGTTCCCACATGAGTAAGATGAAAGCACGGTAAGCTAAGATCTATTAGTACATCACTACTTGAACAGTTCTTGCATAAGTGCTAGATGCCAAGCATTGCTTAGGCTCCAACCATGAGAGCTAAGATGCCAGTACGCCACGTAGGCTTAAGGTGTGGGAGATAAGATGCTAGGGTATCGCTTAAGTTTTAAGTGTAAGAGTTGAGATGCCAGGGCATTACCTAGGCTTAAGGCGTAGGAGTCGAGATGCTAGGGTGTTGCTTGGGCTTTAAGCATGGGAGCCGAGATGCCAGGGCATCGCCTGGGCTTTAAGGATAAGATATAATATATAAAGATGAGTAAGATAATAAAAGTCTTATTATTAAGTAATGAAACTTGTTCTTTATTTACAAAAGCAATGCCATAGCTTGAACCATTTTTTTTTTTTCAATACTTAACGAATCACTAATCACTTTCAAAGCACTTATGTGCTATCGCATAGGTATCATAGCTTGGAAGCAGGTTATTGTAAATGTTGTTATCTTCGATGACAAGCTCCCCATTTTGAATTCTTTCATGAAATATCTTTCTTAAGTTTCAGCAATCCTTAGTAGGATGATTTATCATTCTATGAAACCAACAATATTTGGGATTTCTTCTTTCGTTCTTTGTAGGTTGGCACTCAACTCTTGGTAACTTGATAGCTTCATCCTACATCTAACGGTTGAAGATGTCATGTACCTTACTCATTAAGCATGGAAACGGAAGAGTTTCTATATCTTTCTTAGGTCTCTTACTGGTATTAAAGTCCTTACTCCCAGTTGAGGACACGAATGCTACTCATTTGTTAAGCTTGCTACTTTCCTTCTGTTTCCTTATAATAGAGTTATTTGTCCTTCATGCATTCTCAATGACTGTAACAAATGAACACATGGAAAGGTTCTCCAGGTGTATAGCATATTCAAAGAATATCCCTTGGATACAGATCTTCACTAGTTCTCTTTTATAAAAAATATCTTGAATATCTATAGTACATTCTCTAAAGAGTTCTATATAATCCATCAGATCTTCCCCCTAGTTTTTTCATATTCTTCCCATATCTATAATCGTGACTCGCTCTTAAGTGGAGAAAAATTTCTCCAAGAAGAGCTTGCACAAAGTTCCTTATGAATCAACTGATCTTAAGGGGAGGTTGATATACTAGGTGTAAGTCTTCTCAGTCAATGATTTAGAGAATTCTCTAAGCTTTAGATCACCATCAAGCCTATGAGGCTCCAATGTTTCAATAAATTTCAGGAGGTGTTCCTTTACACTTCCTTTTTTACTATTGAACGGCATGAATTTAGGACTTACATTGTCCTTAGGGTTTGGCAAAGCCATACCTTGTTGCGTAGTAGCGGTGGTAGTCATCCTAGTAAGGATGAGTTAGAACATAACCATTAACTGATTTAAAGCCTTGGTGGCTTCTTACATTGCCCGCATTGTCTGTATGGGATCTTGAGGAGCCTCAAGTGCTAAATGGTCCGAGCTAGTATTCTCAAGTGGTAAGAGTGAATTCTACTCAGTAAGTTCAACATTAATGTCGAGCTCTTGAGACGTGGTATCAAACGTACTAATTGTTCTCTTCTTAGGAGTTGCCATGTCTCTACAATCACTCTTCCCCAATGGAGTCGCCAAAAATGTAAATGTAAGAGGTGGGAGTTCAATTGGAGTGGTCACATGCGTGCTCCGTGAGTAACATGCTATACGTAGCTTCAAAGAAATGATGTGAGGCTGTCACCTGAAGGGATGATTAAGTGAGAATAAAGTAAGGAGGAGGAACAAGCAATCTCAGTATCTCAAATGCATAAGTGATAGATAAGGTAACCTTAGGAGACCTCAGGCATTCACCTTATAGGTTGAGCAAATGAAATCAATTCTTTACCTGAACACTATTTGATCCTAGAGAGTAGAGTTTTCACGGTAAAACACTATTTCTCCGATCTCTTTAAGAGTTCTTTTTGATGAGGAAATACTAGGTATTTATAGGCTTTTGGGCATGATAGCATTCGTTGATCATTTAGGTGATCAATGGGTGAGATGGAGCTTGCTTGATTCATGGTTATCCAGAATAAGCTAGTTAATGGGCCCAAAGTTAGTAGCCTTCCTTATAAGTGCATGAGCCTACTTGATAAAGGTTAGAGGCGAACAAGTCGATCCAACGATCCCTATTCCAAGCCCACTAAGCCAAATCTTCTTGAATCATCCCAAAATAGACTAGACTCCTTAGGCCTTGTCACTTGACCCAAGTAGTCAAGTCTAAATAAATAATGAACTTATCTCAATTACTAATATAATAATTTTTAGCCCCCTACAGGACAAACATATCCTTACACATACATACACATAAAGTACATGAAAAGTCACATTGGTTGGAATTTCATTTGTTATTATCATTTTTAGGATAAAAACACATGCAAGTATACCCTTAATAAAAAATCCAGTAATGACTATTTAGACCAAAATCAATGGTTGGTGTTTTAATTATTATGATACTTATATAATAAACAATTATTTAATTTAAGCAATAATTATTTTTAACTTATTCTATCATCATTTCTATATAATAACTTAATGGTGATTTTTAATATAAGAGAATATCATTTAATAATCATGTATCGATAAGCCCATAGGTTACTTACAATAAGTGAAATTAGATTGCCATGATTAAAGAATTAACTAGTAAATTAAAAAAAAAATGGGGGGAGGATTTCACCAAAGAAACAAAGTTATTGGGGTAGACTTTTTCTATCCTCCTAAAAACTTCAACCAACTACTTTATTCAATGAGATGAATCATTGGCAAAGACTCAAGGGATAGGTTATTATGCAAATAGAAAGAAAAAATTCTTACACAAAAGTATGTTTTCAATTAATAACAATGTACTATTTTAGGATGACTTATTTAGTTTGGCTCCATATGTCAATAATATTCACATTATACCAACAAAGTGTTATGTTTAGACAAAGTTATAATGGTCAGATAATAATTAATGTGGAAACAAAATATATATTGGCATACATATCTTTTACTTTTTGTTGCATTATTCTTTTTGTGAATATCAAATTTTATAACATTATCACACATAAATAAAACTAAAAATCAATAATTATGAAGAAATCTTATAAACTTTAAAATTATACAAGACACAAATATATTTAATTTCATATATATTCAAATTTCACTAGTAGAACAATCTCCATTAAGTGCAAGGTCAAGAGGTAGATTTTAGAGAAGAGATTAGAGTGAATGGATAATACTGTAAATTCGAATTTCAGTAAGGTTGATGATCAAACTCAAACATGCTTATGAGATATATTTATTGAATAGATTTAACTATTGGACCCAAATCTAGACACATCTATAAACAAGTCCAATAGGTCTATCCTATTTATTAATAATGTCAAAATTTGCTTACATAAACCCTTTTATAATCACGATGTATTATATCTAGTTTTCAGGTTTTTGTGCCAATTTACTAATCCTATTAGATATTAGCATGTAAAAGAAAATCAAATTCAAGAGCATTACTTTTTACTAGACTAAAATCAAGTTAAATGATGATAACCTAACAATAATTAGTGGAGTAGTAATAGTGGATAGTGTCATTACTCTTTACTAGAACTATGATCAAGTTAAATGATGACAACCTGATAATAATTAGAGAAGCAGTAATAATGGATAGTGTTACAGCGTGTGAGAGTGTATGTATGTGCATGCATGTGCATATATGTGCTTGTGTGTGTACATGTATGTATATGTATATGTACATCCGTACATGCATATACGTACGTACACGTACATCTGTGTGTGTGTGTGTATGTGTGTGTGTGTGTGTGTGTGAGAGAGAGAGAGAGAGAGAAGATAGTAAGTAGATAGTAGGATGTAAAATCAAATTATAAATATTAGAAAAAACTAAGGTCAAATGGGTTATTGATCACACTCGGACATTTTATGGGGGTCAATCTATTAAACGGACTTAGGGCTAAAATTAGTGCATGTTTATAAATGATTCCAAAAGAATATAATCTATTATGAACTATATCAAGTTTATTAATAAAAAGTGTTTTATACTTGGTATGGTTCCCTATTCGAGTTGGCGAATTGATAGTATAAGAATAGGTTTTTTGTTTTTTACTATAATTATAATAGGGAACTTGTTTAGAAATTTATATATCATATATGCAATATCAATCATTAAAGATATCTTTATGCAGGAAATATCCAAATCTAATGAAGACTTTCTTGATGGCCAAACAGGCATGCAATTTCATCTATGACTTTCCCTATATACTACTTTCTTCACACCAAAAAGTCTCCATGCTTTCCCATCTTAATTTTTGACATGAATTCCCGTAGTTTTAGGAGCAACAAAGGGAATGTCCCTTATAAACACCCAATAGTTCCCTCCACTTTGCTTGTGCTCAAGTATTTCAGTTGGTTCTTCAAGAGCCTCGACTTATGTAATAAAATCAATACAATATTAGTTCCTTTTAGATCATAAAAGTACACTTGCAACTAGATTTAACTGAGATGACAACCAATTTATTTGTAATTAGAATCAAGGTTAGCATGCAATGCTTATAGAAGCATCCTTAGAACCATATAAATTAAAATAAAATGTATATAATGCAAATGAATTTTGTTAATTCTATTCCTATAGTTTGCTTGGTTTTAACATATTCAGAATTGAATCAAGCATATACTTAGGTAAATGTTTATTAATGAGATCATTTAAGTAAACATTCATTAACGAGGAAAAAAATACAATCACAATTCCATTTGATATATCAATGCTTAAGTGATGGAGAAGGTCAGGTGATTACTTGGAAGGATGTGAAAATATTGGAGGAACCTACCTAGTGCATTCCTTGAAAAAAAATTGAAAAAAGGGGCTGGGGGGAAACATGTTACGTGCAAGGGGTAGCAAAAGTGCTTTTTGGAAAAACACCTTGCTTTTCTTTTCTTTTCTTTTTTTTATAATTTAAGGGGAATGTGTTTTCCTTTGTAATATAGTAAAGAAGAAGGTGCTTTCCTAAAAAGCACCTTCTTCTTTAATATGTTAATGAAGAAGGCGCACTTCAGGAAAGTGCCTTCTTCATTATCACCTACTACACAGTAACTAGAAAGTGCAATAGGCATCCATAAATACATATAAAAAAAAAAAGAGAAAAAACCTTATAATTTTAAAGTAAAAATAGAACGAATACAAGCTAAAAAATAAAACCTTAATTCAAACTCAGATAGCCTACTCCAAACTTCACCACATTTCACTAAAGTTGATAGTTTTCCATCCATTGATAGCCCATATATCTAACCATAAACAAGACAACCAAAAGTTGAAATCAAATGTTTAAGTACAAGACAGCTAAAGCATATAAGGAAATAGGATAAAGCGTTTTTATATGAAAATTTACATAACTAGAAATGTCAAGTTCAAGGTTCACACAAAACAAAATAATATATATAACTAGTCTTTTCTTCTCATACTTATAGTGAACACATGAGCTACTCGAGAAGCCAACCCTTGCTTGGATCCACTTTTATCACCAGTTGCTAGAGCTTGTGACTCTTGTGTTGGAATATGCTCCTATAGTGGCTCTATACATAGAGATGGAGTAGCTACTAGAACCTGAGATGAACTCTTACCTTGAAAACTCACAGAGTGCCTCCCTTTCTTATTTAGAGCCAATGGCATGAAGGAAGGATTAAGGTACATCTGTATGGGTGGGGTCTCTAAGGAGCTCAATGGAGGGCCTGACATGGTACCTACATCAGGATACTCAATGGCTACCAGGGCATCGATGGCCCTATAATGTCAAGATCTAGTCGACCTTGTCATTGGTATCATCAAAGGCCCTTCATTCTCATGTATACACCTCATTTGGGTAGATTTGGAGGGTTCTAATTTTGCTCATCTATGTCATGCTGCTCTTGGACCTACACCTTAACTAGATGATGTGAGTACAATGTAATTAGAGTGTAGTCCTCTAGTAGCTGCATATCTTGATCAACATAGACTTAGGCAATAACGTAGTCAACCCGATCCATGGATATCCTAATCTATTAAAACTCCTTAGCCAATAAAATGAAAGAGCATTGGTATAAGTGGGTGTAAGATAGCAAAACACAAATAATAGGTCACATACATATACTTACTAATCCCCCAAGTAAAGCTCCATCACAACCAATGTAACGATGCATAATGGTCCTATACCATTGCTTGTAGCCATACTCAGTACCTCTATGACCCTTTATATGTAGTACTCAAGCATGTCTGTCATCCCATATGTTGATATAGCCCATATGGTAGCCAATCCAATTGACATATGTGCGATCTCTAAAGTCGATGTGATGTAATCGCCCTACATCATTAGTGTTGCACTCTAGGGGAACCCTCTGCAACCCCCTAAATAAGTGCACCACTTACTTTATATGGTGCCACTTGATAATGTGAAAGCATATCAAGGGTACCTAAGTAGTCTAAACATCTCTAGTACGGTTGTAGTACTCAGGTATGATTTGAAGGTCATATGTATAAAGATGGTAGACAACCTACAAATACATGTAAGAAATGTCAGTTCCTATACAATAGATATGTAATGCAAAAGTAGAAGTTGCATTCATTATACATACTTGATCTAGGCTCTATCAGTCAAAGGCATCTCAGTATACGTTCACCAAATGGGAGGGGTACTGTGTGGTATATCGATCCATACTCCATCTAGTTACTAAAGGCCTTTAGTGTAGGAACCAATCAAAAGTTCACACCTGAAGGAGGATGGCCGCCCCTCTCATCTCATGAACTATGTCTCTAGAAGCTAGGCATAGCTATATATACAACTAAGCAAGGCATATGACCCCAAGCTATATTCTCCAGCTCGCCTGAAGTCCTCTAATGGTAGAAGGAACATAAGATGTACGAAGTTCCCTAACTAATTTGCAAAGACATACCCTCTCAAGATCTACAAGATATAGGCCCTATTATGTTTCTTCACTTACTCCTTGTTAGCTATACATAGCAAAAACCTGAAATGCTTTTGCAGCCATGTCAACTTAACATGTTCTCCCCTACCCTCATTACCCTCAAGCATGATGCCGAGATATCTCAATTCATGTTTGATATGTGCTACTGATAATTTCCATGCCATCAATTAGGAGGCCAAATTGAACCTCGACATCCTAGAAGGTAACAGTGTGGTCCCCATGAGCTATGTAAAATGTGTACATGTCCTATCTCCATTTCTTAACAAGAGCAATGATCAAGTAATGGTCCACTCGACATATGGAAAATGACTCAACCCTATAAATCTGGCCTCCTCCAAGTTGGACTCCATGCGAAGGTCCAGCTTAATTTTATTCACATCTTAGTCATGATGGAGCTCTTGCTCATGACGTAGCATGACAAGAGCCTTAGTCGGCTGCAAAAAAAGAAACACTACCTGGTGTTATAAACTAATAATGAAGGTACAATAATAAGCTATTGTAAGGAAAACAGTTGCTAATGGCTTTACATGTATTGCCCAAACTCGCTGTAACTTGTGCCTATCTTGTCCCCTAAGAATTGATTTGTCAAAGGGTCTAAGCTCCATTTAGCTTGCAAAAATGAAACATGAAAGAGTTAAAATTCGCTACCATAAGAAACACATACCATATCAATAAGAATTGAGCAATAATATGACACATATATCGATATTATTACTATATAATGAATTACCCTATTAATTTCTATGTGGACATATTCTTCTATTGTGTCCTTCTCTCATGCACAAGGTGCATGTTGTTTTGTTTAGATGTTCTCTCACATCCATCTCTATGTGGAACCTTTTTTTTTTTTTCCTTTTCAAAGCTTACCTTTCTTACACTCGAGCTATGGATTAGGACAAACTTTTTAGAGATATGGAATAACAGACCAGGCCGACTTGTCTCCGATCGAGAAGAAGTGTGCTATGTAACATTGTACTTGATAGATGGATCTATACTAATCACCGATTAAAGACATAACATCAAACCACTCAAATCCAGCTACAATTATTGCTTGTGAGTAAGGGATCTTATATATTTTCCATTTGTTGTAAGTGCACATGCGATTGTTCAAGTTAACTGTTTACATATGACCACCTCCCTTCATCCCATTACCTACATGCTTACTATTTGTCTCAACCTCATACAGCCTGCTATATCTACTAAAACACACTATACGATGCAAACTTGTTCGCTTCACTTACTCCTCAAACATATCTAACATATTTTATATATGGTCGATTTCCAACAACCTACTCTAGTGCCTCATCGTGTCTCTTGTCTTAAGATAGTATATAGTAATAAAAGATCTTCCTCACTAGCGATATAACTAATAGTCCCTAAGCATGTTTTAAAACTAAATTATAAGCTTCAACTAAGTTTGATGTCATGTATTCAAACTAATAGCCCCCATCATGGGCAAGTGTCCACTGCTCCATTAGTAAAGGGAGAAACCAATTTGAAGCATCGAGCTTAATACTCAAAACCTTCTCCTTGCACTTCTTAAACTTCCAAGGCTGAGCTTGCATTGCACCAAAAGTGGCCTACTTCTTGCATTGTTCGTTCTTGTGTACCTTGTTGAAATTATTTGTAATGTGTCGTATACACCAATGCCATACAGCGAAGGGGGGTTTCCATCCATTTTCATTCTTCCCTAAAGTTTACTAGATACCTATTCCTCTGTCCGATATAAGGCATATGGTCTTTCAACTTACTCTCTCGCCATAAACATGTTTCCTTAGATTCTTAAGAAACCAACCCAACGCTTCCAACATCTCGTCATCTACTAATGTAAAGGTTAGAGGGACTATGTGGTTCACACCATTTACACTAGTTGCTATGAGTAACTTGTGACAGTATTTTCCATATAAAAATGTCCCCTTGATAGCAACTATGAGTCTGTAGAACTTCCATGCCTCTATGCATAGGCTAAAAGACCATTAAACCTATTGTAGCTCTATCACCTTCAGTTCCCTCGACCTACCCCACATCTACTCAACCTTCGTCTTGGGATTGCTCATTTATATGGCATTGAGGAGTCTTAGAAGAATGTCGTATGATCTCTCCTAGTTACCATTGATGGCTTTAATAGCTTTTATCTTTCTAACCTACAACCATCTATTGGTAACCATATACTCGAATTGTTTGTTGATAATGTTGCATAATTGAGAAATTTCTGTACCTGAGTCTTGTCCAATGACATTTAGAAACTCTCTTAAGTTATGTTTGGATTTACACATATATGGGGTCCTACTAACCTTGTCATGAACAACACGCCCTCCAACTTCTTCTTACATGCTCTTAATCTCCACCTACATCCACCTTTGTACCTAGTATATATAGCCAAATACTTCCTTTTGGATTTCACTAATCTTAAGTCTACCTAATGCTTAATGTGGTAGTGCTTCATAGCTCTCAATAATTTATCCTTCTTATTGAATCTCATACCTATCTATAGGTCTTCTCCGACTTGTAGGTTATTGAACTCCTTGTTAACATTCCTCTCAAATTGTACATAGCCATCATCTCCACCCCTGTTGAAGAACGGTATCTCACCCCTAGCAGCTGATCCAGTTGTTTGAACCTCTAGAGGATAGCTCGGTTAAGTCTTCACCGACTTATAGGTTATTGAACTCCTCATTAACATTCCTCTCAAATTGTACATAGCCATCATCTCCACCCCTATTGAAGAACGGTATCGCATCCCTAACAGCTGATCCAGTTGTTTGAACCTCTAGAGGATGGCTTGGTGTTGATGTAGGCTGCATTGAGCTTGAGTTAAAGGCATAAGGGTATCTAAGTAACATCTCCGGAATATAGAGACAACTAGCACCCATCTCAAGAATAATGGGACATGCTAGAGGTATCTTAGTTTTATTATCATCATTATAGCCATCATCATCATCCTCTTTATCTCCATTCGACTCATAATCATCTTCTCATCATCCTCTTCTTCATCATCTAACCCTCCCATTCATTGAATCCCCTAATCATGTGAAACTTCCTTTTAAAATACTAGTCTAACCGCTTCGTCAACTACAGTATCATCATCCTACGTAGGGGCAGACATGTATAGTGGCTCATCTTCATATTCAATTGGCTCATTAAATTGAGTTGGAGGCACATGTACTGCTTGTACCAGGGTAGGGGGGCTCCTTCTTCTTCTCCAGTCCTCTAATACAATTGGTGAATGTGGGTTGGCCCAAATGCCTTCGATATCTTAAACAGGTTTTCGATATTGTCATTTTCCTTGATGGCAATCAAGGAGTAAGATACAACTCTCGAATAGGCGTTCAAATGTCAGTATAAGATCTCAACCCTATTAGCACTTCCATAGATCCTAATACCCTAACAAAACCTTTGCAACAATTCAGAGAAGTTCGCATTTGTTCTTACTTTTAACATGTTAACCATATCCCAATCAAACTCCAATCTTGAATTTCCCCTCACAATATTTTCATGGGCATAAACCATAAATTTCACCATGCCCACCACTTCTAACTTATCAATATTAACATGAATATCTCAGTTAACACATCATATTTCTTACACCATGCCTTTCATCTTCATGCCATTAATCCTACCGTAACCTAGATAATTCTCTACTCTCATATAGATGTTTGATCGAACACCTTATGTGCGATATGTTATACGCTTAAATTTTAACTCCACAACAACTAGAATATGTGTCAATGTGTAACTTACAAAAATAAAATCAACTAACTATGAGTCTCTCATTTCCTATAAACAAAAATTAAAAGAAAGGAAATATAAGTAAGACCTTTACCCAAGATTGAGGGATTAGTTATCACGTCTTAAAGCGAGCTCAAAAGATCAACCATTTAGAGTTTTCATTATCATTTCTGTATATTACCATAACGCGTGATTGAACAAAAATGATTGGATGGTTAGGAACACAAAAATACATAAAGGATTAGTAATGGAGATTCTTTAGGTATAGGAAATATTTTTTGATAGAAAAAAAAGAAAAGAAAAGAATCCTAATTGGGGCTTTAAGTTGGTAAAAATGATCAAGTAGTACTCCCCATGATTCCGATCTAGAGTATACTCCCATCCATAAATTCAAAAAATGACTATTAGGAATGACATAATCCTTTTTTTAGTCCCATCTTTAAGAAAGAAGAATAAGAGCATGCATGAAGGAGTCAGATGCTTCTTCTATTCTTTTCTTTCCTTAGCATAGTTGGGCTATCCTGGACTTGAACTAGAGACCTCGCCCGCGAAGTAAATCATCGCACCTACAGTCCAACTGATTGGGAGAGAATCAATAGATTCCTTTTTGGGAACAATTCATCCTTCCCAATTGCAGAATACAACTCTCCGTTGCACTGTGCTCTCCAAGTGTGCTTCTTCCCGCCTTCTTCCTTACTATGGTAAGTCTATGTGAAATAACTACAATGAGAAGAAAAAAGAAGGTATTAAGAGACCTTCCTAACCCAAACCTAGACACTTTAAGATCCTTTTTCAAACCTACTCCCATTTTAAGTCAAGAGATAGATAAATAGACACATCCCATTGCACTTATCGAGGGTGTTCATAGTGACTAAGGGGGTCAAAGACCAAGAAGTGAATTATTTATCGGCTAAACATTCTTCTTACGACTAGATCCAATCTCCTAGTCCTTGCAAAAAGGAAAATGAATTTCATGTTCTTCCTTTCAGTAAGGGAGGATTAGGAAAATCTTATTGATTGCAGCTTTCTTCAAATTTCCAGGGAAAAAGAAGGGTCGAATGGTATGATCCCTTCGTTACCCCAGAATGAAAGGGGTAATCTCGTAGTTCTTGGTCTATAAAGATATGTTGTTAGGTGCTCCATTTTATTTTCCCATTGAGGCCAAACCTAAACTTGTGCTTGAGAGATAGTTGTCCATACATTGATAAGGGGTGTATGGATTCTTGAGAAGAGAGGAGCCATAATGGTTAACCTTCCCCAGCGAATTGCTCGAATCCCACGAGTGAATAGAAAGTTGGATCTACATTAGATCTCACCTGAATTGCCCCATCTATCCTCCTAAGGAGGGGTTTAGTTTCAAAACAGGTTTAAACAGGAGAAGTATGCCCTACTAATGTCCCTTAGATGATCCACACATCTCAGGGTTAAACGTTGATGAGCACATTGAACTATCTATGTAGCTGGGAGCCCTCACAACCCAGGCACAATGACGCAATTATCAGGGATGCGCTCTACCACTAAGCTAATAACCTGTTGTGCGGGCTTCCCGCCGGGGCCTGCTATGTTAAAAGCAAGACAAACCCCATCCCCCTCTTTCCTTTTTTTGCCCCCATATCGCCACGCAAGAAGGGCATGGGGACATCAAAAAGGGGATCTTATCAACTTGTTTCAACCTAAGATAATAAGCTCATGAGCTTGGTCTTACTTCACCATCAAGAAACAAAAGAGGACTTTCATTTCTAAGTTAACTTAGATCTAACTCACCTCTTTTTGGGTATAAAGCAATGTCAAACTAAAATATCGAACACGTTTCGATGTTGACAATTACATACAAAAACAACTTAAAAAGAAGGAAATCATATATACACTAACTTAAACTAAATTATCCTCTATTCCCAAAGAAGCATTTCATCAAACATCTTATGTACGATATGTAACATGCTCAAATTTAAACTCCACGATGACTATAATATGTGCCAATGTGTTATTTACAAAAAAAATCAATTAACTACACATTTCAACATTGATGATTACATATAAAAATAACTTCATAATGAGGAAATCGCACATTCACATAAATATGGAAACCTAGCATAAAAATTGTGTAATTTGCATATATATGAATGATTCATGTAAAAAAAATGAATTAGATGGAGTTTAGGGTTGCTTACTTTCGATTCCAGATGAAGAATTGCAACAAAAAAAAAAAAGGTGTTGAAGATGTTAGATTAGAGAGGAAGCACATTGTTCAACTAAGAGTGAGAGGATAGAATTTTTTATTGCTTTGGTTCAAAATTGATAAAATGTTGTGCGATGGGGTTTATGTATTTAGTGTAGTAAAGGCGCTTTTCTAGAAAGCACCTTTTTCTTTAATATATAAAAGAAGAAGGCACATTCCTAAAGCACACCTTCTTCATTAACAAATTAAAAAAGAAGGTGTTTTTCAAGAAAGCACCTTCTTCTTTACTATATTATAAGAAGGTGCTTTCTCTTCCTCTTAAATTGCAAAAAAAGAAGGAGAAGAAAAAAAAGAAGGCACTTTTCCAAGAAGCGCCTTCACGCCTTTACTGCCTTTCGTACATAGTATGTTTTCCCCCAACTCCTTTTTTAGAATTTTTTTCGATCGGGTACATTCTTATGAAAATATTACTAAAAGAACGGTTTGTACCTACATATTATGGTTAAGAAATGTTCTTGAAATTATAAGCATGATAGTAAGACAGCATGAGTCTTGTTGATTATGTCAAGAACTTTAAGATGCTGATAATATGATGTGTACTAAATGAACCTAAAGAGTCAACAATCCCTAGCCCATTATGGGTCTAAAGTATCATAGAGCTACAACCATATGTGTACAATTGATGATGTGATATGATTGGTTGTTAAGATTAAGAAATAGCAAAATAGGAAAAATTTAGACCATTATTTTCTACATCTAAGTAAGATCTCCTAAATCTTCCAAAGATTTAATAGATGGTGATGTGCATAAGAATTACAGGAGTGACGCTATGAATCATGAGATGAGTTAGTGTTGACACTAACACTAAAGGAACAGGAATGATTTTAAAGAAATGTTCTAGAGCTTCACTTTAGCCCTTTATCTCTAGGGGATAGAAGCACCCAAAGCCTTATGGGATTAGTTTAATGATGAAGGAGTGGTTAAATACTAATCAAATCAAGATTTCATTTACCATTAGGGAATATAAGGATGAGATGCCATATGATGTGGTCCCAATGAATGCAGCTCATGTGAATCTTAATAGGCCATGTCAATTTGGTAAGCACACTATATATAGTGGATGCCAAAATACTTATACCTTTTGGAGAGATGGCTATGGTTACATTTTATCACCTGCAAGTGTTGAGGAGATCTAAGGAGATTAATTGGCTCTAATGAAAAAGAAAAATAAAAAGGGAAAAGGAGCTCATTGATTAATCGCTTTGTCTTATTTCAGGAAGAAACAACCTTAGGATTTGAGGTTGAATCTTCAACTACCCTAAAGAAATGATACGTAGATACCCCATTTTTGCCCCCTTGTAATTTAAGTACCTTTTTACAATAAGTGGAAAGGGTCCTAATTTAATAAAAACAAAAAAAAAAAGAAAAAAAAATAATAAGGGAAAAAAAAAAGTAGATAAGAGTCAACTTAAAATAGAAAAGGGTAGCTTGAAATAGCTTCAATATTTTAAATACTGATTAGGTTGGGTTTTAAATAAAAAGTTTCATAATGGGATTGTTTAGGCCTAAGCTAATATTTAAAATCTAGCCTATGCTAGCTTAGTTTATATATACAATATGATTGCATATATGGAAGAGGCACAGGCCAATGGCCTGATAATAAAGAACTTGTACGCAAATAGAGGAGATTTGGGTTCAATTCCTTCTAAGTGCAAAGATGTGCTTAACCTGTTATCTTGCTTCTTTCCTAACTTAGTTGTGTAAGCTCATGGCCATTTTTAGTGGTCAAATCTATACGATTTTATTGATTTAATGGTAAAATCGTGCTAAAATACTGTTGATTCCATATTTTTTTATGTCTAGATTCATGCATTTGGGTCTTCAATTTGATCTTGAAAAATCAAAGAAGCTGGCAACCTGAGATTTGAGCTCTCACATGACTTGGCAAATCTGAGCTATGTTAGAAAGAATCAAAGTTTCCATTATGCTTCTTAAGCAAGTATATCAAATTTAGGATACAAAAATCACAAGAGTCAAGCCTTTTTCTAAAGAAATGAAGATCTACCTAATTGACACTCCATCGCCGAATCAGCCATTAAATGCTCCTTCCTTGCTTGATGAAGCTCAAACTAGTATATAAGGTACATCCTAACTTCATTTTAATAAATTCACAACTTCACACTCACAAGAACATACACATTAGAAGCTCTCTCTTTTGATAAACTCCTTTGCTGGCATACTCTCTCTAGAGATTCACCTAAATCTCTAAGCTCTTCAAGCAAATCCACTGCTTACATTAAACTACCTAGAGCCTGAGCTCTCCAAAAGCACCTGCCCCTTTGATTGTCATAACCTATAGCCTCTCAACCAAAGCTCTGCCACCATAAGCCTCGACCACCATTTCATGCGCTACCACCGCTAGGACTTGACACCATACCAATACCTTAGTTGAGCTCCCCATTGCTCTAAACCTTAGACTAACTTCCCACTTGCCCTCGTACATCACCCACAAAGCTGAACCAGTCTCTTTCTCTCTCCACCATTGGTAACCAAACATAAAATCCACCCAAACAGCCACTTTAAACTGGCACACCACCATTATCAGCCCTATTGTTAATGAGTTTCACATGAAACTTCGATCACCTACCTAGATTACCTAATAGAAGCTGCTATGCAAGGCCCTCTACACTGATGTTCTCTCTAAAGACGCAACTCGAATTCCAGACTTAGATCTATGCGCATTCAACCTGCCAACTTGCTCCTATTTGGATCCCCTCCAACCTATGTATTACTGTATAAGGTTTAGCCCCCTTTCTTCCATTGCTATGTATTTTATTTATTTGTCAATTTTTTTTCTCTTTTATCTCTTTCCTTTATTGTATTTTTGCAATAAAAAAAAAACTTGAAAGAAAAAAAAAATAAAGAGAGAGAAAAGAGAAAAAGAAGAAACATAGGAAAGCTTCATCATTTTTTATTTTTAATTATTTTTTCTATAAAAAATAAATAATAATAATAAAAAATGACGAAATAAATAAAATAAAAAAATAATAAATAATGTTTAATCACATAAAAAAACCTTTTTTTTCCAAATAAATTAAAATAAATGAACCCTTTTCAAAATTAGAGTTTCTTTGGAATATTTTAAGAAAATAAAATAGTAAAAAATTAGGACCCTTCCTATTTGATGTTTCTCTTAAATCAAATGACTAAAGAACTTAAATTCGACTACTTTTCAGAATTAAAAGAAACTAACATGCCTAAAAAGCTCGAAACCTTTTCAAAATAAAAAAGGTTTTTAGAATTGTAGATTAGTGGATAAATTAGAATTAATTTGCCTAATTGATTCTAATTTAATTACCTTTCTTAATTTTACCGAGTGGTGACTCTAAGCATTTTCAAAGATAAAAGAAATTAGGTTTTCCTTAATTCTAGTTGAGGATTTAAACCAAATAGGTATCGAGTTTGGTTTAAATCGGATTAAAGAAAATCAAAAATTGAAATTTCAAGCTCAATAGTTTAGCAACTCCTCTAGGGAACTCAAAAGGGCTAGCCACTTAATTTTCTGAATTTAGGATTACTTTTGAAATACCCATGTTAAGTGTTATTTTTTAATTTTTTTTCCTTATATTTTTTTTATATAGTTGTACTGACTTTTGTTCTTGCAGGTTAACCTTTTGGGTTTAAGTTTAAAGGTAGGGGGGTGATGTAGGGTCTTTAGTTGCATCATGAATACATAATAGACACGGTTAAACCAAGGTAGTATTAGGACCTTAAGATGAGAGACCATTGTGTAGGCTCTAAGTGCTGTAGTGTAACCATCGCTTGAGGTTGATTAGGTCATCCCACTTAAGCTTCAATGTGACCAATGAATTGTCTCTTCTAAAACACATGAGTTCATAAAGCTTAAAGACCTTTAGAACCCACCCTTTATACATATACAGCATTTAGAACCAACAAATAATCAAGCAAGATGTAATAAAAGAGATGGCAACCTAGAGTTTCCTTTTTTTTTTTTCCTCTGTAATTTCATCGTAATCAATGATGTAAAATATAGATCCGATGTAAATAGGTTTCTTTTACAATTGTGATGTAAATAGTCTTTTTTTCCATTCTTTGTGACAAATTATTTTTTCTTTTAATTTTAGAAATGGCTTGCTCATCCAACTCAATGCATTTTAAAGAAAAGTTTGTTGCCCAAGCTTTTCAATCTCAAGCCTACTTTAGACCAATCGCTTCAACACTTCAACCCAAGAGAGCAAGAGATCATCACTAATCAAATAAGGCCTATTATATCACTTCCTAGGGTCAAAATTGAGATAAACCTAATTAAGGCCTTGAATCAATTTCTTGGAACCTCGAAGAGGTAGCTTTTCAAGTTAGACCTCACCTAATCAACCTAACACTTGAAGTGTATACTCAATTGCTTCAAGCTCTTCCCTTGGAAAGCATACATAGTCTTAACTTAGAAGTCGACTTAGTCAACACTTTTTCAAGATCTTTAGGGATTCAAAAGGCTAAAGTAAATAAGGCCCTAAAAGATTGCAATGGGAATTGCATCAAGTTAGTAGACTTGAAAAATTAGTTCAAAATTGAACCTAATTCAAATGAGCAAACCATCCTTTATAGCGACCCCAAAACTTTGAGGGAGAACATAATTAAGGTTTTTATCCTAGCTGCATTCAAGACCATCCTAATCCCAAATGGGAACTTCCTTATCCATTTTAAGGTTGCAAAATCGGTAAGCCAGTTTCTTGAAGGAAAGTCTTGCATTTCAACCTTACTTACAAAACAAATTAAAAGCCTAAACACCTTGAAAAGAAAAAATGATCGCATACTCAAGACCAGCATGGCATTACTATTGGTTTAGTTTGTAAGTCATATGAAGTGTTTTGGGCTTGACCTAATCCAAGGAGAGTTTACCATAGGATCAACTTAATAGATTCATTCATTGATAAAGTCCATCTGCTAGAAGAGAAATCTACTTATTGTTAGGTTAAAGTCCTATGAAAGTTCCAAGTTACTTATATTCTATGGACAACCATGTAAAGCAATTTCAAAAGGGTAATATTAGTTTACAAGAATTATCAAGTGATCCCCTTAATTAGGATGAAGTGGTATACAGGTTAATACCAAAACAACATGATCAGGTAGTTTAGTGGAGTTCAAGACATAGTCTACAAGCCCTCATTAGATATCTCCACCCTTGATTATGAAGATCGTCATCCCTTAATGCCACAAAAGATATCCAAACTCCAGAAAATCAAGAAACTATGGGAAACAAGGATAATCAACGCTAACCTTGATTTGGGAGAATGGATGCGAGAAGTAGATAAGCATAGGGTCACTAAAGAATATATGTACGATCAGCTCCATGAGGTAAGCGAAATCCAATATTGAGCGCTAGAGGTTGTATAGCCTACACCAACAGATTCGACCCCTAAAATTAAAACCTACATGGATCAAGTACAGGTTAGTGTAGAAGTTATTTATAAGGAGCGTAAGGGAAAACCTCTTTCAAGAATCTAAACAAAGTTCTCATATCTTAGAACACCAATTAAAGATGGCCCAAAGAAAACTCAAAGAATTTGAAGAAGAAATTGAGCCTAGCCACCCCTTCCCCCTTCCCCTACCTACCCCCAAAAAAAAAGGAAGGCAATAGCAACAAGACCTAATAATCAGTAAAAGAGAGCACTAGTCAAGCACCAGAGGAATGATAGGGGGACTTAGGAATAGGTATACTTTTTTGTATTTTCTTTTGAAATAATGTAATTAAAACTCCAAGAGTTATGAAATAATAAATTATCATCTTGCTAATTAATTGCCGGTTCTCTTCTTTGCATCTGTATGCCATACATCTTTGCATTTTTACTTGCTGGTTTATTTAATTATTTCACTTCTTTGTCTTAAAAAAAAAGTGTGTATATATATATTTGTGCTAATTTATTGTGAAGTGTTCTAACACTAGGTTGCAAAGATAACTCCTAAATGTCAAGTCTTTCAAGAAAATCCGATCTGAACCTTGCTTTCAGACCAAAATGGCTAGCTAAGGAGATGACAACAACAACATCAACAACAATGATAACAACAGCAACCATGTCAACCTTAAAATCACTGATCCCACTGAGCTAAGGTTTCACTCTTTGGAAACCATATGAGTTTCCTGGCTAACAGCATTGCCCTACTCCAAGTCGCAACACCATCTAATGAGGAGCACTCCATGGCCCATTATGAAAGGAAAGTTGAGGCTCCACCCCTTGAAATAGAAGAGAACCATCTAAAAGCCTAACTGGCAATAGAGTACTTTAAATTAAAAGGGGTCTATCCAAAGGTCAACCCAACTTTTGAGCCCAATACATATTCATTCCCAATCAACACAAGACCAGAGCCCAATTAAGATAGTTTAAAAGAATTGGAAAGGAAGTTGACCCAACAATCACTGAAAGGATGAAGGCACTTTGAAGCTACAATAGTTTTGAGCAAGCTAGTATCACAGATTTATCCACATACGATGATGGGGCTTACCTTGAAAAGTTTAAGGTATTGGAATTGGAAAAGTATAACAAGACTAGATGCACTAAGTTACACACCAGGTTGTATGTATGAAAAATGGGCAAATACATCCAGCACAATCAGCTGATGGTACAGACTTTTCAAGATAGCTTAATGGGTTCGGCTCTGACTTGGTATGCCTAACTTAACCTAAATCAGGTGAACACATGGGAGAAACATGCTAAGGCATTCTACAAACAATATAATTTCAATGTTGAAGTGGCTCCAACTATGATGGATTTGGTTGCTCGGAGAAAAAAGAACAATGAATTGTTTAAGGAGTACGCACAAAGATAGAGATCCCTAGCTGTAAGGGTATCTACGCCTATGACTGAGAAGGAGCTAACCTCAGCTTTTATTAATACATAAGAAAGGCCCTATTTCTCCTACCTGATTAGGTAAGCTTAATCTAATTTTGCAGAAGTTATAGCAGTAGGATGAAAGATTGGAAGCACTATCTCCTCTGGTAAGCTATATGAATCATTTAATAGAAGATCATCTTCTTTGTCCGTTCCTAAACTAGTAGCCAATAAGGCCAAGGAAGCCATGATTGGTATGATTAGTATGGTGAATTCAAATGCTAATCCTAATGCTCAAGTCTCTTTTAAGGTGAATTCTCCTCAAGTCCAATAGCAATTTAGAAACCAACCTCAAGCCAACAAAGCCCCAAGATAGTTCAACAGAATACCAATTCCCCTTGGCTAAGTTTTTGAGAAGCTAAAAAAGGATAACTTGATTTAGTTTAAGCTCCCTAGTGATGGATACAAACTAAGGATTTTTTATTCTAATAAAAAATGTGAATATCATGGGGCATTCAACTTATTCATGTTAGAGACTAAAAAATAGAATCCATGATTTGATTAACGAAGGCTTAGTCCAACTAGACTTCGTAGAAGCTCCAACTCTAAATGTTAACAATAATCCCTTACCCAACTACACCCCTATCATCAGCATGATTTTTTATGATTCAAATTCTTCCATCAATATGATCGATTCAAATAGGAAACCTAAAGTTTTTCAATTTTAGAAAAAAGAGCAAGCCCTAAGTGTTAAGAGGTATAGCTTCCATGTACCAATAGCACCTGAAAGCTATAAGCCTACCTAATTCAATTATCAGGCAGTTAAGCAAGAGCGATCAAGTCCTTTAGTAGGTGGGATTACCTGAAGTAGAAGGGTCTATGACCTAAAACAAAGAGCTTAAGAAGAAGAATATGTTAGAGGAGATAAGCAATGAAACAACTAAATATGAAGAAGGGTTATCTACCTTTACCAAGATGATTAAATTCAGCAAGTACAAAATAATGGATCAACTCGCCAAAACTTCAACATAAATATCACTAATGGGTTTGTTGATGGCATCCGAACCACATAAGGAAGCTTTGTTCCGTACCTTGAGGGAGGTTAAGGTCCCTTATGAAATACCGACTAAGAAGATGGGACTAATCACCAATTATATCCTCACCATGGACTGGATTTCTTTTTCAGTTGAAGAATTGTGTGAAGAAGGTAACCAGACACCAAGCCAGTTTTTATAATGGTGAGAAGTAATGACATAATCATTACTAGATTCCTCATGACAATGGATTGTCATTGACTGTTTGCCCGCTTGCCACCCTAGACCTGTTAAGTGTCGACAATACTGCAATTAAGCCAAATTCTACAATAGTTAGGGATTTTGATGGATCTAGAAGGGAAATCATGGGGTAGATAGATTTGTTAGTTAACATTGGCCCTTAAACCTTCAGTATTTGTTTCTAGGTTCTAAACATTCCAAGGTCATTCAACTTGCTCTTGAAGAGACCCTAAATTCACTCAACAAAGGCCATACCTTTAAGTCTACATCAAAATGTCAAGTTTATCTCAAATGGCTAGGTGATAACAATTATAAGAGATCAAGATTATGATATTTATAAGGAAACGGCCATATGTTATATAGGCACTGAGAAACAAGAGGACTTCAGCTTGCAAATGTTTAATGAAGTGTGCATGGTTACTGGTCCCAACAAAGGAGAGTTAAAGAAGGTAAAGTTCAAGGAAGGCTAGATTGGTTCTTATAGGCTTAGCTATATTCTGACACCAACTGAAGAATTCCAAATGAAACAAGCAAGGGGCAAAAGAGGCAATAGATTAGGTTATGCCCTAATGACCTTTCCACTACTGATCGAGAAATTTGTTTGGGTTGACATTTAGACCTTGGAATCTACCAAAGAAATCCCCAGAAAAGTAAAACCAGCGGGCTCATCTCGCAAGCTCCAGCATCAAAATAATTGGTTCTCTATCCCTATGAATTGCAATAGGTCTTCTCAAGGTAAAGGGTGAACCGTATCTAGTATTTTTATGAGTTTTTAATAATTATTATTGTTCCTTAATGTACTTATGAGAACTCCTTCAATATTTAATGAACAAAATATCAATCTCCTTTTTCTCCATTGTGCTCCATTCCTCTTTACTTATACTTGTTTTTTCTATATACTTTTTGCCTAGATCTAATACTCTAAATGAAAGCCAGGGATACTTCGCACAGGCAAATGATGAAAGTATTAATATCACTCTCGGCCCTATTGGCTTAGTCTTCGAGAGTGATGTTGATGACCGTAGTGAAGTACAAGAAAGTTGGCAAAAACATGAACTAAGTGGAAATTCCATTGATGAGCCAATTGACACAATCAATATAGGGTTAATGATAACCTAAAGAATATAAAGATTGGAGGGGAGTTAAAAGAAGAGCAAAAAGTAGAGATAACTATGTTGTTATCTAAGTATCAAGATGTATTCAAGTGGTCTTATGAGGATAAGCCTGGGTTAGATTCTTCAATTATAGTCCATCGCTTGCTCACATGAGAGGACATTAAACCAAAGAAGTAGAAGCTAAGGAGATTCTGACTAGATATCTTATTGAAGATGAAAGAAGAAGTCAAGAGATTACTTAAGGTTAGTTTCATTGCAGTATTTGATTATTCTAATTTTGTTGCCAACATTATACTAGTAATAAAGAAGAATGGGAAAGTTAGAGTGTGCTTAGATTTTTAAGACCTCAATCAAGCAACACCTAAGGATAATTTTCCTTTACCCCATATCGATGTCGTAGTAGATAATATAGCTGAAAACCATCTCTTCTTATTTATGGATGGCTTCTCCAAATACAATCAAATCATAATGTCCGAAAAAGATAAGACTAAGACAACCTTCATTATTGCTTGGGGCATGTTTTACTACAAGATAATGCCCTCCAGACTAAAAAATGCTAAGGCAACTTACCAAAGAGCAATGGTCACAATCCTTCACAACATGATGCATAAGGAAGTAGAAGTATATGTTAATTATATAATTGTGAAATCTAAAGAAGGGGAGAATCACATGGATAATCAAAGGAGGTTATTCGACAAATTGAGGAAATTTCAATTGCAGTTGAACCTTGATAAGTTCACTTTCAGGGTGTCATCAGGAAAATTGCTAAGTTTCATAATTAGCCAAATGAGCATTGGAGTAGATCTTAATAAAGTCAAAGCAATACTCTACATGCCTTCTCCACACATACGTAAAGAGGTTAAAGGCTTACTAAGCAAGTTGAACTACATTGCTCGATTTATATCTTAGCTCATAGATAAATGTTGTCCCTTATTTAAGCTGCTGAAGAAGAATACTAATATAAATTGGATGAGAAGTGTTAAAAAACCTCTACAACAATTAAAGAATATCTTATGAACCCTCCAGTCCTAGTAGCCCCTAAACTAGGGAGGCTGTTATTTCTATACTTCACTATACTACTAGAGTCCATAAGGTATATACTTAGCCAAAAAGAGAAAGGAAAAGAGCAGGTTGTGTACTACTTAAGTAAGAAGTTTACAAAAGGGGAGTAGAAATATTCTAAAATTGAAAGATCATACTATGCTTTGGTCTAGATCATGCATCGGCTCAAACAATACATACTTTACTATCAGATCGAATTGCTAACACAACGTGATCCCTTGAAGTACTTGTCAAGAAAGCTGGCCTTAATTAGCATGATGTTAAAGTGGCAGATGCTACTATTGGAATTCAACATCACATATGTAAATCAAAATTTAGTCAAGGGGCAAGTCTAGCAAATCAACTAGCATAGAATCCCCCTAAAGATGCTCCCCAAGATGTACAAGTTAGATTTCCCGACAAGGATATCTTAGTGGCTAAAGAAAATTTTGATAGTAAAGTGGATGAAGAGCTCATGAAATGGAAGATGTTCTTTGATAGAGCTACTAATGTGTTTAATTGCAGCAATATTGATATCCCTTAAAGGTATGTAGTTCCTAGTGGTTGTAAGGCTCATTTTCCATACACCAATAATATTGCTGAATATAAGGCATGCATTATGGGACTTAAAATAGCCTTAGATAAATAGATTCGAGAATTAGAAGTATATGGGGATTCTTCACTCATTTTTGGCCAGGCTCAAGGAGAATATAAAATGAAGGATCCTAAACTAGTACCTTACCACCTGATAACTCTTATTTTAAACATATTTCACATGGTGATTTTATAGTATTTCCCTTATATATTTGGTTTTCTTTAAAGAAATTGATACTTAATTGAGTAAAATTTTGATTTCAAGGTTTGAATGCGTTCTTGGATTGAAAACGAAGAAAAGGAATCAAGTTTCACTCAATTTGGAGTTTAAATGAATGAGTTATGAAGTTACATAGTCTGGGACACAATCGTGTCCCCAAGCTGTGTTCATCTAGGAAAATTTGCCAAGGTCAGAAAGTTACACGACCTAAGGATACGACTATATCCTAAGTCGTGTCTGGTGACGAAAATGGAAACCTTACAATACATTATAAAAGGACATACTAGGGTTTCACAAAGAAGATTGGACATTAAAAAAAGAGAAGAGACTTAAAGAAAAGGGGAAGAAAAAGGTGAAAGCAACACCCCACTTCAAGATTAAAGAGACTTATCATCAACAAAAGGGGTTTTCATGTTTTATTTATTAGTTTTATTGGAATTCATTTTTAGTTTCATTATGATAGCTTAAAATTCTTGTATTTAGGATTATGGAACCTAGGGTTTCATGTGACTATTGGATTGATTAATAATTTTCAATGAAATTTCTATCTTTTCTTGATTCAATTATGTTATTTAATTGTTAATTGATATTTCTAGAGTATCAATCTATGATATTATGAATGATGATTGAGAAATTACATGTGTAATTACATCTTAACATAATTAGAGAGAATTACAGGTATACTTAGAGATAAGATACATGTTTCTTCCGGAAAGTTGATTGGTTGTGTGGGAATTCATTATACATTAATGCAAGTCTAAGTTATATTACTAAGTGAAGAGATTCCAGTAAATAATTTAGGATTAGGGTTAATATGCATGAGAAAGGTATTAACTTTAATTATGAATCCCTCTGGTCAAGAATAATAGAAATTAAATTGAATATATTTTAAGCGGTCACATATTAAACATTAGGGGAAATAATTCCTAAATACGTTATTGCATTCTTGAAGTCGTTCTTAGTTTTATCGCTTTTTAAATTGCTTAATCAAGTCTCATAATTAGTTTAGTTTGTTAAGTTTAGTATTTTTAATTTATTCAACTCATCACAATTTTCCGGTTAGATAATAGAGCTAAGGTTAATATTAGTACTTGAAGTCTCTAAGGGATCAACTCGGACTCACATCCGCTATATTAAAATTGATAGGTGCACTTGCTTGATATCACCACCCGTACTTGACTAAATTAGTGGAGAGGTTTAAAGAAATCACATTCACATACATTCTAAGGACTCAAAACTAATTTGCCGATGCATTGGCCACTTTGGCATCTATGATCCAAATATCCAGTGGGGTTAAAATTCAGCTGCGCAAAATTAAAGTCAAAGAGAAACCTGCTTTCTAGCTAGTAATCGAAGGTATATATGACAAAAAGCCATGGTACCATTACATCAAAATGTTCCTACAGCAAGGTACATATCCCGATAAGGTTAAGAGAAAGGACGAAAAGATGATCAGGAGGATGGCCACCTAACTCTTAATAAGTGAATCCATCTTGTACTGACAATCGTTTGATGGTATAGTCCAAAGGTGTGTAGATGAAAGGGAAGTTGAAGTTATGATTAAGGAAGTACATGATGGAGTATGTGGCCCCTACATGAATGGTTACATGCTCTCCAAAAAGATTATGAGACTAGGATACTGTTGGTCAACTATGGAGGGTGATTGCATTAAACATTTTAGGCATTGCCACTGCTAAGTTTATGCAAACATGATAAATGCTATACCTTAAGAGCTACATAACTATCTACACTATGGTCATTTTCAATGTGGAGTATAAACATCATTGGCTAAATCACTCCAAAGGCATCCAACAATCATCATTTCATATTAGTCACCATTGACAATGAAAGTAAGTAGGTTAAAGCCTCATCTTATTCAAGTGTGACCAAAAGAGTAGTGGTCAAGTTCATCAAAAGGGACATTCTGGCTCAATTCGAGACTCTAGAAACAATTATTATCGATAACAACACAAATCTCAACAACAAACTCATATCAGAATTGTGTCAGCAATTCAAGATCATCCACAAAAATTCCACTCCTTAGTGTATGGCACTTAAGCTATATTGCTAATGGAAGTCGAGATCCCATCTCTTAGAGTGCTATCAAAAACTCAATTAGATGAGGCTAATTAGGTAAAAAAGTGCATTAAATAGTTGAATTTAATTGATGGAAAGAGATTGATAGTGCTATGTCATAATCAATGCTATTAGTAAAGAATTGCTCAATCCTTTAACAAGAAGGTATGACCTCGGAATTTTAAAGAGTTGATGTAGTGTTAAGAAAGGCTCTCCTTAACATACAAGACCTAAGATGGAAATTTCCTCCAAATTATAGAGGTCCTTACATTGTGAAAAGAATGTTGTTTGGAGGGGCTTTAATTTTATCACAACTAGATGGCCCAAGTTTAAGGGACCCTATAAATGCTGATGTAGTAAAGTTGTACTACCCTTGAAATTTTTACTTAAAGCACAAGATGCTAACAATCTTAAATATTACTGTGATTTAATTTTCATTTTCTACAAGCAAAATTGGTATCCCCAATGGTTGATAACATTGGATGACTCCCAACACTTTTCCTACTCCATTAAAAGGTCTTATTATCTTACTCCATTCAAAGAAATCTTATACATTACAAACATGAAAGAAGATGAATGCGAGCTTTGGAGCAATGATAATTAATAAAAAACTCTTAAAATACTTTATTACGAATTCACCTTCCTTGATGGGGAGATTTGTTTTCTATTTTTCAAGGCAAGGCCACACTTAAAAGAGCAAACATCTCATGGCAAATAATCATCACTTGATAAAGGTCTAGGTCTTACTGGGGGAAGCTAAGAGATAGTTTAGTTGAAAATTTGAGGATTTATGTGGGGCTAGAAATCTAAGACATGACCTTTCTACTCTAAAGAAGAGGTATTTCATGTGTTGGGTTACTCTCCATAAAGTTGGTAGTGAGCAAGAATTGCATGCTCTGTTTTAAGATCAAAATGATTTTCAAAGACTGGATCATTGGATTTGATCAGACTTCTTAAGAAAAGGCTTAACTGTTTAGGTGCTATCAACAAAGCCAAGTAAGTGCTTCCATACATTTAAGTATAAAGTTAAGTTGGTTTTTAAGTGTTGCATTTGCATTAAATTTTTATCTCATTTTAGGGTCTTAGCTAGCTCAAGGAGTGTTTTGCTCATTTACCTAGGTTAGTCAGCTTAGAGGAGCACAATCAAGTTCTCATTTAGGGTCTTAGCTAACTCGAGGAGCGCTTTGCCCATTTACCTAGGTTAGTCAGCTTAGAAGAGCATGACCAGGTTTTCGTTTTAAGGTCTTAGCTAGCTCACAAAGCACTTTACTCACTCGCTTAAGTTAGTCGATTCAAAGGCGTACGATTAAGTTCTCATTTAAGGTATTAGCTAACTCGAGAAGCACTTTGCCCATTCGCCTAGGTTAGTTAACTTAGAGGAACATGACCAAGTTTTTATTTAAGGTCTTAGCTAACTCGAGAAGCGCTTTGCTCGTTCACCTAAGTTAGTCAACTCAAAGGAGCACAACTAAGTTCTCATTTAGGGTCTTCTAGCTTAAGGAGCGCTTTTCCCTTTTTCTTAGGTTAGTCAGCTTAGAAGAGCATAACTAGGATCTCTTTAGAATTCTTATCAGCCCGTAGGGGTGCTACCCTCCTCTTAGTATTTTTTAGGGTTCTTGCCAACCCATAAGGGCGCTACCCTCCTTTCAATATCTTTTACGGTTATTGCCAACCTATAGGGACACTACCTTCTTTTTGGTATCTTTTAAGGTTCTTACAAGCCTACCGGGGCATTACCTTTTAGGATTCTAGCTAGCTCTTAGGGAGCTAAACCTTGCTAAAAGACTTACTCTCATGTTTCAATCAGCTCCTAGAGTACCTTCTTTCTTTTCAAAATATTTTTCATCAAATCCTTAACAGATCGAGCCTAGGATAGCTAGTTAGTTATTGTTCTTCTTAGGATAGATTCATCCATGAGGTGAAAATAGTGTCTCATTTCTCTTTATAGTGAAGTTTTATTCAAACTTCACCACAAAAAAGAGCAGTTGTAGATACTTTATATTTTGCCCCCTTGTAATTTAAGTACCTTTTAGAATAAGCGGAAAGGGTCCTAATTCAATAAAAACAAAAAAAAAAAAAAAGAAAGAAAAAGAGGGGGAAAAAAAGTAGATAATAGCTAACTTAAAATAGAACAATGTAGCTTGAAATAGCTTCGGTATTTTAAACCTTGATTAGGTTGGGTTTTAAATAATAAAATTTCATAATGGGATTGTTTAGGCCTAGGCTAATATTTAAAATCTAGCCCATGCCAGCCTTGTCCATATATGTAATATGATTGCATATATGGACAAGGCATAGGTCAATAGCCTAATGGTGTAGAGCTTGCATGCAAACCTAGGAGATTTAGTTTTAATTCCTTCCAAGTGCAAAGATGCACTTTAGTCTTTTTACTACGCAAAATGTGTCTTCCCAACATGTTTTATAGTGTATAAGGATCCCTATTATCTTGCTTCTTTCTCAACTTAGTTGGTTGAGTTCATGGCCATTTTTAATTGTTATATCTATACAATTTTACTGATTTAATGGTAAAACCGTATAGATCAAATAGGATACTATTGATTCCATCATTTTTTATGCCTAGATTCATCCATTTAGGTCTTCAATTTGATCTTGAAAAATCAAAGAAGCTAACAACCTGAGATTTGAGCTCTCACATGATTTAGCAAATCTAAGTTGTGTTAGAAAGAATCAAAGCTTCCATTATGCTTCTTAAGCAAGTATATCAAATTTGGCACACAAAAATCACAAGATTCTAAGCTTTTTTCCAAAAAAATGATGATCTACCTAATTGAAACTCCATCACTTAATTGACGATTAAAGGCTCCTTCCTTACTTAATGAAGCTCGAACTAGTATAAAAGACACATCTTAGCTTCATTTTGATCAACTCACAACTTTACACTCATAAACACATATACACTAGAAGCTCTCTCTCTCTGCAAACTCCTTTGCAACCATACTCTCTCTTTAGAAATTCACCTAATCTTCGAGCTCTTTGAGCAAATCCATCGCTCACACTAAACTACCCAGATCCTATGCTCTCCAACACCACTAGCCCCTTTTGACCACCGTAGCCCATAGCCCCTCGACCGAAGCTCCACCACCATAACCTTCGACTACCATTTCACACGCCACCATCGTCATGACCTGACATCAAACCAACACCTCAATCAAGCTTCTTATTATTCTAAACATTAGACTAACCACCCACTTACCCTCACACATCACCCATAAAGCCTAACTAGCCTCTTTTTCTCTCCACCACTGGTAACCAAATGCAAAATCCACCCAAGCAACCACTTTAGACCAGTAAACCATCACCATCAACCTTATTGTCAATGAGTTTCACACGAAACTCCAATCACCCACTTAGATTACTTGAAGCCCTGTACACTATTGTTCTCTCCTAAGATGTGACCCAAATTCCAAACTTAGATCTATGCCCTTCTAACTCACTAACCTACTCCTACTCAAATCCCCCCAAGATATGTAAATTATTTATTTGTCTATTTTTTTTTTCTCTTTTATTTCTTTCCCTTATTGTATTATTGTAATAAAAAAGCCCAAAAGAAAAGAAAAAGAGAGAAAAGAGAAAAAAAGGAGAAAAAAAAAGAGAAAAAGAAAAGAAACACAAGAAAGCTTCGCTATTTTGTTATTTTTAATTTTGTTCTTTTTTTTTTCTTCGATCAAAAATAAAAATAATAATAATTAAAAAATAATAAAAAATAACATTTCATCACTTTAAAAAAATTTTCCAAATAAATAAAAATAAATGAACTCTTTTCAAAATTAGAGTTATTCACTTACTTATTCTTTTAGCACTAAAACATTTTTAAAGTTTATATTAATGTTCTAGAAGGGTTTCAAATTATTAGTTATCTTCATTACTCACTTGTATGCAAAACTTTTTTAGCATTATAATTATGAGTACTATTTAACCCCTTTGATTCAATCTTGCTAGATTGTGCTTAAAATGTTATGGCTTTCTTTTTTTTATATTGAAATCCTTTAACATCATAAATCTATCATAGTGCTTGTGAGTTTATCAAAGATCGACTTAAATTCAAACCTAGCTTATATTTAAATCTAGTGCCATATCTCTAGCCTCATTCATGTTCATATCCTCTTTTATTTTTGCCAAACACCCTAAGAGCCTAAAAATATTAAAGTTTTGGTTTGCCTAAGTCGTTGGGCACCAAAAATTATAAGCCAGGCTTAAACTTCCTACCTTGTTTCCATTAGAATCTCTCTAGGAGATTCAACAACATGGTATTTATGCAATTACACTAAGTCTCAAGATAATGCAATTATAAGATGTTGCAATAGATTATTTACTTTGTTATATATATTAATTTGACTTTACCTTGATCATGATTTTTGTTTGTATCATAATATATTATGTTTGAGAACTAAAGCATTATTGACTTTTTTGTAGACTCCCTTAATAGTCCTTTTTATAAACTTGATAACTATATTAGAATTTACTCAGAACTTTTCAATAAATAAATATATTCAACTTGAACATGGAACATTTTTAATAAACAGATTAAATTACAAGTTTAATTATTTTATCACGATTAATAAATTGATCATGTTAACAAAATTTACTAGTGTGATATCCTATGGTTAAGTGAAGTCTCACATGTATTATGAGAGGAATCGATACTAGGTTATAAGACTAGCTATAGTGGTGAATACCTTATTAACACATAGTTGTAACTTTTAAGTTATATGGTTGAAGTGAGCCCATGTTGGCTCATTTATTCACTACTTTTGGCTTAAGGTGATACTTTGAAGCTTATGCAGTAGTTTAGTAATTATTTTACTACTTTTATTTTTGTACGAGATTATTTATCTTGTAAACAATTTTCTATATTTTTTTTTTCAGTTAACTTATATAGCTAGAAGTAGTTAGTCCAACTATATTTGGTATTTATGATTTGTAGGTAGTCTGTAGGCATATTTAGTGGTTGTATGTAAAGGATTAGTACAATATAAAATAACTAACTCCTCGTTTTCTCACTTCACCATATATGTTCATCTCTTTCATTTGTTTAACAATGGAGATCAATCATTCAATACCGTAAATTACACAAGTACAGTAGATCTGGTTTTTACATGGTATCAGAGTAATAGGATCCTTCTTTTGATTCCTTTTCTCTCCGGATTATGAATTTCACTATGCTGATAAGATTCTTCCTTTGACCATTTCTGATTGAATTAGTTTTTTTTTTCGTAATGAATAATCAAGCCATAGTTCTCGTAGAACCGAACATTTTAGATCCCTATTATTTGTCATGATCTAACAATCTAAGTATCATGATTGGTAATATAGTGTTTAATGGATTAAATTACTTGTCCTTGTGTTGTTCGGTAAGAATAAGACTTGGAGCAAAGTTAAAAATAGGGTTTGTTGATGGTACGATTAGAAAACCTACAGATAATGCTCCAAATTTTCTTAAATGGCAAAGAAGTAATTACATGGTTAGGTGTTGGCTTTTAAACTCTATGCTTAGCAAGATTTTACAAAATTCCTTGTACTTTGAGTCTGCATATGATTTATGGACTCAAATTCATGAGCAATATGGTCATAATAATGCGCCTCTCATTTATCAATTGTTACATGAGATTAGCAATTTAAAGTAGATGAATCGGTGTACTATAATAAAATGAAAAAGTGTTGGGATGAGCTTCAAATACTTCATGCATATCCTTTATGTTCTAATGGTAGATTAGATTACTGCACGTCTAAGTTAAAACATAGGATTGAACAATTTGAATATGAAACTAGATTGACTGAATTCTCAATGGGACTTAACCAAGGGTATGAAGTTGTATGAAGTCAAATCTTAGCAATGGATCCTTTACTAATTGTAACTAAGGCTTTCTACTTGGTTCAGCAAGTAGAGAAGTAAAAACAGATCTCTTCTTCTTTGTGTTCATCTAAATTGGATGCTTCGGCTTTTCAACTTGAAAGGACTGATAAAAGTGCTAGTTTCAAAAATTTAATAGATAAAAGGAGAAATAAGAAAGGTTATCGTCGATATTGCAAGGTTAAAGGACATGTTATAGAGAATTGTTTTCAGTTGATGGGATATCTTGAGTGGTATAAAGGATAGTATATTGGCAGTATGAAAGGAGCTAATAAATCAAGAGTTGTCAATTATGTTACTAACAGTGTTACTTCACCTTTGGATGATTTTCTTTATGCAGATACACAATCATCTTCTTTACAATTTGGTGCAATGGATCAACAACTTGTTTAGAGTATTTATACTGAGATGTTTAAGTTAATGCAAAACAAGTAGTATCAGCAAGATCAGGAGGTTGCTACTATTAACACCATTCAATTTGCTAGTAAATCTCATTCTTTTTGTTTTAATGTTGTGAGTAAGGATGTTAACTCTTGGATAATTGACTTGGGAGCCATGGATCACATAACACTATATTACACACTTCTTTTCAACACACAAACTCTCGATCACCCAATTATTATTAAACTCCATGATGGAAACACCAAGATTGTACAGTTAATTGGTTCAATTCATATTAATGCAACCTTAACACTTCATAGAGTATTCTATGTACCAGACTTTTCTTACAACTTGATGTCATTACATAGAGCTTTGCTTGATAGTAATCTAATAGCTAATGTTGATTCTTCCTATGTTACTTTCCAAGACCAAAATGGTAACCAAGTATCTTTGACTTCTCACTCACATGGATTATATTTGCTATATTTCAAAGTTTATGGGCATTCTAGTTAGTCATCTAATTCTTTTCTTTTTCCTTTTGTCAATCTTTCATGTAATGATACTTTACATCTCTAACATCAACATATGGGACATGTTTCCTTATCTAAATTAGAACATTTAGATAGTTGAAAGGTTTAAACATGAGTAATTTTTTGTGTGGAACTTGTTATGCTACAAAAATCCATCAAATTCCTTTTGAAAGGTCCAATAGCAAGTCCACTTCTTTGTTTGACTTGGTCCATGTTGATATTTGGGGACCTTATTCTTGTGCTTCTATTTCTAAAGCTAGTTATTTTTTTACTATTCTTGATTATTACAATTTGTGTACATGGACATACTTGCTCAATAATAAGTCTCAAGTAGTAGAGGTTCTTGATATGTTCATTTGTCTTATTATAAATCAGTTTAACTTCGTTCCAAGGGTCATGAGATCAAATAATGGGATGGAATTTTTGTTGCATACTTGTCAATCTTTGTTACATCATTTTGGTATTATACAACAAAAAATCTACCCCCTATACCCCACAATAAAATGGCAGGGTTAAGAGGAAACATAGGCATATTATAGAAATGGTAAGAGCTTTACAAATTCAAGCTTCTCTACTTAAGGAGTTTTGGGGAGGTATGTGTCTTAATTGCTACATACTTGATTGATATCTTACCTATGTCTCGGTTGAACTAGAAGTCTCCACATAAGCTACTTTTTGGTACCAAGCCTTCCTATACACACTTTTGGGTAGTAGGTTACTTATGTTTTGCTATTAATAACATTCCTTGCAAAGATAAGTTTGAGTCCAAAGCTATCAAGTGTATTTTGCTTGGGTACATACATGGTTAGAAGGGATATAAGCTCTTTAGTCTTTCTGATAAAAGGATCTTTGTCATTAAGGATGTTATATTTCATGAGCAAGTGTTTCCCTATGCTTCTACTACTAATAATTCTTCCAATGTGTCTCATCCTTTGGTTACATTTTCGTCAAACACTTTTGTTGTTGATTCTTCTTTCATTCCCTCTATTGATCAATTATCTTCTATGCCTGATCATGCTCCTATTACCATAGTTGTTAAAATCATAATTCTACCCATGCGATTGCATGAGTTTATAATTTTAGAAAGCCCTTCTGAATTAACTCGTATATAAACTCTTTTTCATATAATGATGCACTGCCGGCTAATGGTCCCATTACTCTCGCGCACCTCCAAGGCCTCCCATGCCTCTCCCAAAGAATTCTCTCTCGGTAACTTACTGATGACAAAAAACTATACATTGAAGAAAGGTAGTTGAACTCTCTGAGCTCCTCACATTGCCATACATTAATCTATACACTCGATAATGTTAATGCCAACCATTCCCTTACCGAGGACCTTGTACCGAGTAGTTCGACCAACTGCTACCGAGAATCTCTTACCGAGTGACGAGAGACTCATTTAAATGGTTGCATAGTTTTCTCTTGACATACCACCATCTCTCTTATCCCCGCCCCTTCAGTGTCGCAACATTTTGACCCTTCTCGCTTGCTATGCTTAAAGAATATTCATACGGGACCAATGCTATATTATCAGCTGTTTACCTCGTTTGACATTTAACTACTTTTCCATTTTTGGTTTGTTGTCCTTTCTACCCTTTTCGTATATACTAGGAATCCTCTTTTTGTAAATACTTTCTTGTAATTTCTTTATTTGTAATGTTGTCCTAGGGATTTATTATAAATAGTCATTTTCTCTTGTAAGCCGGAGATAACTTAAATCTTAATAATGAATGCTCTATTCTTGTGAAACAATCCTCTCTAAGTCCATACCCCTTACACTCTTATGTAATCTTGCTGAGTAACTCAGGATTAGTAGCGAGTGGACCTTAACATCAACTTATATATTATATCAAGTGAGGTGTCAAGTTGTGTTGTGTCCATTAGTGAGTCATATCCTCTAAGCAGCTTACGTAGGCTACTCTTATTCAATTGTAGACCACTTCCCTCTAATTTTCTTCGATATCTTAAAGGACCCATTTTGATTCAATTCTGCCCCAGTAAGTCCTAGTAATAACTAAACTCCTAAGCACACCATATATTCCTAATATCAAAGCTTGAGGTAGAGACCGAAAGCTATGTAGTGGTAGTCTACTATGTCTGCTATTCGAGATATTTGTGTGTAGAAAGCATTTAAGTGAAGTATCCTTGCTGAAGCTTGTATTGAGAATGTCAAACCTTAGTATACAAGGAAAGATTCACAATGTTGAGAGTGATGCTCATGGTCGTGGTCGAGTTAGCCAACAAACACCACCTACTACTGATAAGCAAATATAAGATCTTACTACTATTGTAGCCAACTTAGCTGTCTCAGTAAATAGGGTCTTAGAGGTTGGATCGCGTGAAAGAGTTACTGAGTAAGGCTAAGAAATGATAGATAGGTCGAAGAGATAGATGAATGAGTGAGCTCCAAAAGTCTTTCCTGTGAACCAAGCACCACTACGACATGCCGAAAGAGTCGCATGAAGAAGGTTAGAGTTGGGCAAAGTAGAAGGGTAAGAAGAGGAAGAAGACCAATATGATGAGATGGATGAATATGAGTTCAGAGCGCCAAGAGGTGCCGAGTATCTTAAAGTATAGATTTCAAGCTTCAACAGGTCCAGTAGTGCTAATAACTACCTTGACTAGGAAGAGAAGATCGAAAAGATATTCGACTTCTACAATTATGAAGATGCTATCCGCATTAAGGTTGCCACGTTAGAATTTTCTGGGTATGCGGCAATATGATGGAAGAAGCTATAAAATGTTCGTTTGAGGGCCTGACGTGAAGTCTACATATGGAATGAGATGAAGAGAGTTCTGAGAAGTAAGTTCATTTCCGAACACTATGAGCAAGATACTTCCAACAACTCCAAGACTTGAGGCAAGATAACAAATCTGTAGACAACTATGTCCGAGAGTTTCGGTTGTTCATGATATGATGTGATGTTGACGAGCCTAAGACTCGAACTATAGCACATTCATCTTGGGACCTGGAGCTGAGATTAGTCACGTCGTGGAATTGCAAAGCCTTAAAATTATAGATGAAACCGTCCATGTAGCTTAGAGAGTTGAAAGGCAATGGCGGAACCAGGCTAACCGAATGCTAAGTAACAGAACAATGATGCCGAGTAGGAATAGCCTGTTGAGTAGAGTAGGGAATGATAGGGCATCAAACAGATCTAAGGTTAAATGCTGAGGTCACATGTCAAGCCAACCAGATGAAGGCCGAGGTAAGAACAAGACCAAGGAAACTGAGATTCGAAGAGACTAGGGTCAGAGCTCAAGACAGAAAACCCAAGAAATCAAATGTTTTAAACATCTTAGCTATAGACACGTAGCTAGTCAATGTTCGAACCGTTGAGTCCTAACCACCAAGGGAGATAAGCCCCAATTTGAAGTAGAAAGTGCGAGTGAAGGAGAGGAAAAAGTGGTAACTGATCAGATGCTGGAAGAATTTAAGGAAGATTCGGTAGCTGAAATACCCCCTAAGGGCGGTGTCAAGTATTGCTTTGTTGTTCAGCGATCTCTTAATACTTTTGTGGCTAATGAGAACGAGTAGAGAGAAAACCTCTTTCATACGAATTTCCGGGTAAATGGTAAGCTATACGCTATGATCATTGACAGAGGAAGCTATACCGACGTCATCACGCAAGGGGTAGTTAAGGCCATGAAATTGCCAACTCTTCTACACCCCAAGCTGTATAAGATTCACCAGCTGAACGAAAGAGGATTACACATTTCCGAGTAAGTCAAAGTGCCGATTACTTGGTGATAGGTACAGGGATGAGGTGTTGTGTAACGTCCTACCCATGTATGCATCCTACATATTACTCAGTCAACCATGGTTATTTGACTTAAGTGTATTACATGATGGGTATAAAAACACCTACATGTTTCAAAAGGATAGGAAGAAAGTTATATTGACACCAATGAGTCTTAAGGAAGTACAAGAAGCCTAGGAAAAAGTTGCAAGATCTCTACAGCAAAAGTCCTTCGTGATTTTCCGAGCTCAGTTTGCATAAGAGGTCAAACCCGAGGACTATATACTCCTCTTGGTTAGGAGACTCCTAAAGGTTAAAGAGGCCGAAAACTTACCTGCTGAAGTACTGCAACTACTTCAGGAATGTGCTGACTTATTTCCATCTGAGATGCTGAAAGGATTACCTCCCTTGAAGGGAATTGAGCATTGCATCAATCTTCAACCTAGAGCAGCCCTACCAAATTGACCCACCTATAGACTCAATCCTGAACAAGTAGCTGAGTTGAAAAAGCAAGTTGATGAGTTATTAGATCGCAGATATGTCCATGAGAGCATGAGCCCATGTACTTAAGTTTTCATAGTTAAAAATTTCTATAAATTTAGTCTATATCATGAAACATGAGTCTTAACATCCAAAACGGACATTACCGTATAAACGTACGTTCGAAAACGATGAAAAACGATAAAACGAAAAAGTTACATACGATTAATAATAAAGTCTAACCGGATAGAAGTTGATAGTAATTTAAGTCGAATTAGACAAATAGATAATCATAATTATTAGTTAATTCGATTACTTACTAGCATTATCTTATTATAATGATTAGGTGATCCCGAGGTGAGTGAAAACCTCCTGATCGATTACTATGATTAGAGCGAGTCACCATGGCCGAGTGAGTATTTACCCTATGATTCCATGCTTGATTGTAATTGTAGATAGTAGACTTAAATATTGTTGTTAATTGACTACTGTGTGGGGTTTGGGAAATGCTTGTGCATGTAACTGTGTGTTATGTTGTGAATTTACTTTAAGTACAGAAAATGCCTTGTTTATTGTATGGTAGTATAGAAAATGATTGTGTGTATTATTAGATGGTCACAGCATAATTTGAACTAAATTATACTCGACCTATAAAAAGAAACTGGGACATGCATTAACATGCATAGCATGGATACAATTCCAACCGTCACATCACACGGAGGTAAAGAGAGGCCATTCGGGGGTTGATATTATTAATTTATTTGGTTCTGTACGGTGCACTCGTACAAAATGACTTTACCCTGGCCCGTGAGAACACTAGGCGTTGGAGGTACTAACCACCTAGCTAAGGGTCGAGTCTAAAGGCCTCTGTTTAGGGGTGAGTGTGGATTGCGGGGGCCCACTCACAATTATACTAGAACTTGGGTTTTATGAAAATAAAAGAATTATTTGATATAAGTACGGAACGTGGAGTTCCGTAGTAAAGTAAGTTCTAGTATAATACTCGAATCTGACTGGTGCCGTGTAAACTCCAACCCTGACTTCGGAGGGCGTTAAATCTGAGTTACGTATATGAACTAGTTAATTATACGTATTGTTTAACATTCCGGTTAATCATTCATTCATATGCATGAATATAATGTACTTATAACTTGCTTGTGGTATGGCTGAGGGTTTTGCTCACTAAGCTTAAGTTTAGGCTTACACCCTTTTAGACTTTTATTACAGGATAGCCTATTCGTAGAGGCAGGACAAAGGATGCTACAGGTTAGCTTGGGGACTTGGGCAAGAGCAAGCTGTCCTGTATACTGAGAGAGAACAGTTTATGTAGACTCTTACTCATGTACTTTTGTTTATCTTAGTATTATAGACTTAGACATACTTAATTACTGTGTATTGTAAGCTTTATAACTCAAATTTTATATAAATATGTTTGTGTGATGATATCATGTGAATCTGGATGTTCTTTGGAAACTAGTGGTTGTAAAGCCTTGTATATTATGTGAAGAGTTTTTAATTGAGAAGGTAACCAATAAGGGGTTCTTCGTACAGTATACGGCGTCTGCCACGATTAGGCCGTCCTCAGTTCGTGATAGATTTAGTGGTATCAGAGCATGAATACAAATAGGGCAATTAAAATACTGACTTTAGACATTTAGATAACTTACCTAATGAGTTTGAGTGGGGGTAGGACCGAGCTAAGTATTTAAGCTTTTACGCTTAAATTATACGAATTATATTAACTCTATTTTAAAAATCTAATATAAGCCTTGTTGATTTAGGAATCGACAGTCCAATTGATGACTAGATGGGTCGTCTTTAGGTAGCAGTGGGGCGAGACACTGTTTAGTTATCGACGACGCTTGTAGATCCTCTGTAAGGATTTGGCCTTGGTAGGTAGACGTCATACGTTACTGGAGGTGTTTGTCACTTGGGGTCATAGGCTGAATAGTTATTGGCAAAAGAGAAGAAATTTCCAGAGCCTGCAGATTCCTGGTGACATACCCGAGAATGAGGAGATGATGTATCTGCTTGAGTCTGAAGAAAACCCTACTTATCCTCATGGATTGGTCTTTCTGGTTTATGGGGAGCCTAGACCAACACCCCCTTCATTTGCTCTCTGGGAAGATGTAGGTTGCGGAGTTACTTTAGCTATTGATAAGCGAGTCGATCATCCGAGGATTTATACTCTGGGGCATGTTGGTACAGTGACAGGATTTGGAGTGAATGAAGTTGGGAATTTTAATCCACCACTACTAGAGAATGAGCCTGAGCCAGAGATTAGATCGGATGCCTTAGCTTTGTATCCTAAGCCTCCTCAAAGATTTCACCCTACTTTAGATCCTACTCCTGAGTTTGAGTACTATCAGGTGGATCCAGGGCTTCCACCTAAAGTTGTTGGAGGAGATATGCTGATGATTCAGCCGGATCCCTTAGAGTTCTGGTTACCACGAGAATGGGCTCGACAAGCTCCTAGTGAAGAATCGGGAGTAAATTCTAGCGTTGGCTCTGTCTTTAGAGTTTCTAAGTATGTACCTCGAGGTGACCCTGGTGCTGGACCATCATCTTACCTAAGATGGATATGATAGATGACCTGATAGTTTGAGTATGTAGTGGTTAGGTAACTTCAAAGCGATCATACATGTCACTTTTGTATGTAAATATTAGGATCGTGTGTGATCATTTTGTACTTTAAGTGTTACTTGTAGTAAGGATGATATGTATAAAAACTAGAAGTAGTGGATAGTTAGGTTTGACTAAGGTTATGTAATATATGAAACTTATCTTTTGGGCATAAAGTTATATGGATGTAAACTCCTTTTGTTTATAAGGAATGAAAGTTGTAGTTTATGTACCATAAGTGTTAAAATAATTATGTTTACTTTCATTTACATAATGAATGTTAAACTTAATTATTTATGACTAAGTGTTTCTTACTAAAAGTTGGAAATAAATTTTCAGTTAGAACAGGCGTAGAAGAAGACCCCGAGTTAGAGCTCCACCTGCTCTAAAGGAAGAACCTCATATGCAGCGTAACCGTACTGATGAGATATTAGCTACAATATAGGCATAAAATGAGTTATTGAAGGAATTTTTGGAAAGGAAACGTACTCCACCTGTACCTGCACCACCAGTAGAGGCTGATGGAGAAGTACCCTTGCCTCCTCCACCTCCAGTAGGTCAGGCAAGAATTGTACCACCAGTACAGCCTGATTTAAGACAGCATCGTAGTATGTTGCTAGAGTTTATTCGCTGCAACAAGTATTTTGAAGGTTATGCTAGTTGACCAAATGAAGCTAAGGATTGGTTGAACTAGATAGAGCGGTTGTTTGAAGCTTTTGAAGTACCGCTACACCTTCAGCTAACTTACAGGACTTATATGCTTAAGATGTGAGCACGGACATGGTGGGAATCGAAACAAAGGAGTTTAAGAGATCCGATCACTTGGGAGGATTTCAGACAAGAATTTCTAACTTATTACTTCCTTGGAAGCTTAAGGATAAGATATAGTGAAGACTTGTTAGACATAGTGAAGGGGACAAAAACTGTAGAGCAGTATGAATCTGAATTCAATAGACTGTTGCAGTTTGCACCACCAGAATATTAGACTAGTGACCGACTGAAAATGCAAATATTTTCTCGAGGATTAGATCCTGAGATGAAGAGAAGGATGATAGAATTTGAACCAAGAAGCTTTATGGATATGGTTGAAAAGGCAAGAGTGTTGGATACAGCAAAAAGACAAAGTGAGGAAGCCAACAGAAGAAAGGTTAATGTGTTTAGGAAGCGGCCTTTTGAAGGACCTGGAAGTAGTAGTAGTAGCAAATTCAGAAGGATTATAAAACCCTAAGTTCCTATTCAAAGGAAAGCAGTTGGCGGAGTTGTTAAATGCTAGAGGTGCAAAGGAAATCATTATCCTAAGGAATGTCTACAACTCCAAGGAAAATGTTTCTTCTGTGGTGATAGTTCACATCGAGTGACAGACTGTCCAAAGAAAAATACTGTTATATGTTACATTTGTAATAAAGTGGGACATTTCTCTACTGCATGTCCACAGCGTACTACCGTCACTACTCAAGCAGCTAAACAACTACCATTAGTTGTTGGACGCCCGGGTATAGGGAAAACAGTTGGAGGACCAACTTTGGGAAATACTCGTTCAGCTTCAGCTAATCCTGCACGAGTATATAATTTGGAGAGTGAGTGGATTTATGAAGACATTTCTAGAGAAGAACTGGAAGATTCTGGTGAACCTGAAGAGATAATAGGAACTGAGCTTATTGCAGGTATGTACTTTTAAGTATTTTCTTATGAATTATTGAGATTTGAGTATTTAAAGTACAGTTATAGTAAGATGATAATAAGTATGTAGAAACAAGAAATAAGTAGAAAATAAGAATTATGATAGTAAAAGTATAAAGAGAAAACTTTTTATCATGATTCAGGACATATTAAGATAGATAGACATTCTGTTTATACTTTGTTCGACACGGGAGCTACGCATTCCTTTATATCACCTGAAGTGGTGAAAAGAGTAGGCTTGACTACCAATGCTACTGAATCCAGCTTTAGTGTGAGAAGTCCTACAGGAAGCGTTACAATGGCAAAAAAGATGGTGAGAGGATGTCCGTTTCAAATTTAGGATGTCAATAGTAAGACTAATATGATTCTCCTAGATATGGGTAAATATGATGCAATATTGGGGATGAATTGGATGACTAAAGTCAAAGCTAATGTTGATTGTCAAGAAAAGAAAATAATGTTTGAGGTTTCTAATGGAGTACAAGTAGAATTTAAGGGAGATTCAGTTGTAGCAGATGTGCAGGAGTTAAGTGTTATAAAGATAATTATTGATGATAGTTTGTTAAATGCAATAGAAGTTGATCAAAGGAACAAACATTGGAAGAAATACGAGTGATGAATGAATTTTCTTATGTATTTCCTGAGGAGTTACCTGGACTTCCACCGAAGAGAGAAATTGATTTTGTTATAGATGTAGTACCCAGAACTGAACCTATTTCAAAGCCTCCTTATAGAATGGCTCCAATTGAATTGAAGGAGTTGAAGAAGCAATTAGAAGAATTGTTGGATCAAGGGTTCATAAGACCAAGTGTTTCCCCATGGGGTGCACCAGTGTTATTTGCTAAGAAAAAGGACGGATCATTATGGCTCTGTATTGATTATCGGGAGTTGAATAAAGTGACCATTAAGAATAAATACCCACTTCCACAGATTGATGATCTTTTCGATCAGTTACATGGTGCAAGTGTATTCTCTAAAATTGATTTAAGATCAGGATATCATCAATTAAGGATTAAACCTGAAGATGTACCAAAGACAGCATTTCGGATATGGTATGGTCATTATGAGTTCCTTGTCATGCCCTTTGGTTTAACAAATGCACCTGCCGCTTTTATGGACTTAATGAACCGTGTGTTCAAGTCACTATTGGACAAATGTGTAATTGTTTTCATTGATGATATTTTGGTTTATTCTGCAACTCTTGAGCAGCATGAGAAGCATTTAAGGACAGTATTACAAACTTTGCGGGAGCATAAGTTGTATGCAAAGTTATCCAAGTGTGACTTTTGGCTATAAGAGATATCTTTTCTTGGACATATGATTACAGGAGAAGGTATTTCTATAGATCCAGAAGAGATTAAAGCCATTGTGAAATGGAAAAGACCGGAAACTATAACTAAAATTCGAAGTTTTTTGGGATTGGCAGTATATTACAGGAAGTTTGTTAAAGACTTTTTAAAGATCTCAAGGCCTCTTATCCAACTGACTCAAAAGAACGTGAAGTATGAATGGACAAAAAGGCAAGAGAAGAGTTTTCAAGAACTGAAAAAGGGGTTAGTATCTGCTCTTATTCTTGTGTTGCCTAATAGTGATGAATCTTTCACTATATACAGTGATGCTTCCAAGAATGGTTTGGTGTGTGTGCTGATGCAAAATGGGAAAGTGATTGCTTATGCTTCTAGGCAATTGAGACCATACGAGCAGAATTACCCAACGCATGATTTAGAACTTGCAGCTGTAGTATTTGCATTGAAGATTTGGCGACATTATTTGTATGGACAGAGATATGAAATTTATACTAACCACAAAAGCCTTAAGTATTTATTTACACAAAAAGAGTTGAATATGAGACAAAGGAGATGGCTTGAGTTGATCAAAGATTATGATTTGGGAATTAATTATTGTCCAAGTAGGGTAAATGCAGTAGCCGATGCTCTAAGTAGGAAAAATCATGCAGAAGTTGCGTCTCTTCTTACTGATCAACAAGAATTTATCAAGGAGTTTGAAAAATTGAATTTGGAATTCACTTGGCATGAAGTTGATGCAGAATTGTCGAACATAGTGGTTGAGCCAACTTTGATAGAAAGAATTTGAAGAATGCAATAGGATGATCTTGCTTTATATCAGATCAAAGAAGAAATAGCAGTTGGGAAGTATACCGATTTTAGAGTGGATGAACATGGAGCATTAAAGATGAATGATATATCATGTGTACCTGATGATTTGAAGCTTCGAAAGGAGATCCTAAACGAAGCTCATTCTTCGGGTTATTCTGTTCATCTAGGGGGAACAAAAATGTATCAAGATTTGAAAAAGAATTTTTGGTGGAATAGAATGAAACAAGATGTTGCGGATTATGTAATGAAATGTGAGACTTATCAAACGATAAAAGCAGAACACCAAAGACCGGGTGGATTGTTGCAACCCTTACCTATTCCTGAATAGAAATGGGACCAAATATCTATAGATTTTATGAGCAGTTTACCAAGAACAACTGCAAGACATGATGCAATTTGGGTTGTTGTTGATCGACTTACTAAATCAGCGCATTTTCTGCCGATCAACATAACCTTTTCTTTGGAAAAGCTGGCTCGAATCTATATAAAGGAGATAGTAAGATTACATGGAGTACCAGCAGGAATTGTGTCAGATAGAGATCCTCAATTGTTATCCAAGTTTTGGACCAGTCTATAGAAAGTTATGGGAACAAAGTTGCAGTTCAGTACGGCATACCATCCACAAACTGATGGACAGACCGAGAGAACCATACAGACACTAGAAAAAAACTTGAGGGCCTACATTATGGAATTTAAAGGAAATTGGGATTCTCATTTACCATTGATTGAGTTTGCTTACAACAACAGTTATCACTCAACCATTCAAATGCCTCCATATGAAGCTCTATATGGAAGGAGATGTAGATCACCTTTATTTTGGGACAATGTGGAAAAAGCAGTGTTGGGACCAGATTTAGTACAAGAAACAGTTGAGAAAATTACTGTCATCAAACAGAAAATGAAGGAAGCACAAGATAGACAGAAAAGTTGGGCAAACTTGAAAAGAAAAGAGTTAAAGTTTCTAGCGGGAGATTATGTGTACCTCAAAGTGAAACCAATCAAGAGTATTCATTATATGAGGACCCAAGGTAAACTAAGTTCGAGATATATTGGACCTTTTGAAGTTCTGGAGCGAGTTGGGAAGTTGGCTTATCGATTGGCTTTATCGCCTAATCTGTTTGGGATCCATAATGTATTTCATGTGTCTATTTTGAGAAAACATATTCCTAATCCTGATCAAGTCATTGAATTAGAACTAGTGAGGTTGAAAGAGAATTTGACTTATGAAGAACATCCAGTTGAAATTATAGATAGGAAAATGCAAAAGTTGAGGGATAAAGAGATTAGGTATGTTAAAGTTATTTGGAGAAATCATGAGCAAGAATCTGCTACCTGGGAAGCAAAAGATAAGGTGAAGCGTCGATATCCGCATTTATTTGATAAACCAAGTATGCAATTCAAGTTTTGAGGACAAAACTTATTTGAAGGGGGGAAGAATGTGAACCTCTAAAATTTTCGATCTAGCCTTTGAAATAGACTCAACTATATTAGACAGTTTAGGAGTTGACAAGGCTAATGAAAGTAAAAACCCTAAAAGAATTACTCAATCACGTAAGGAATTTTTCTACCCTAAATGTTTTTAAATGCTAACGATTTTATTCAAAAGTGATAGAAACCCTAAAATGATCACCTTAGAGACATATGTGCACGAATTCATCATGATGTACCCTAAAACCTTGAATTGGTAATATAATCCTCACATTTTGCCAAATCATTAGTAAAAAGTTAAAGACGACCTTTATTCATGCATATACGTTTTGAATCCTCGAGTAATCCTTTAGAAACTAAGATAATGAATCATAGATTACATTTATTTCTTAAGTATATGATCAAGATAGTATTACATAGAGTTAGAGGTATAGTTGAAGATTAAGCTAAATGTAGTAAACCTTAATACCTTAATTAATATTTTTCATACTAGTTACACTAAATAGTTTACCAAATAATATTTATAGGTTATAAATACTTAAAGTAAGACCTCATCATCTACTCTTACTAATCAAATCACCAAATACTTCATTTCCTTAATTTTTCCCTTAATTTCCCTTAATTACTACATTATGTATACAAAATTACACATGCTTAAGGAAGGTTGACTAAGTCAACACATGTTGACTAAAGTCAACAATTTGAAAAGTCAACAAAAGACATTAAGAGATAAAGAAAATATTTAATCTCATAATGATGGCTTTTCTTTCCTTTTCTTTTGGTTTTTCTTTCCCCTTCCCTTCTTTAGTTGCCATCCACTTATTCTTCATTGTCACCCCATCATTTGTTCTCTTCCATTATGACAACAAAACAAAAGAAACAAACAAAAAATCCTCCTCCATTGCTGTGAGCTTCTTCTTCCTCTTTCACTTTCATCACTTCACTTTTTGTCTCCTTAATTCCAACATAAGCAAAGGTATGTATCTAAGTTACTTTATATTGTTTTATATTCTTCATTAGTTAGGTGATTAGGTAGATTAAAGAAGTAGACTTGTGTTAATTATGATCTTGAAGAGGAGGGCATAAAATTCTCATCTTTAAGTGTAGAAAGTGAGAAACCATGAAGGAAAGGGAAGAAATACATGTGTATGTGCTCTTAAGTATGTGTACATAAAGAAATACCAAAAGAATACTTGTATAAGAACCTTTGTACATAAGTATTAACCATGTACATAACCTAAATTAGGACAATACCTAACTATACATACTTATACTACACTAATTACACACTTAAAAACACAAAAGAATGGAATTGGTAAGCTTTTCTTAAGGAAAATATTAGGCATACGAAATTTTGTATAAAAATACGTATCTAACCGTATAGGTATATGAGTATGTATACACATATAAATACGGTATAAGTCTAAGTATAGGTATAAGTATATATATGTATAAGGCATATGTACATAAGTATAAGGGAAGAAGTAAAATGTACATAAGACATGTACATATGACATAAGCATGAAGAGAGGCTTATGTAATCACATAATGAAGTAAGTGATGAGGTAAGCACATGATGACATAAGCAAGTGATGGCATAAGCAAATGATGATGTAAGCGATGACATAAGCATAAATTATAAATTGAGAAAATAAAAAGAGTATATATGAATAGATACCTAAATTAGTAAACCCTAAGGCACATTCTAGATTGGATTATACTTAATTAAGTATATGAATTAGTAATAGTAAAGTAAAATCCTCTAGGTATAAGAATTTAAGGGTTAACTAAATCATTAAGTATAAACGAAAGGTATAAATATAAGTAATAAGAGTACTTAAGTTTTCATAGTTAAAAATTTCTATAAATTTAGTCTATATCGTGAAACATAAGTCTTAACATGCAAAACGGACATTACTGTATAAACGTACGTCCGAAAACGATGAAAAACGACTATAAGGTCATAAATATCAAAAATAAAACGAAAAAGTTACATACGATTAATAATAAAGTCTAACCGAATAGAAGTTGATAGTAATTTAAGTAGAATTAGACAAATAGATAATCATAATTATTAGTTAATTCGATTACTTACTAGTATTATCTTATTATAATGATCAGGTGATCCTGAGGTGAGCGAAGACCTCCTGATCGATTACTACAATTAGGGTGAGTCACCATGACCGAATGAGTATTTACCCTATGATTCCATGCTTGATTGTGATTGTAGATAGTAGACTTAAATATTGTTGTTAATTGACTACTGTGTGGGGTTCGGGAAATGCTTGTGCATGTAACTGTGTGTTATGTTGTGAATTTACTTTAAGTACAGAAAATGCCTTGTTTATTGCATGGTAGTATAGAAAATGATTGTGTGTATTATTGGATGGTCACAGCATAATTTGAACTAAATTATACTCGGCCTATAAAAAGAAACTGGGACATGCATTAACATGCATAGCATGGATATAATTCCGACTGTCACATTACACGGAGGTAAAGAGAGGCCATTTAGGGGTTGATATTATTAATTTATTTGGTTCTGTACGGTGCACTCGTACAAAATGACCTTACCCTGGCCCGTAAGAACACTAAGCGTTGGAGGTGCTAACTGCCTGGCTAAGGGTCGAGTCTAGAGGCCTCTGTTTAGGGGTGAGTGTGGATTGCGGGGGCCCACTCACAATTATACTAGAACTTGGGTTTTATGAAAATAAAAGAATTATTTGATATAAGTACGGAACGTGGAGTTCCGTGGTAAAGTAAGTTTTAGTATAATACCCGGATCTGATTGGTGCCGTGTAAACTCTAACCCTGACTTCGGAGGGCGTTAAATCTGAGTTACGTATATGAACTAGTTAATTATACGTATTGTTTGATATTCTGGTTGATCATTCATTCATATGCATGAATATAATGTACTTATAACTTGCTTGTGGTATGGTTGAGGGTTTTGCTCACTAAGCTTAGGCTTACACCCCTTTAGACTTTTGTTGCAAGATAGCCTATTCGTAGAGGCAGGACGAGGGATGCCACAGGTTAGCTTAGGGACTTGGGCAAGAGCGAGCTGTCCTGTATACTGAGAGAGAATAGTTTATGTAGACTCTTACTCATGTACTTTTGTTTATCTTAGTATTATAGACTTAGACATACTTAATTACTGTGTATTATAAGCTTTATAACTCAAATTTTATATAAATATATTTGTGTGATGATATCATGTGAATCTAGATGTTCTTTGGAAACTAGTGATTGTAGAGTCTTGTATATTGTGTGAAGAGTTCTTGATTGGGAGGGTAACCAATCCGGGGCTCTTCATACAGTATATAGTGTCTACCACAACTAAGCCGTCCTCAGTTCATGACAGTACTTGCCCCTACCAGATTTCGAGAAGGTTTTTGAGGTTAAATATGATGTGTCTGGTGTCGTCATTGGTGCTATACCTATGTAGGAGCGCCAACCCATTGCCTACTTTAGCAAAAAACTTCAAAGTGCTGCCCTGAATTACTCAGCCTACAATAAGGAGTTCTATGCCCTTATCCGTACACTCCAAAACTGGCAGCATTACATGTTGTCAAGAGAATTCATCATTTATTCTGATCATGAATCTCTCAAGCATCTTCATAGGCAGCAGAAGCTTTCTTAGCATCACACCAAGTGGATCAAGTTCCTAGAAACCATTTGCTATGTCATCAAGTATAAGAAAGGGAGCACCAATACAGTAGCTGATGCACTTTCTTGTCATCATACCCTCGTTACAACGTTGCAAGATAAAGTGCTTGGATTTGATACTTTACCTAATCAATATGAGCATGACCTACATTTTGGGCCTTTAGTAGCCAAGTGCAATAATAGAGGAGCTGTGGACAAATTCTACTTGAGTGAGGGGTTCTTGATGAAAGGTAAGCAAATGTATAAGCCAAGTGATTCTACAAGGGAGTTATTGGTTCGAAAAACTCATGTCGAGGGTCTGGCTAGTCATTTTGGGGAAAAGAGAATGATTGAGATATTAAAGGAGCATTTTTACTAGCTTAGGATGATAAGGGATGTGCATCGAATACTTGAGAGGTGTAATGTGTGTAAGTATGCTAAAGGGAGGAGAGAGCCCTATGGAGAATATAAGCCCCTGCCAATTTCTGAGCAACCATGGATCGATATAAGCATGGATTTCATGCTCAGCCTTCCCCACACGCTAAGAAGACATGATTCAATCATGGTGGTAGTCAATCAGTTCAATAAGATAGGTCACTTCATTTCCTGTTATTGGACTAATGATGCTTTATTCATTACTAACCTCTTTTTACAGGAAATTGAGAGACTACATGGAGTGTTGAGAAGTATTGTATCTGACTGTGATTCGAAATTCATGAGCTTCTTTTGGAAAACCCTATAGAGGAAACTTGGCACTAAGCTCCTATTCAATACCTCTTGCCACCCTCAAACAGACGACCAAACTGAAGTAGTTAACAAAACCGTCAATAGTCTCCTGTACACCATTGTTGGAAAGAACTCTCGTGACTAAGATTTATGCTTACCTATCATTAAATTTGCCTATAATCGCTCAACTTATAGCTCTACTAGAACATCACCATTTAAGGTTGTTTATGGACTTAACCCGAACCTACCCTTGGACTTTGTTAACAGTTTGTCTACACAAGGGGAGAATCAATCTGGCCTGCAGCATACTGAGGAATTTCACAAGTTACATGAAAGAATTGTTGAGCAATTAACCAAAACTGTAGCTCAACAGAAGGAAATGGGAAGCCGCGGAAGGAAACGAATCATTTATGCTCCTGAGGAGCTTATCTGGATCCATCTTAGCAAAGAACACTTCCCTAGCAAGAGGACGAATAAACTATTACCCAGAGCGGATAAATCCTATAGGATGCTGAGGCGCCTTAATGATAATGCCTATGAGATTAAGTTACCCAAAGGTTTCAACGTATCTACCTCATTCAACATCACCAACTTAACTCCATATGTGCCCGATGATGTTGAAGGCCAAGATTTGAGGGTAAATCTTCAATAACCCCAAGAAATTGATGTACTGCCAGCCAGTGATCCCATTACTTGCGCGACCCTCCAAGGCCTCTAATCCTTCTCTTGAAGAATTCTCTCTTGGTAACCTACTGATGATGAGAAACTATACATCAAAGAAAGGTGGTTAAACTCCCTGAGCTCTCCACACTGTTATACGTTGATCTGTATACTCGGTAGTGCTGATGCCAACCATTCTCTTACCGAGGACCTTATGCCGAGTACTCCAACCAACTGCTGCCGAAAATCTCTTACCGAGTGACGAGAAACTCACTTAAATGGCTGAGTAGTTTTCTTTCGGCATACCACCATCTCTCTCATCCCAACCCCTTTAATGCTACAACATTTTGACCCTTCCCGCCTGCTATACTTAGAGAATATTCATACGAGACCAATGCTACACTGCCAGCTATCTACCTTGTTTGACATTTAACTACTTTTCCATTTTTTGTTTGTTATCCTTTTTACCTTTTTCGTATGTACTAGGAATTCCCTTTTTATAAATACTTTCTTTTAATTTCTTTATTTGTAATGCTACCCTAGGGACTTACTATAAATAGTCCTTTTCTCTTATAAGTCAGAGATAACTTAGATCTTAATACTAAATACTCTGTTCTATCCTCTCTAAGTTCATACCTCTTGCACTCTTATCTAATCTTTCCGAGTAACTCAGGATTAATGACAAGTAGACCTTAACATCAACTTGTGCATCATATCAAGTGAGGTGTCAAGTCATGTTGTGTTCGTTGGTGAGTCACATCGTCCAAACAACTTCACATTAACTACTCTTGTTTGATTGTAGACCGCTTCCCTCTAATTTTCTTCGATATCTCAAAGGACCCATTTTAGTTCAATTTTGCCCTAATAAGTCCTAGTGATAACTAAGTTCTTAAGCACACTATATAGAAACTCGCGTTTTTAACCAAGTTTACATGTAAACTCGGTAGAAACTTACATTTTTTATCGAGTTTACTGATTCTACATATCTAAGTTAAATAGGCTAAAAAATAAAAAAATACAACTAAGCTTTTACAAGCAATCAATTAATAAGGTATTACATCATCTTCCCTATCCTATTTTATTTTATTTTATTTTTTCTCTTTTTCTCTCTCTTAATCCCTTATTTTATATTCATACCCTTTACCTAGGTTTTAGCTCTAATAGCAAAGATTATAAGAAAAACTATATAATTTAGTTTATACTATCAACAATTTGAAATAAGTTGAAATATTTGATTCTCTTTAGTTCATTGTTTTTTTTTTTTTTTTCAAAAGAAAATAATGAAAAAAGTTTAGTTTCAACTTTCTTATTCTTCTTCCATACATGCTTAATTATATATTATTAAGAATGTTTTTATAAAAAAAGAACTTAACCTCTTCGTTTCTATATTTCCACAATAGATTTCAAATTTTGAACAACTACTATAAGCATCTCTATAGTTTTTTAAAGTTATTTTACATAGTCTGTAGAAACTTACGTTTCTACGTTTCGATACATAAAATTATGAGTTTGCAACCTTGCCTGTTACTTCTCAATCTCATGTCTCTTCTATTCCATCAACTTCAAATGTTAGAAGATCTACTAGAGTGCATCAACCCCCTTACTAGTTGAAAGACTATGTTTGCCATCTTAATAATGTAGTTGTCACTTCATCAGTTTCTTGTTCATCTATCCCTTCCTATGTTCTTTCTTCCACTACCTTATATCCTTTTCTTATAGAAACTACATTTGCCTCATTTCTTGATGATTATGTTGCTTCCGTGGCTAACATTCTCAATACATAAGAACCATTTTGTTACTCTCTAGCATCAAAACATAAAGAATGGGTTTTAGCTATAAACAAGGAGATTGAAGCTTTAGAACTTAATGATACTTAGGAACCTAATTGCCACCTAATAAAAAACCTATTGGTTTTAAGTGGGTTTATAAAATTAAATATAGGCCTGATGGTTCTATTGAAAGATACAAAGATAGGCTTGTAGCTAAAGGCGCTATACTCAAGTAGAAGGGATTGACTATCATGATACTTTCTCACCAGTTGCTAAGCTAAGGATTGTTCGGATTTTACTAGCCATAGTAAGTGCTCATAATTAGCCTTTACATCAAATTGATATAAATAACGCTTTTCTTCATGGTTCTTTCGAAGAGGAGATTTATCTAGCTATAGTAAGTGCTCATAATTAGCCTTTGCATCAAATTGATATAAATAATGCTTTTCTTCATGATTTTTAGGATGAGGAGATTTATATGTTGCCTCCTTTGAGATATTTTAAGGCTAGTTCTAATTAGGTTTGCAAACTTAAAAGGTCTATTATGGCCTTAAGCAAGCCTCTTAGCAATGGAATAAAGAGATTTCTCTCTTCTTTATTAATTATAACTTTGAACAGTTTTCTAATGACCATTCTTTATTCACTTGATATAACTTTGATGGTTTCTTAGTGGTTTTATTCTACGTTGATAATATGTTGATAATGGGAACAAATGAATCTTCTATTTCTCTCCTTAAGGCTGACCTGTACAGTGTATTTACCATAAAAGACCTTGGGAATGCTAATTTCTTTCTTAACATTGAGATTTGTCACACTTCTTTTGGTATGTTATTAAATCAACAAAAATTTATCCTTGACATCCTTGCTAATGCTAGGCTTACAGCTTATAAGCCAACTGCTCTTCCATTGCCAACTTTTACACTTACAGCTGATGAGGGCAAAATACTTGTTGATCCTCTTCCTTATAGAAGGATTGTTAGGAGAATTCTCTATTTGTATCTTACTAAACTTGATCTTGCTTTTCCTGTATAAAAGCTCAATTAATTTCTTTCCTAACCATTAGTTCCACATTATTCAACCATGCTCCATCTACTTAAGTATCTCAAAGGCACTGCTGGTCTTGGCCTTTTTTATCCATCCAATTATTCTGTTTTGCAACCACAAGCCTTCATTGATGTTAATTGGGGAGCTTCACTTTTGACTGCAAATCTCTTTCTAGATACTGCATCTTATTTCATCCTGCCCTGGTCTTATGGAAATGTAAGAAGCAAAGCACTATTAGCACCTTTACTACTGAGGCAAAGTACCATACTATTACCGTTGTTGCTAAGGACTTGCTTTAGGTTTCATATATTAATATTGATATTCACTTGTCTGATGAAGCATATCGATATTGATATGGTCGAATAAAGCATATCAATATTGATATTCACTTGTCTGAGACTTAGTTCATTGAAGTTTTCTTCATTTGCTTCATGTTTCATCCTCTGATCAGTTAGCTGATTTTCTCACAAAGCTTGTACCTATTGCTTGTCTTCCTTTTATTTTGTCCAAGTTGAACCTTCGCATGGCTCTAACGTAAGGGGGGAAGGGGTATAGATGTAAAGCTTATGTAGTAATTTAGTAATTATTTTACTACTTTTATTTTTGCATGAGAGATTATTTATCTTGTAAACAATTTTTTGTTTTTTCAATTAGCTTGTACAGTTGAAAGTAGTTAGTCCAATTATATTTGGTATTTCTAATTTGTTAGTAGTATGTAAGTTTATTCAGTAGTTGTATATAAAAGATTAGTACAATATGAAATAACTAACTCATCATTTTCTCACTTCTCCATATATGTTCATCTCTCTTATTTGTTTGACAATGGAAATCGATCATTTAATGCCACGAATTGCACAAGCACAATAGATCTAGTTTTCACATATACAAATGGTATCAAAACTAATCCCTTACAAATAGATGGACGATTCAAGTTTAACGCTGATTTAGAGAAGAGATTCGAGGAGAGTGGAAAGTATCATTAAGATGATGACTCTTAGCATATTTTCAGGATGACTTATACTTAGTAGGTGATCTGAATTGTATACTGAAAATGGGGAAGAACTAAGCTAAATTGTAAGGTCTTATGATAAGGACGTTACATCTTTAAGGGAAGAGATTATAATACCCCATGATTATATGAAGTCTTATATGAATTGTGAGAGGGATTAGTACTAGTTTACAAAATTATAATGATAAATACTTTGTTAATACATAATTATAACTTTTGAATCAAATAGTTGAAAACAGATCATTAGTATTTATTGATTTGATTATTTACTACTTTTACTTTGAGATGATATATAAAGGAACTCTTTTTCTCCCTTTTTCGATTAATGGGAAATGGAACTTAATCTCTCACTTGGCATGATACTGCTTGTAACATTGAGCTAAGAATGATTTTGCATCCCGTTTTCCATTTAATTGTCGGGTCATTTTCCTTGTTCTGTCCTTTATTATGTTCTCATCTGGAAGGAAAAGCCCAGCGGCCCAAGGATGGCACAACAAGAAAAATTGTGTGTTTGGGCCTGTGCTAGAGACTTGGGCCTGCCTAGAACGGAGGGTGTACCTTCCATTGTAGACAAATCGTGAATAGATTAAATTTAACATTAGCAAATTTTTGAAAGAAACACGTAAATTTCAAATAATAATTTTGATATTATATCTTTAAATTATCGACCAATAAATTCCATGCTTTCGGTATCTACACATGAAATATATATTAGTATTTGTCGTCACTTGTAAACATTCTATTCCCCAATTGTTTTTATTCTTTCCTGATTAAGGTTTATTTTTCCACTTTATTATCATTATTATTATCGTTATTTGTTGTACTAATGCTGGCATCCCACCGATGGAGGGATCTTTCCTGTATATTTCTATGATAAAATTTATGCATAAGTATAAGAAAATTTGTTCCATTTTCATAAAAAATGAAAATCTAACTATATTGTATATCGAAAATCAAGCTCATAGACAATAGTAGAAATACAACATGTATTCACAGATATATATATATATATATATATTTTAGGGCATAGCTCATCCGGTGGTCCCATCAAAATAAACAACATATCACCATCAAATATAGGTTATAGGTATGGAAAAAGAAAAGAATAGTTAAAACCAGATCTTTGGCCTTTTTTAATAAATCCATGACCACAGTATATTACACAATGTTCCATAGTTTGCCATGTATATTGCTTAGCTTTCACTACAACATTCATATACGGTGTCATGTCACGTCTCTATATTTACAGCTTGTTCGTATATATTATATATGTACAAATTTGGATATGTATCTTCTGGTACGTCACATATTATTTATAGTATACATATATTTTTTATGAGTAAATTCAAAAAACTCTGCATGGGACATGGAGTAACACCCAAGGATACGTAGCGATGGGTGCAAGGCTTCCATCATGTAAAAGTGAGGTCTCATCTTTTCCATTGCTTCAGAACCTAATACAGACATGTAGTTGCCTCAGTGCCACGTGCATATCCCATGATGCTTTATATGACTTGTTCAATGCCTAGTTGTTGCTTGAATTTTTGCGGCAGTCCTGCTAAGGAATGACTCTAGTGAACAAGTATGAAGGGAAAAATAAATAAATTTTTTTAAGGTTAATTATATACTTTTGAAAAAGATAAGTAGATAAAAAAAATATAGAAGTGTCTTTTAATTGTTAACAAAAATTTTGAGTAAGGCCGGCAATTTAGGATATAAATACGATAGATCCGAACACAAAATAACATAATTTAAACAAGTTAATATGTGAAAAAATTGAGTATAAGACATGAGATACGCTATATATTCTACCATATTTGTATTTTACTACATATATCATTCTTTCTAAATCAAATATCTTAATTAAAAGTATGTGATATTTTTAACTATATAATCTTCTTGATATATTGTAGTTTAAATGGATAAAAAATTATTAACTTATATGTAGATTCTTTGACTATTTTCCTTGAAAATTTAACAAATAATGTGATTATTTCAAAATTAACATTGGTAGTAATATTAATATCCATTTAAATCATGGTCCTACTTAATTTAATAATATTATGTAACTTAAGTTTAGTAATATTATATACTCTTCTTCCTATACTATAGTTTAAATAGATAAAAAATTACAAACTCATATGTAGATTCTTTGAATATCTCTCTTGAAAACCTAACAAAAAATATAATAAATTTAAAAATTAACATTGATAGTAATATTAATATCAATTTAATCCATAGTTTTATTTGATTTAGTGAAGTTATAGAATTTAAATTTTTCAAAGTTTTCTATATTAAGTAAGATTTTTTTTTACTAAAAACTATTATTTAGGTTGTAATTTTTTTATTAAGTATAAAAATATTATGTCATTTATTTTTATAAAATTTAAATATTATTATCATTCTTTTTTCTTTGTATTTATAAATATTCTGTAAATTTAATTATACATTTTTAATTGACAAATTTCATCAAACCTAGCATAAACAAAATATGATATGGTAATACGAATTATCAATTCTAATATAAGTAAGTTCAACCTAAACTCAAGATATGCTATATTACAAGTTTATATTCTTATATATGATTAATGAACGAGTCATGTGATGGATTTATATTTTTTAAAAATGAATTCGTTTAGATACAAAAATGAGATATAACACAATATGTCAATGTTTTTCTTTTTGAAGTTAATGGTTCATTGATGGAAATGGATATGGAGCCCCAACTTGAACCAGCCAAAAACACTAGGTCATGAGACCCAAAGTGCCCAATTGGACCGATCTGTCCTGGCAAATCCAATGACCCACTAAACCAGCGCAAATTATTATTATTATGTAAATGCCCAAGTTTTAAACTCTCATTTCGATTCTAAGAAACACCCACTAGTTGGTGGTTGAAAAGGATTGGTTTTTCTATTTATAGAAAATCACACTCAACCTATGGTCTGATGCCCGTAATGTGGTACAAAAATACTAAAAGGATGTCAAAGTCAATCTCATGTTGCTAAAGGAAAAAAAAAAAAAATCTTTTTGATCAAAGCTTTTATATACCAAATCTAATTAACCTTATGTTCTTAATAGCAGCACATTAAATATTATAAATGGGAAAGGACATTTCTTATTTTTACATTGACTATAATTCAATTTTAAGTAATTTCTTTCTTTTTTTAATGCTTATAAATTATTTATTTAATTTTTGTCAGTGAACTGTTGTGGTTCCATACGTCCATCGCTCTAGGGGTATGAACAGCTCATAACCCACGGACCCAATGCCCTACGGGGTAAAAACAAACCCTATGGAGCGGGTAGTAGCCGAGCAAGAGGCCGATTGGTCCTGTATTTTTCTATATTTAGGGAGTTTTATTCAGTCGAATGAAAATAGAGAATTTCGGTGTTTAATAATGCAAACTACTAAAATTGCTTAGGAAATGAATAGTAATCACTAAATAGCGGAATGTGAGAGGTCTCTTTTGGAATGGTTACTTAGTGTTTATCAACTAACCTTGTTTCATCAAATATTCTAAGTGTTGCTTTGACCCCATTTTATCTCCTTTTGTTTGGTGAAAGAGGCATTCTAAAGGGTCTCTAATCTCATACTGTTTGCACTAATTAATATTTCTTAGTTGACAAGATATTAAATTTAAAATAAGGAAATGGTATGTGTAGTGACCTACGAGCTGCAAATTAGTTGGTAATGGATTGGGTGACTATGTTACATAATGCTGACTAAATGGAACTAAAGAGAAGGAAGAGAAGAATGTTAGAACCGATGCATTCAGCATAAATAAATAATGTTACCAAAGTTTAGTAGTCGCAAACGTGAATTATAAAGATGAGATAGATGATTAAGCTTTTCTTTTTCTTTCTTTTTTTTTTTGACCTAATTACAGAAAAACAAAATTATATGTTTTTCACTATGTAAATCTATTTTTCATTATATTATACAGATATGGAATGTGTGTCTGTATATATATATATATATATATATGTATGTATGTATGTATGTATGTATAAAATATGTCTTGCTATTGCAATACTACGAATAGTTTTAGAATGCTATTGCCTTACTAGCAGTTTGAAAGTGCTCGCATATATATATTAGAATTATAAGATGCTTATTTTGCGGTTACCATATTATAAATTATTCAAAATGTATAACTATCGTCGATATAAGCCATTTTAATGATTTAATACAAATTGCCACTAAAGGAAATTACCAAGAAAATCATAATACTAGTCTTTATTAAAAAATGTGACGAAAATTTTCATAATTTGCATGATTCTCTTTTCTTATAATGTGATTACATATAGGATCATTAACATACTGAAAATTCGATTGACGAAAGTTACCTTCATGGCCCACTTTGATTTTAAAAAAGATGCACCACACACGCACAATTCTATATTATTGATATGATCAAACGATCTTTTGAAAATAATTATGTATTGACCATATCTATATCTATATATATATATATATATATATATCATTACATTTATAAGGTGGGATCATCCTCAGGTGTAAATAAGTTTGCTTTGATCATATTAGTCAATGTAAACGTGAAGATAGAAAAAGTAAAAAGGACCTAATAAATAGGTGGTGGCAAGGTCTGAGTAGGTCATCTTAATATAACTTGACCTGAAAATATGTTTATATGCACATTTGGCAAATGCTTTAATAATTAGATTCCTACTTATGAGAAGATCGTCACATTTTAAACAATTTCGCAAAGTAAAAATATTGGAGATTTCCCAAGTTGACAAGTGAGATGGGACATGGAGATCACCTAATCTACAATGTCATGTCAACTGAACCATTTGTTATCTTTAACCTATCTAGCAACAACTTTGAATAATGACTTAATTAGTTTTAGCTTATTTTGAATACTTCAAGTTCAAGAGTTTCTAATTTGCCATATTATTATGTTTGATGTGCGAAAATTACTATCAACTAGGAGTTTATAGATGCCAAATGAAAAAACAGATTTTATTCAATAATATATTAAGGTAATACTAATTGGTGGAATCGAAAGGAAAAAAGAAAAGGATTCTCTATTAATGAAGAGAATAAGGATAACATTTTTATATAATTTACTCCAATGATCAAGAGATCTTTTATAAAAACACAACCATTACACAATCCAACATGCAATTTGACTGCTAAGACTTTTGTAACCTTACAGCCTATACACTTATTTCCCAATAGTACATATCGAATTTAATTTCCCCCTCTCCAACAATCGTAAGAGTATTGGAAAAAAAAAAAATCCAGTTCGACTAATTAAAAATTTTCGGTAAAAATAACAATTTATGATATGATAAAATAAAGGAACGTGATATTCTAATAAAATAATAGATTTGACACTAAGGTGAAAACTAAAATAAGTAAATATATATATATATATATATATTACTATTATACTTGAAATGAGGCTTATAGTATTGTCCTTATGTCATAATGATTTCTATTTAAAGAAATATGTAAAACAAAATAGAATTATATTGTCTTATCCATACCTTTATATTTGGATAGAAGCAACCGAACATAGCATACGCAATCCCCTACCTCGACCACGCAGAGTAGGAATGATGAGTAACATACATCAAATCTAAAGCTTTGCCCTTTTAAAAGTTAAAAGCTGAAAACTTAACCAATCAGACTTCTTCATTGGACGATATATAATCGTGATGGTATGCTGGTGAGTCAAAAAAGCGTGTCATCTTAATTTCAGCGGCTCACTTATACTTTGGTCTATCGACCTTATTTAGTTGCAGCATTCCAGAAAAATCAAAATTTCTCAAATATGGAATAGTGTTGAAAGAAAAAAAAAAAATAATTGTCCTAGCTAATATCAAGTGTGGCAAATTCATAATATATTTAAAGAGGAGATCATATCAAACCATACATCTAAACTTTGGTTATCTTTTTCATTTTATATTTAAAGCTTTAAGTTACTATAATGCTCAAATTTTTACTTATTAATGTTACGATGCCATCTCAAATCTTATGTACTCAACTTTTTAATCAATGAATATTTACTATATTGTCTCTTAAAAAATTATGGAAATAGTAAATTTGATATAAAAGTTCGATTGAGGATAATATTTAGTAATTTCAAATTTCAAATATAAAATTTGATTAGCAAAATAATCAATTAGAGTGACATTTAGCTACTTCAAATTAAGCGTCATATTAGTACGACTAAAACCATGACCAAAGCTCGTATAATCAAGTGAATTGATGAGATAAAGCAGATTTGATTCTGTATTTCTATTGAAGTTGTATTATATAGTAGTTGACAAAAAAAAAAAAAAAAAAGAAAAGTAAGGTTTCCACCATCCATTGATATAGTTACAAGAAAGAAAAAAAAAAAACAAAAAAGAAAAGCCAGTGTAAAGGAGACTTTAATGTGGAAAAGAAATATTGCAAGGTACGAGAAAGGTATCTCTAAAATTAAAAAATAAGCCCAAGAAATTTGGTATGTTGGTGACAACCCATACTAAAACTACTGAAAGCAAAGTGGCATGAGGAAGAATTGAAATAGAAGTTACTCATTGCCTATATTGTATGCTTCTCTGTTCTCTCCATCTTTGCTCTTCTTTCTTAATGCACCTCTCCTTACAAAGCTCCAACACGCAATAGGTTTGTCAATTCTCTTTCTCTCTCCGTCTATGAAAACATGACTCTAGAATAACTCCTTTCCGTCACATTAACAGCAATGTATGCTTAATCAACTATATCATTAATAAACTTGGTGGTCCTTCTTTATCACTATGATGTTTGATATTTAGTAGCTATTTTAAGATTTTCACCTTAAAGACTTTGTCTCTATGCTTTTGTATTTACTATTATTATTGAGAAGTTTGCTTCTGCATTTGTGGTGTATAGATGTTGGATTCCATCTCTTTTCGGATTTCAAAGTAAGATAAACCATGGGAAGTCCGGATGATGGTAATAACGACAACACTCATCGAATCGCAGTGTTAAAGTGAGTAGCCACTGTGTTCGTAATTTTCTGTATCATTCATCAGTATGTGCTGTACAAAAAGTTTTACTCTAGTTGTAGCATAACTCGTGGCGTTCATTTGATTTCAGAACATTATTTCCGATCCATGTATAAAACAGACGGCAAAGTTGTTTTCCAAGGAAATGTTTATCTGGGAATGATCCCCTTACGAAGTTTCTTGCCTGTGAACAATGTAACAAACTAAACATATGTAACCAAATCACGAGATAAAATGTCACAATATGCTACCATGGGAGTTTATTAAATGCTAATCTTTTGGTGAATCTCACTGTTCCATTGGGAAAGACAGCAACTCTTCCAATGACTCAACCTTCTAAATCTAAAACAAATGATCTCCAGTTCCCCTTATATGAAATCGACACTAGCACTTCCTTTAGATCGTTCGAATCAGGTTATGCACCGAGCTCTTTTTCCACATGAAAATTTAGATACCATGCATCTCCTGACCTAAACTTTTACCAGAGTTGCTTGAAGATGTAAATCGCATACGGTGTTAGAACCAGAGATCCTGAGATATAGCTTAAGCTTTTAGGTAATTTGGTCCTTAAATCAAACTATCAGATCTGCACATTCTTATCCAACCCCCTGTGTGTATATGAGGTCAGTATTTAAAATACAAATATAAGCCACATCTTTACCAAGATTCAGGCTTTGAAAATGGCACATGATTAACAACTATCTATGTAAGTATTCCTACCCTGCCATTCATAATGAAAATTGTTACAAATGTCTGAAAACACACAAATTGACTCGCTATTCGCAAATAAATCAAGAGAATGCATCTGGAAGATACTGAATCTCCCTGATAAATATTGCTAGTGAACATAAATATGAGCTTAAATCCTTCATTAATTCTTTACATTTCCCAATCATCTCTGGTTTCCAGGCTTGTGTTTATGCTAACTAAATCCTTAATAATATGTTTGGATCAGTGAGGATATCCACAAGCGAAGACCACATAGAAGTAAAGTGAAAGGTGCTGAGAAGTCATTCCAGTTACCTATCAAGTATAAAAGTGCAAACTGCAAGTTTTCCCCATTGAAACTCTTCCTTGTCATCACAGTATGTGGTACTATTGTCACACTATTGTCTCGGATGGAAGTTTCTAGTCATAAATTAGCATCTTCCACCAGTGGGTAAGCACCTGTATCTATATCACATTTAATGTATCCATGCCATGAGTAAAGTTCAAAGCTCGGTTTATCACAATCTTCAACAATTGAGTACACTGCATTTAGATTGTTCCTTGAAATGATTTCCAGCATTGATGCAACAACTAAATCGAAATTGAGCTAATTATTTGTATTGTATACTATGAGCATACTGAATCTTTTATCAGATTGGTCATATTAGTGGAGCCAGAAAAATAAATTAGAGCTTATTCATAAATTATAGTGTAAGAAGTTATTTGAGAATTCCACTCAGAACCCATCATGCATTCTCATTTTTTTGCTTTGGAAGAGTCCCCTTGCAGTTCTTTTTTCCTTTTTCTCTTCTTTTGCGTGATATGGGCAAATAGACATTCCATGCCAAATTTATTTCCTGCAGGCAAAGCTTTGTCAATAGGTGGATATGGGGTGGTTCAGACCCTAGGTACATATCAAATTTAGACATTGATTGGGACGATATGAGAAGCGTCATCAACAGCCTGAAAGGCAAAGATAAGTTTCAGGAAATTGGCCTTGTAAATTTCAATAAAACTGAGATCGATAACTGGAAGCACCTTATTCCTGATGTGAAGCAGACTGCTCTGCACCTGGAACATGTTGGTAAACATGTGACTTGGGATACATTGTACCCTGAGTGGATCGATGAGGAAGAAGAAGAAGAAGTCCCTAGTTGTCATTATTTTCCAAAACTGAGAGCCTCAGGAGTACATCTTGACCTCATTGCCGTCAAGTTACCTTGTAGGAATGAGGGAAATTGGTCTAGGGACATTGCTCGGCTGCACTTGCAACTTGCAGCTGCTGGACTTGCCACTTCTTCCAAAGGCAACCATCCAGTACATGTACTATTTGTTACCAAGTGCTTCCCCATACCAAACTTATTTCCCTGCAAAGAATTGGTAGCACACCAAGGCAATGCTTGGCTATATAAACCAAACCTAAATGTATTGAGGGAGAAGGTGCAGCTCCCGGTTGGATCTTGTGAACTAGCAGTTCCTCTGAAGGTCAAAGGTATGGTCGTATATCTCCCTTGTCACTTATATTTGCATGAGCATTCGTGTGTCTTAACTTGGTCATCATTCAAACGGACCAAATGTGTGCTAAACAATTTCTTAACATAACTTCAATGGCATTTGGACGCAGATGCACTAGAAGATGTGCATTTTAGCATGTCTAGTATTTAAGAAAGTAAACAGAATGGAGCCTGTAGAATTTAGAGAAAGTTTAGAGCAAATGCGTTTGATATATACCATCCACTTTGGTAGTTTTCTTTATTTGAAACTAGCATTTGCTTGCAAGAATGATTTATTTCATTGGTAAATTAATGATGCTCCTTTTATTTTTCTTGTGAATTTAGTGGAAAATTGATTTCAAGATTCATGCCCTCTGTTCTAATTTTTCTGCCAATAGAACGAGTTTACACTGGAAATGTGCACCGAGAAGCATATGCTACTATTCTGCATTCTGCTCATGTGTACGTTTGTGGAGCCATAGCTGCAGCACAAAGCATTCGCATGGCTGGATCCACCCGAGACCTTGTGATATTAGTGGATGAAACAATCAGCGCTTACCACAGGAGTGGACTAGAAGCAGCTGGTTGGAAAATCAGAACTATACAAAGGATTAGAAACCCAAAAGCAGAGAAGGATGCATACAATGAGTGGAACTATAGCAAGTTTCGTCTCTGGCAGTTGACTGACTATGATAAGATTATTTTTATTGATGCTGACTTGCTCATTCTTAGGAACCTAGACTTCTTATTCGGCATGCCTGAAATCTCAGCAACAGGAAACAATGGGACATTGTTCAACTCCGGTGTTATGGTGATCGAGCCATCGAATTGCACATTCCAGCTTCTGATGGAGCACATTCATGAGATCGAGTCCTACAACGGGGGAGACCAAGGATACTTGAATGAAATCTTCACGTGGTGGCATAGGATCCCAAAGCAAATGAACTTCTTGAAGCACTTTTGGATTGGTGACGAGGAAGCGAAGAAACAAATGAAAACAAGGCTCTTTGGGGCAGACCCTCCAATCCTTTATGTCCTTCACTACCTAGGTGTCAAGCCTTGGCTATGTTACCGCGATTATGATTGCAACTGGAACGTCGACTTCTTCCAGGAGTTTGCAAGCGATGTTGCTCATGCAACGTGGTGGAAAGTGCATGATGCGATGCCAGAACTCTTGCAGCAGTTTTGTTTGCTAAGGTCTAAACAGAAGGCACAGTTGGAATGGGATAGGAGGCAAGCCGATACGGCAAACTACTTGGACGGGCACTGGCGGATTCCGATCAAGGATAATCGTTTGAAGAAATGTATTGACAATTTGTGTGATTGGAAGAGCATGTTAAAACATTGGGGTGAGACGAATTGGACGGATGATGAATTTTACACACCCTCGCCTCCTGCAATAACCACAGCCTCTCTTTCAGGGTTGTGAGTAGAATACTACATATACATACACAGAGTCTCGTTCTTCAGGCTGTCTTTGCCTCTTTGGTTTTTTTTTTTTTATTAATATAGGACAGGATTTGTTCGAGCATACAAATTTTCCTCCTCTCTCTATTACATAAGGGGAGTGCTAGAGAAACACTCTTCAATCTTGTAGTTTTCATTTTTGCTAACAATAATTTTAATGCTCGAGTCAGTAAATCATCTCATATAAACTTTGTAATTCCCTCCTCCCGATGCGCCCCAACCTCTCCCCCCACCACCACAACTCTGGGTTTCCGGATAGGAAAGGAGTGGGTAATTAAACCTACGTGCTCTAGCATCCTACGTTAAAGCTATGCGTTATCTCCTAAATCACATCCTGTACTTTATATATAACTAAAACTAGATTTAAACAATTCATGTTTTCTGGTTACCCGACTCTTTCGTCTTCACCAAGTTAGAGATCGATACAAAAATTATCAATTGTGATGGTAGTTAGAATGTCTTTTGTTATTACAAAAAATAGTAAGACATTTACCAACAACGGGTCCATAGCTCAGTGGTAGAGCATTTGACTGCAGATCAAGAGGTCACCGGTTCGAACCCGGTTGGGCCCTTCTTTTTTAAAATGTTGTCATTGTCTTTTCAGTTCTTTTCCATTGGATTCACACAGAAAAGAAACTCAGCACTCGTTGGGGCATAAGCATCTTTCGATAGGCCAAAAAAAAAGAAAGAAAAACCCGCATTGACGTTGGTGTAACACCACCAAATAATAAAACACAAGCAGCGGCAGCAGGTGGGTTGTCATAAAAAGCATTCATGAGTCAACTTCTGTTGGCCTTTTCATCGTGATTTCTGCTTACCCACCCCTCTCTCCTTTTTTAAACCGAAAAACTCTCTCTCCTTTTCACCAATTGATTGCATAAAATGACATCTTCACGCATGGCGTGGCTAGACATATTGTGCTTGCAAGATCTGCCACTACTAGATGGTTCGATCAAGTGGGAAGGCTATCGATGGTCATATGTTCCGCGTCATGGCTAAACTATCTCAAGATCATTGCAAAGAAATGAATAGACAAGCAAAGCATAAATTGCAGGGTCATGGCGAAACTTTTTTCCAGATAATTGCAAAGAAATTAATAAACAAGCAAAACATAAATAACAGGGGTGTTTTTTCCCCCATATATATTAAGCCTAAATGTCATGTTTAACTACATTCTTCCTGATACACAAGCTATTACCATATATACATAACTTTTCTATAGAGGGTAGAATAATCTTACCATATATACATACTTTAACATATGGTACACATCACACGTGATATTAAATGAATTACATATTTGTTCATGGTATCAAAGCATCAGCTTAGAGAACCCTACTTTAAAACCCGATCTTTTCTGCCACTTGTCCCAATCCATTTTTCCTGTCCGATCACCTATTTTCACATCTACCCATGGCAAACAAAGTAAATTCACATTCACTCACCATCGTTGATTAATTCTTGAAATTCATCCAATCTTCACCTATTTCTTATTTCCAGTTGTCTAGATACTCGTCACCTATTTCTTATTTCCAGTTGTCTAGATACTGTTGCTCTACTACAGGTTTTGTTGCTTTTCTTAGGCGCAATCTCATCTCTTAACGGTCCAAGAAGTAGTCTACCATCTCACGTAGTTTCACTGAGGTTAAATATCGTGCTCTTGCCCACGTCATTGCAGAATCTACCTTGACCTATCATCTCGCCTGTGAGATAAGCGTCCCCATTCAATGCCCTACCATCTTGTGTCATGACAGTCTTAGAGCTGTTTTACCTATTTGACAACCTCGTTCAATATGATCACATCGAACATATGGATATCGATTTACATAAAAAGGAAAATGGCTGCTTTTGGATAGGTTCTTGTCAAATACATTCCCACCCTTCATTAGCAGGCAGACATTTTCACTAAGAAGCTCTCTATTACTACCTTCCTTAATCTTTGCACCAATCTTAGGCTGACATTTTCATCATTAGATTAAAAGGGCATATTACCATATATGCATAGCTTTTCTACGGTTGAATAGTCTTTTAACTCTTGTACTACAGTCTATAGTCTTAGGTTACGTGTCTATATATATGATTGTATTCTACCTTGACATATTGTACACATTACACATAATATTAAACAAATACAACTATCGTATTTGTTCATATGCTTCATGCATGAGCATAATACTAGGATCTTCAGACGCCTTCATCGACCATATGGTCTTACTACATCAATACCATGCTTGACATATTGTACATCAAATCTTAGTTCGCCGGAATCCACTCATTGCCTTGGATGAAATTCTGCGAAGAGTACGAATAAACATGTTTAGCCGGTATCCTGCTACTCCATGTAACTCTCTTTGATGTATCTGATCCAGGTCCTGAATTCCCGTATTCACCATAGTAAAGTGTCTCCAGTGCGAAATCCTCTCTAAACGGCATCCATCCCTGTGGCGTGATGAGAGCTTCCAAATGACAATGTATGAAAACTGTCCGCGCATATTCTTTCCAAGGCCTTCCAAGGAAATTGTTGTGTACTTTAGGATTGCTATGCCACAAAGCCATATATTTGTCTGTGGCACTCACCTGACAGTTCTGGAATACAAGACCTGTGGATTGGGCTGGATCCGTTCTGCCTGATGCTGTAATAGCATTGTTCTCCCCGTGCTCAGGATTGACTTGTCTTGGACGGACTAAGATAACACAGTCTTGGAAAATCGCAGCTGCATTTCCGAAAATGAAGTCGACATTGCCTTCAATACGACATGATCTGTAGTACTGTCGAAGAGAGTGAGCATAAAGGGTGTCTTGATTCCCCAAGAACTCACAATTTTCAACGCTAGATAGATCACTGTCCGATCTGAAGGCTACTGCTTGGTGGACATCAGGCCCGGCAGTATTTTGGAAAGTGATTCCACTTGCCATGAAACCATCACCCTCAACGCCTGAATGTGGAAACCAAAGCATTAGCAGTTGCAGTTTCTCAAGCAGATAAACAGCATATAAATTAAAAATTTTGCTCTAAGAATTCTTCCAAAACACCAATTGAAGCATACCATTTCTAACTATTACATTTCCCAGAGAGCCATCTAGCAATTAGAGATTATATTTGACGAATTGTGGAACAGGAACAGCATATAGGAAACAACAAATTGCACGATGAACTAACTTAATTGTGATCTGTTTTAGAACTACTCTACCTCAAAGAAAAATTGAATACTCAAGTAATCAAAGCTTACTTCCTGCATAAGTATTTTACACTAAAAATGATCTCTTCATATGATCATTTAAAAGTAATTTACATTTCTACGATCTGATAAGCAATCATTCATAATTGACAAGATCATTAATACAAGTAATATAAAAATACCAAATCTTCCATCTATATAACTCTACCGAATGAGAAAAAGGATTTTGGAAGATCAAAGAAGAACAACATATTCTTCTGTAAAGAACTCTTCCAATAATTTCAAACCTACTCTTTTCAGAAATTCCTCCTTTATCTTATGTAATAGCGGATCAGTCTTCTACATATACATATATGCATTTTGGTCCACTCGTCACCTGATTTGAGGATTTTTTTTTTCTTTTTTTTAATATAGTTAATGTTTCATCGGTCAAAACGATCAAGTCTTGCAATAGATTAATTTCAAAAAATTACTACAGTTACATGCTAATATAAAAGAATAATTTACTGTTCGAATGATAAATTTTTTAGTCTGAAAATAAGAGATTTAAAGTGATGCTGTTTAAAAGTTCAGAGTCGTTCCGTAATTTTAATAGTTTTCCAGGCAATAATAATAATAAAAATAAAAAAGATATAATACATACCAACCGTAGCCGTGTTGTAAGTAAACAACCCTGGCCGTGCCACACTCAGCGAGCCCGTAATGACCGTTTTGCCTATCCCATCACCCAAAAACACCACATTCTTCTTCTCCAGAGGAATCCTCACGATTTCCTCATACACCCCTTCCTTTATATACACAACAAATTTCCTCTTCCCGTTATTCGGAGCAGCACGAACGGCGTCCTGGACCCTCCTAAAGCCGCACCCTTTAGCTTTACACACCGTCACATCCACCGCTGACTTGGACGGAAAGCCTCCCTTGACATCAAACCTGGACCCACCAGCCGACCCGCCCTCCCAAAACCCGTCTCGCTCCGTCATGGGAGGCCTCCATGATTTCGGGTCGGGTCCGAAATTGTCATATGATACCAGCATGCTCAATGCGTTGCTTGTCATCCACATTAAAGTGTTCAGGAACGACATCGTGTGATCAACCTGTCGTTTTCTCCCATAGTTAAAAAACTAGCTAAAATAATATGGTGTGAATACTATTGCTTAATTGTATAAAAAAAATAAAATAAAAAAGCAAAGTAGTGTTGATGATGTGCTTACTTGCTTAGTAACGTTGGAGTAGCTAAGTTCAGACCAACAATCATATTGGTAAGTTAGTGCAGCACTCATGAAGGCACGGGCATCCTTGATCCTGCCACGTGGAATAACATTAACCGAAGACGACATCCGATGGAGAGACAGTGGCAGTAAAGACTTGAGACAGTTAGTGGCATGTACAGTGAGGTTGAGTTTTCCAGCGGAGGAGCGTAGGATAGAGGCGAGCATCGATTGGGCAGTTTGGAGGTTATGGGAAGACACCCAGATGGAGGCTTGGATGACTTGGAGGGTGGTGGGTTTAGGAGAGAGAAGGTAGGGGTTTGAGGGTTTTGTTTGTGAGATGGATGTAACGCAGGTGTCTTGGAATCTAGTGGCTTTGCACGCTTGGGTTATCTGGGGTGTGATCAAGGCCATGGTGGGAGTGATTGAGGTCGGAAAATGTGGGTGGGGTTGGTGGTGGTGGATGGTGGTTGTAGTGGTGGTGGTGGTGGTGGCAGAAAAGAGTGAGAGGAGAGTGAGTATGAGGTGGAGGAGAAGGAGGAGGGTGGAAGCCATGGCCACCGCAGTGGAGGAGCAGTGCACAGTGCACTAGGAAAGGAAGAGTGAAAGTTTTGTGTGGAGTTGGAGTGAACAGTGAAGTGAAGAGAGTGTAGTATTTGTGGCAAAAAGCTACAGGTTGTCGGGAAAAGTGGCTGTCGCGTCTGGAAGTTTGTAGCTAGAAATGTAAAGCAAGTAGTAGGGGTGGATTTATGCTTTCCTTGATGAATGTACTATGTTATTATTAAATTAAATGAATGAACGGATGATAAAGTTAGGGGGCCGATGAAATGAAGTTAAGCATATAGCTATGAGTTTGCCCGGGAAGCGTGCAAAGTTAGATACATGTAATGGATTTGATTTGACGGATTCTTGAGGTTTGTGTTTATTCTGGGATAGCCTTCTCCTTTTTTCTTTTTTCTATAAATAGGATAGTTTTTTTCGATAAACCATTAAGCACTTTCAAAAAAAAATTATACTTCTAAATATTAATTATATATATCTATAATTTTAGAAATTTTTATTTAGAAGACACATATTTTTTTATCCAAACAATGAATCTTCCTAAATAATTGCAACTTTATTAATGTAAAACAACATAATACTTCATTTTATACAAATAGTGAAACTTTTTAAGCGATTGCAACCTTAAACTAATGCAAATCTAAGGTATAAATACGTTAATCTATTCGTAAGTTATCCAAATTTATTTCAATATTTAATCAAATTTAACTTTAATTTGATAAATTGAGCTCAAACTTAAACTATCTAAATAGTTTATAAAGTTAGCTGAGCATCATAATGTTCAACTCAAATAACTCTCAAGTCTAATCATTCGAGCCAGATTTAATTGTTAGGTGAATTCAAGGCTGATTTAGGTATTAATATTATTTTAATTTAAAAAGTTAGATTAAAGCAATCCTAAATGATATTAATCAAGTTAAGCTCAAATTCAAAATTCTAAACTTGATTTAACTCAAGTTAAGTTCAAGTTTTGAAACTTCGAGTCTAAGTTCAAATTTAAGTTTAACACTTTATTATCTCAACCCAATTTGTTTACATCCATATGCAAAATAACATGATCCTTCACATTTATAATGTTTCAATCTTATATTTCGAGAGGTTATTATTCGACTCTATAAGGCAATCATATTATGGAAAACCATCTAATATTCATATAAAACATAACATATTTTTATTTTTCATTTAGTTAAACAACAATGTTTACCCGATATTTACAATATATAAATTATTATATTTGAATAATAACAACCATGAATTGATGCAAAATAACAAAGTTCTTCACGTTTATTTTGTTTCAATCTTTTATTTTGAAAGGTTAAGACTCTTTAAAAGACAATTATTTCATGAAAAACACCCACCACTAACATAAGACATAGTAAACCATCCTAATTAAATAATTTTTTTTAAAAAAAGATAATTACATAGTCGACTTTTCTCAATTACTTCATTTTTTTCAACCTCTCATTTATAATAAGGAGAAAACTCTAGCCATTCTCTCTCTCCCATCACTACCACCTTTGCAATGCAAACAGCGTTGTCATTTGTCCCTTTCTCCTCTTAGTTGCTTATTGAATTTCTTATATAGTGAAGATTCCCTACAATCTAAAGATAAATTCTTTGTCCTCAACAAGGTATCTCATTATGGATTATTGATAAGATATTAGTTAAGTTTTCATCCTTGGTTTCTTGTATTGTAGTGGAAGTAGAAATATAAGGAATTTATAGGAATGCATGAGAAACCATAAATTGACTTCTTTATTAAATTACAATTCTTTATTTAGAACCTAACCACAATCTTATAGTAGTTTCTATGGAAGAGATTGTTCATGAAGTGGTTAACTTAAGATCTTTCATGTAAGATTTGTTATAATCTAAGTTCATATGATAAGGTTAGTAACTTGTTCTTAATCCCATAGAGATCCAATCAATCAGGATCATTAAACAAATAAGAGATAGTTTAAATCCTAAGATTGATTTTCAAGTTAGAAAGAAAGCATATTCAAACCTTATTATTATTATTATTGCCAAAGCAAATTTAGACTTAGAAATCATGTTAAATAAAGAAAAGTTCAATCTCTTAGGATCATTAGATTGACACTCATAAATATGAAGGAGACAAAGACCATCTAGTAAAATAGTTGAACGCATGTACCTCAATCAACCAACCCACATAATAAGGTCGATCGCCCCTTTCTTCCCTTACCCATGTTGAGCCCTTTAGGTCTTAGGTTAGTTGTGTGACCCTTTAATAATCCCATACAAACCCAATAATTCTATAATCACTTAAATAAATGAGAGCAATGAGTTTTAGTCTAGGTTTATAATCCATATGTATATATAAGCATCAAATGATATAATGTTTAAAACTAATTATTGGTAATCATATTCAATAGTATCAACATTTTAGATAGATTCTAAGAATATGACTCTTGTTGTGCTATGTATATACTTGATAAGATAGTGAAACCTGACTAATAAATATTCAACCTAAATAATGTATGAATTGTTTATACATAACAAGCATAGATAAAGAGATGGTGGTCTAAAATTCGTTGAAAGATGTGATTTAATTAAGAGCAAATGTCATTGCAATGATTAATTAAGTATCCAAATTATCCATATAAAGAAACTATGGTTGATAAGGGTCAACTAGTAGGAATAAGGTTATAATGGGGAATTTAATAGGTTACTGTGCTTTTGATGTTGATGCTAATTTCATTTTTAAACTTATGATGAGTTATATTATCATTTATTAAGTATAAAGGTAACAATAGCTAAACCATTAAGGCTTAATTGAGATTTCCTTTTTGTATTCCTGAGTTGAAATTAACTTAGTATACAAAAGAACATTTGAAACTTTTTTATTAGTTAACTACATAATTGATGACAACCCTTAAGAGTTGTTTAGGAGATTATATGGACAATGTGGATTTTAATAAATATACAAGTCTTAGCATGTTTTTATCAACATTAAGAATATATAAATGCTAAAGAAATCACACCTTGTACAGTTGTGCTTGGGAGCACAACACCTAATATATTATTTTCGCTACAACAATTTTAAGTTGATGTGACGAGCTAAAAATAACACACTAAATTAAATTGTAGTATTAGAGACAAAAATAGGACATGTATAATATTCTATCACTTAAATAATTTAGTAAGACACATAAAAATAAAAGTAGATCCCACATTCTCTTTCCATTTCTCTCTTTTTTTTTTTTTTTTTACTTTTCACTTCCCTCTAACATTCACTTTTTACTTTTCTTTCCCTGACTTTTTTCTTTTCTTTCATATTTCTTACCAAACCACCCCACCCCTCCCTCCCTCCCTCCCTCCCTCCCTCCCTCTTTTCATCTTTGTTCTTTTTTTTTTTTTTTTTGCTTTGTCATATTTGCTTTAGCCATCCAACATTGAGTTCTCGAGATTGTGAATGCTCTAATCTAAGCTTAGTCTCTCTTTCTCTCTTTTCCCCTCCCTCCCTTTCTCTTAGTATTATGTCTTTGTAGATGTTTTATTTTTTATTTTATCTCCATTGTTTTTCTTCTCACATTTTGGCAAAATGTTTATAGATTATGTTAGTATTTTGAATTTTCTAAGATTATTGTCATTTCTTTTATTTTTCCAATTAAAATTTGTACAAAAATTACAATTTTTTTCTACACCAAATTAGATTTTATGGATCGTACCTCTTTATGTCTTTGCAACATATTAAGGTTTTCTCACACTTCTTTATAGACTTTTTTTCCTTTCCTTTACATATATAAGGTTTTCTCCTAATTTTTTTTAGGGTTTATTCATGGAGGTGATGGTTTTTCAATAGAAATTCACAAAGGTTATGTGTTGAGATAGAAAATAAAGAAAAAAGTAGACATTCTATCAACATTACTAAGTTTTCCAATATATGGAAGTGAAATTGCTTAAGTAGTTAATGTGAAATTGAATAGGGATAGCTGAAAATTTGATCCAACCTAACGCCCCTGCTCCTATTCTTTTGTTACCATCTATTTTCTTTTTCAAATCCCATTACATTTGTCTCTATTCAATGGATTTTATGATGTATATGGAGGCTTATGTTATGTAACTTTTATATATATATTCCTTTCAGAGCTAATTCACATTTAAAGTTGTCATGTTATATTCAATGCATGTGTTATTCTCATGACTTCCTGTCATGATAAGAATAGAAACCATAGCTTTTAAAGAAAGCAAAAGTGATTCCCGTAATAGCTCTTAATAGAAATTACCACAATGCATATCTAACTTGTTTAGCATTAACAAAGATTATTAGCCTTGTTGAATTTCTAGAAATTGTTGTTGCTAGAATTGACCATAAGAGTGAACTTATGTAAGTTGATTAGTCTTACACAAACACTAGTTTGCTGAGTTTAAAAGCTTCAAATGTTCTAATTGCTCTTTTGGAAGTCATGTATTGTCGTGTAATAAGTCAAACTAGATGTGTTCAAGTGTAAAATATGGTCTTGGATATTTATCCACATTAAAATCACATGTACACAATAGAAGTTATACTGAGGGTTCAATTGTAGAAAGGTACGTTATTGAAGAGTGTATGACATTTTGCTTTAAGTATTTAGAGGATGTAGAGACTAAACTTAATAAGCTACTAAGAAATTATAATGATGGTGGCCATAATACCATAGAGTTATTAGTTTTCATAATATCTGGTTGTCCAATTAGAAAGGAGACTTACATTTAACCGTGAGATTTTATTGAAAGCATATAATTACATATTATTTTACAGTGATACTATTGGTCCTTTTATCAAGTAGAAAGTGAGAGCATATACACATGTGTACTAAATGCACACATGCACACATACAATTATGTAATACTTATCCTTGAATATTACTTAATTCATAGTAATTAATTTAATACATATATATTATATAGAGAACATCAAAATATGATCAAGCAAAGCACCCATATCTTTGAAGATGAGATATTGAATGAATCCATGTTACAAAATTTGCATCATAATTCAAGAAGAAAGTGAGTTATTTTGGTATAGTGTATAACAAATAATGCAATTGGTCTGTTTTAAATATACTTGCTTTCCTTATACTCGATTGTCTATGATTAGGTTTAAGATGCACATTTTGTGGAGGAAAGATGCATTTTAAAGAAACTTAAGACTTTAACACAAGGTTCAAATGTGGTTAGAAAAATATATAAAGGATTTGTTATTAATAGATTTAGATTTTATACTAAAGTAATTGAGAAGAAAAGAAAAACTCAAAAAATCATTTAATGAATATAACAAACTAACCAAAGTATCATTTAATGAATATGGGTAGTGAAATGAAGAGGAACATATCGATAATTTTGCAAGTTTTCTAAGAACTTAGCATAAAGTCCAAAATATTGTTCACTTGAACATAAGACTTGGTAAGACATCCCAAATACTAATAAGGAGGCCATATTAGTAGCAATAAAGGTAATTGATTTTATTTTTTTAAAATATTTTTCTCATTTTCATACTACACTCAATTGTTGTTGACTATCTATTAAATCCATGCAAGCAAAGATATGACAATCACTTGGTCAACAAAGGTATATACTAGATTATATTAGTAAGAAGTGGAGGTCATATAAGTACGAGTTAAAGTGGAGGAACATATCGATAATTTTGCAAGTGACTATCATATTAATGGAAAAACCATTGAATAATGATAGAGTAGATGATAATCAATGGAAAGTTCGCGTTTGTCATTGGTTAAATGAAAAGATCATGATATGAACTATTTATTATTTGAATTCTCACACCACACACTTATCTCTCTTAAGATGATACACTTATTATATCTTCTCTAAATTTGGGAAAAGAGTATTCGTAATAGCAAGAACTATGCTCAACACAAAACAATTCACTTAAGGGTTAAAAAAAGCTTTGTAATTATAAAGGAGAAATAGGTAAAGAATTGATGTTGAGCATTCATAGTTATTTACATAATTAATTTTGTATGATTGATCATGTAATTAGTTTATTATTTCACTGAACAAAATAAAAGATTAAATCGATCTACTACAAGTTACGAAATGTTTTATGCTTATTATACAAAATCAGATGGCAATGCTATAAATGAAGTTGTTGGAGAAGCAATTATATCTTACATAAAAATTTTTAATTTTGTATTCAATATGTTCACATTGATTATTGTTCTTATAAAAAATGTTGTTTGTTACTATCATATTTAGGATCAAATGAAAAAAATAACAATAATTGTTGACTCTTTAGAGAAAATTGAAAGTGATTTTGAAAAAGATGCCTCCTCAAAGGTTGTTGAAAAAGAAAAATATAGATGTGCTTGGTGGTATGGATTAAATGTTAGTTTTATTGATATAAAAGATACGATTCGTAGTTGATTTCGAAGTAATAAGGTTATCTAATAACAAAATGGTACTATTGAGGAGATTAAGCAGAACGTAGAGCAATTGGTGGCTATTTTGATGCAAAATAAAGATAAAGGTGAAAACTCCTCAAGATCTACAAATCAACTAAGTCCTTCTATGCCAAGTAGTGAAAGGTCCTTGACATCCATTGTTGAACATCATGGTCCAATGCCGAGTTATGAGCCTAGTCCTTTTACGATATTGAGAAATAATTTTTTTTATAAAGTTGTAGCTAAATGTAACTTTTACATATGCTTTATGATTTACTCCATTTAGCATAAGATGGATATACTCTTTTTATTCTCAAAATTAATAAGTGTTTGTACAACTATTATTAATGAAAATTCATTTTTTCGATATTTCATCGTTATTTTCATTTATATGGTCTGTAGGTTGGAGATGTTTCTTTTTAAAAAGTCTTCTAGGGGAAAGAGTTGTTACTGGAAGAATTATGATAATGGACCCATCAATAAAAGTAGGAGGACAAGAATTAGGTCAAAATTAGTATAAGGTCAATGTTTGAGTTTCTTTGAAATTGGATTGGTGATTGGTGAGACTTCATAATGTTTTGAAGTTTATAGGAGATGTTAGTGGAGTGAATGTTGCTTAGCTTGTGAATTTTGTAAGTTTACTACTTAATTGAAAGATTTATTTGGTGTAGATTTTGTTATAAATATGAGTATGTACTCATTTTTTCTTTATTATGCAGCTTGAGTTGAATGAAGATTAAGATTGGAGTAAAGTGTGATTGGAAGATGCTTAAAAAACATGAAACCTAGTAGAATATGCACGTTAGCTATTACTATTGTATGACATTTTTTTGGAATCCATTAAGTAGCATTCGAATGTCTTTTTTGTTGGAATTAAGTACTCTTATTGAGTTTGAATATCCGTTTTTGTGTGAATGAGCTACTGTTATTGAGTATGAATACTAAAATATCCTTTTGTTGAAGGAACTCATTACATAGACATTGGATTTCCTAACTCGTTTTGAGGAGCAATTGATTATGTTTTACATGATTGTTGTTGGCTTTTGAATAAAACATTAACATAGTTACATAGTATGATTGTTATAGATTTTCAACGAAAAATAAGTTCATTAAAAAAGAAAAAAAAGGATGGTTCATCCTAGCTATAAAGATCTAATATGATACAAAGTGTGTCCAATAAGAAGTCTTTTTATGAATGAATTCACTATTAATGAAATGTTATAATACTGTGACTTTCAATATTTTAAGATACAAATTGTGTTCTAATATATTAGAAAAATATATTAAGTGGTATATTTTATAAATATAGGACACTATTTTGTATCTTTATTTTATAAATATAGACACGAATTGCGTCCTAATATTTTTAAAGTAAATAATAATTACTTGTTTTAAAAATATCATAGAGACACAAAATTGTGTATTATATTTATAAAAGAAGACGACAGTCTTTGTCTTAATAGTGATTTTATTTAATAAAATATTTTTTTAATAAATAATGTGACATGTTACAGTGTCATTTAAACTAATCTATTGAGATTTTTTATAGGTCTCAACAGGTATTATATATTAATACACACAACAGGTGTCATAGAGACCTAATACTACAGCTACCTATAGGATGCAACCAGGACAAAATAATTTCATGTCCTTATAGCTTAATTGTCCAAACTAGTAATCTCATGGGACAATTATATGTTTCAATAAGTCAGAATTGTTGTAGTTGTTTATTTAATTAAATAATAATGTCTACCCTATATGACAAAAATTTATATTTTATACATTTTTTATATATTGACTGTTATATTTTTCACGTAAATTATAAGTTTTATCGACACTCTAAACTAATATTCATATATCACTCAGAGTTTTATCTAATTTTATAAAAAGGTAAGCATATAGAAAAACAAGAAGAGATTTTCATTTTATTTTTAATAAATGCCTCCAAGACACCAATTTGTTGATCTAAAAAATTGTACATGTATTTCTCGTTGGTGCAAAAACTTGATTGCTTTAGTTTCGTTCCTCTTTATGCACTGTTATCAATCATTCACAAAGCTTTCATCTGTGACTCTCGGAATAAAAAATTTTGAAGCTTCCTGATTTTTTCATGGAATATGCAATAAGATTGCATTCGCATGACTAAGTAAATAATTTTTGTAATCAAAATTAGATAGACTTTCGACTTCGTTATACCAGCATCCATTCACTACATCCTAAAATGACGCACAGGAAAAAAAAAAAAAAAACAATAGTCCTAAAAGAATTAGCTTCATGGACCAACCAAAACTAAGAATTTGATTCTTTTTTTTTCTACACCTAGTTGATTTAGCACTTTTATAACTACTGTATAAATGCAAAATATATAGATAATTAAAAATAAAAAGATAATAATTAGTTTAAGCTTTTAGGGAAAAGAAAATAAAATTACAAAAATACCATTCTTGAAAAAATATGGTATTTATAATCGATGCGATTTTAACTTATGTAGAAATCGCTTCTTTAAAAGGTGATTTTCATGAGCATTATATCTTTAACCTTAGCTCGTGCCCTTATTCTATGCATTTTCTTTTAACTTTTCATTTCTTTTCTCTAAATCATTCCAACACTTCCTTCACCAGATCCATCATTTTGATCCTTTTTTCTATGAATCAATCGCAGATTTAGAGTAGTAACACAACGTATATCACAGTTGTGAAAAGATTTTTCAAAACCGAGAGACAATTTACATAATCTCCTCACTTTCTCTCTTTAAAAAACTATATTGAAAAGATATTATTTTCTCGTTTTAATCCATTTTAAGCACATATAATTGAAAAAATTAATATTTTTGCTTGATACATTATGGTACAATGTTGTTTACTAGTATTTTTTAGACCAAATGAACCGTTTGTGTTTTCTTTAACTTATATGTGCATTGAATTTTTTTTTTATACTCTACTGTCAGTAAGTTTAATTTTTTATTTTTTGTATAAATTTGTGTTCATTAATATATTTTATATATACGTATCTATATTTTATTTTTATAAGGTTGTGTTTGTTGTCAGTATATTTTATATGTACATGTATATAGTTTTTCTTTACGAAATTTGTCTTTGTTACTATATTTTATGTATACATGTGTATTTGGTGATATATATACAAATAATTATCATTGAGGAATGTAGATGAGGTGGTGTTAATTCTTTATTTTTTTTCAATTGAAGTAAGTAATGAATTTAGTGTCGTTAAGGAAATATAATAGTAAACTCAAATTAGGCAATTTGTTCATGAAATCCAGTAAAGTATGTTTATTAGTACAAAGTAGTATTTTTGTTTCCAGACGCTAAAGTTTACGAAGTTAATATGGTAAACAAGTATAAAATAAATAATATGAGATTGATATGTTATGTCGAGGGAAATATTGTAGAAGAAGTAGATGGGGTGTGCTACAATAAGTGCCTATGAATAGTAGTTAGGGTTCCATTTAGGGCTGTATGTCCAGTTTGTTAGATTGATACATAATCAACTTTGGGTTAACACGACAACCTACCGGGTTGAGTTGATTCACAGATGCCCACTTGTAGGCGAGACTAAGGACATATTCTATGTCATCCTTATTAGTGATGATTATGATGTCCAACAACTAATGGATTCCTCAGTAGGACGTGGTGGCATCAGCGATTTAGCGAAGTTGTATATTGAAATTCATGAAGGGAACCTACCATCAATAGTGCCGCACCTCCCTTCCCTCCCCCCTATAGCTGAATATGATGTTAGAAGGCACAATGATGATGATGGGGTGCAAGTTGAACTCCGGTGTTCGAATCCCGATCGATCCCACCGAGTCATATACCGAGCAGTAATCACATGTCCTATGAACCTAATATATTGATAACTAATGAGTCTAATAGAGATACTGATATGGAGAATGAATTGGCTTACGATGGCATTGATGAAGATTCCGATGATATAGATTATAATGCTAACATTAGTCCAAATGAATGCTAGTTACAAGAATGGAAGAAGCATAAGAGTCACGTAAAAGAAATGATTGGAGGTAAGGGTTAGCCACATATGTGGATACAATCGGGATGTTGGAACTCATGCCTTTCTACATGGCAAGTGTTGGACATGGACTAATACCGTCTGAGAACAATATAAATGATGGTGAATAGAGTTTCAACGATGAATTAAAGATAGGCATGTGATTTGAAAATAAAAAAACATTTACAAACAATTGTGAAGATGCATCATGTTATGAACCACCATGATTTCGTCATGAAGGAGTATGAACCTACATTTTGGTCTATCAAATGTGTTGATTAGGAAAAAAGATATAGGTGGAGACCTAAAGCTTATAAGAAGCAGCATGCTGGATACTTTATGATAACCAAATTTATGGGTTCACATAGATGCCTCAATCCTACAATAAGCCAGGGCCACTCAAAATTAGATTCAAACACCCTATCTTACTTTCTAATAAAGGATGTACAAGAGTTACCAAGCATTAAGGTAAAACATTTGCAGGCAACCATTTGCAAACAATACGATTATATTGTATACATAAAGAGAATTAGGGAAGCAAAGCGTAAGTGATTGAACAGGTTTATGGAAGGGGGGGTGGGGGGAATCATATGCAATATTTCCACATCTACTAAATGCCATTTGAAAGGCTAATCTCAACACTATAATTGAGTGGAAATGGTGAGACAGTGATACCGCCGGGCATATGTTCTTCAATAGAGTCTTTTAGGCATTTGGACCATGTATTGAGGCCTTCATACATTGCAGCTTTGCCATTACTATCGATGGAACATTCCTGTATGGAGAGTACAAACATAAACTACTAATTACAACTAAAGTTGATGGTTAAAGTCACATTATCCCATTAGGTTTTGCCCTAGTTGTTGAGGAATGTCAACATAATTAGAGTTGGTTCCTAAAGTGTGTACTCATGCACATTATAAGAGATCACACTGACATATGTTTGATTTCGGACCTTCATGCTAAGATCCAGTCTATAGTTGTGGGAAAGAATGTAGTGTAGCTAAGTGGTTGGCTATAGTAGTGGTGTATTTGACATGTCACCAGTAACTTCAACATTCAGGGTAAGAATAAAGATTATAAAAAGCTGATAAAGAAGGCCACTTATCAATTGCAACCTCAAAAGTTTTGTGCTTACTATGATAAGAGCAAGACACACCGAGCCCCCATGCTAGAGTTTACTCTAGAGAACTACATCCTAAGATGTGAACACTAGCATACAACGACGGAACTCGGTTTAGATATAAGATGACCAACATTGCTGAGAGTTACAATAGTACTTTGTGAGTTGTTAGGAACTTGCTTGTTGTAGCACTATTGAAGAAAACTTTCTACAACTACAATGACTATTTCAACAAACGGATGATTAAGTTAGCAAAGCTAATGGGTGTTGGCAAAGTACTTACTAAATTTGGAGAAAGAAAGTTTGACAAGTGGCGTAAAGTGGCCAACAATCATCGTGTTGTGATTTTCGACTATAATGAGCAACTATTTAAGGTCATCACTAAGCCATGACCTATGTCACATAAGTAAAAGGGAGATGACAACCATATGGTCACACTTAGGACTCATCGATATACTTGCAATAAGTAGCAAACGTGCAAGATTCCATGCTCCCATGCTATAGTTGTTATAGGTAAAATGAGCATAGATTGTGCTTCACATATTGGGTATTGGTACACTTTGCAAAATTAGCTACGTATATACGCACTTTCCTTCATACCATGTGCCGATAAGGCTAATTGATCTTATCTTGACTTATGTAGCATTTAGTTCAAACTTCAGACAAGATTAGGAATCTAAGAAAGGCCATAAGAGAAATGATTCTAAAATAAGATGGACATCTGGGAGGAGTTGTTTACTTATACGTATGGACTATGTAGTCATGATGGACATAATAAGACAAGATATCTATAATAAGGGAGACAATCAACTTCAAGTGGATCTACTAGTACATGCCTTAGTTAAAGTGAAAAACCATGCTAATGTTGATTGATAATATATATTGAAATATCTTTAAGAAATTTTTGCTTTGCTCATGTTTTGTTTTTCTGTAATGAATGTGATAGTCGGCTTACTATTCTTTTTTTTTTTTTTTTTTGTTAGACTTGCAAGGGTAGATGGATCTAGAATCGGCCAATAGGTCACTGCTTGACTTGCAACCATCCCATAGGTCAGGTAAGAAATAGCAAATTGATAGCATACTTGCAATATGTTCATTTCGTGTAATACCTCTACGATTAGCTCTTCTTCCTTGGTCACAAGAGAACTACAGGCTCAAATTTCATAGGCATGAGGTGATATTTAAGCGTCAAGATGACCACGAGATCCCAATAGATCCCGCATGATCCCATATTTAGAGAAGTTGGGTGTTACAGTTGGATTGGCACTTGATTACCGCCTTGGTTGAGTGATGGAGAGAGCAGACACATACATTTCACTTCCATATCGACGAGATGATAATAACATTACAGGATATATCTCTACTCCTTGGTCTTCATATTGATGGCGATGCAGTTACAAGCATGATGGTGCCTATGAGGTAACGTGGGCTATGCCACTGCCTATTAGGATTTTGCCTACCAGAGAGTGCCATGAAGGATGCGTAACTGCAATTATCTTGCTTGAAGGATAATTTCACTAATTTATCATTTGATGCGGATGATGTTATGGTACAACGCTATACAAGGGCACATATCATGTAATTGATCAGAGGTATGCTATTCTCAAATAAGTCCAACAACGTAATGTACCTCATGTTCCTCCCTTTCCTATTGAATCTTAACATGGTCAGGCACTATGCTTGGAGAGTAGCTTATCTAGCATGAGTGTATCGCCAGTTGTATCTTGTTTCTAGGATAGAGGCTAAAGAGATTAATGGACCATTAGTGATTCTTTAGGTGTAGGCATAAGAGCAATTCCTACACATTGCCCCTTTATGCCGTTAGATTACATTAGTGGTCGATGATTGACCACTTATAAGTTGATGAGGAATGGAATTTGATGTCATGGAGCTCCCCACGTACGTAGTTGGCCAGTACAACGATGCATTAGATTGATAGCATTCGGAGCAGGTACATATTTAACAAACTCGGTTACTTGTAGATTTTCAAAGTGTTACTTTCTTTTAACCTCATGATTAATGTTTACTTCAGGTTCTTTGGATACCTTACACACACGAGAACGTAGCCAAACTCCTCACTTATTGTTAGGATGGGAGTGATGTGTAGCTAGCTTAGGTCTTGCTGATATGCTTCCATATCATTGAGATGTACTATCCCAACCACATGACTCGCTAGTTTGGTAGGATGTAAGAGATCCTAACCTACTCTAACACCGGACAGATGTTACATGAAATAAACTTAAGGGGCCAAACTGAGATCAACTAAGCAACTAGGCATGCAACATGGATAGTACAATGAGAGGAATGACCGAACTAGATTGTATAGATCCAGCCACCACTAGGTGTCTATCTTGACTACATCCCTTGGTATTAGTAGATACATTGGCAGGTTAGGGCCTCCTGGATGTATACAGTACATACAATTGTTATTGCAATTACCTGTTTCTCTAGTTATATGCCAATCAAACTTTTATGTTTAACTTGTAAGCGAATTTCATACATAGGTTGTTGCAAATGTCATACCAAGACATTATATCAGAGCAGCATGGGATTGATGACCCCATCCAAAGGATTATTAGGGTCCATCTAAGTAATCTACCCATACCCGATCTAGATGTAGATGAAGACGACTCCTCATCAGATGAACCAGAGCAGGAAAGGGACCATTGAAGACGTGGTTATCATCAAGGGGAAAGCCGATGATGTAGATAGGCTAGCATGCAAATTCAAGATAATGCATCTCCCTTACACTACTTGACGCTAGCATCTCCTAGACTGTTAAGGTTTGAGTTTCGCAGACCATTCATCAAGGAGAGCTTTAGTGGTCATATGTGTTACACCCTTATCATGATAAAGACCTTTGGTAGTCAAATCCGTACTTCCCTTATACTATTGAGGAGGTCAGTTAGAGATCCTTACGACCACATGGGCGAAGGAGTTGCACAAGTGCACTTTACTCCAGTCCCCATGCATGCATTATATTTAGGTGCTTACAATTAGGATGGAGCACAAATTACCTAGTTGGATACTAGATGGTGCAGCCTCAGGTCAATACAAATCCTCAGGATGTTCATCCACTTATGCAACAACAGTGCCAACAACGTTAGCTTTACATATTTCACATTTGAGTTTATATTTTATCTTTAGTTTCTAAACATTATGTAGATATTTGAAAGTGGAATTATGGCTTTTATAATGCTTTCATGCTTTTATAATTGAATATGTCATCCCAAATTCAGGTACATCAACTGTGTTAAAAATTACAAAGTTTTCCATGTTTAAAAGTGCGTCTTGAGGAGGTAAATTTAGGTTGGAATTGGTGATTTTTTATTTATCCAAATTTAGAGTATAATTGATATCGTAATATTGATTCTTATAGATACGGAATAAAAGGTTTTCTATTGATTCAAAGGGCGTATCAGTAGGATAGAGAAAGAGGAAAAAATCAAATATTTCACTAATATATAATCGAATAAAATTCGATTTAAGCTATACTATTTAATTTAAAAATGATTTTATATTGAGCCAAAAACAATTAGGTTCTATGTAACATAATAACTATCATTTTCGGATTTGTGGGCACATTGAACCAAAATTACCTTCAATATAAAATTATCTCTTTAAAAAGGGATTTTATGTACCATATTCCTAAAAATTTTTCCAGGAATGACAATTTTTTTAATATTCCGTTTTTTACGTCTTTTTTTTTTTTTCCTTTTCCCCAACCCGTCAGTTCGAAAGGACCGGTCTTATATTGGTTGCAATAGGAGATGCGGCTGCCACCGCATGCAGCATGCTTTGAGGAAGTAATTTTCCACCTATCTCGGGACTTTATTACAACTCTAGGGATTAACGTCTACAATACAGTATCCAAGTTCAGAGCTCTGTTTGGGACACAGCTTTTTTGCTAGTGGACAAATAATGAAAAATAATGCAAATGTGCAAAAATACTAGCAGCCTTTACATGCTTAAACATATGTCGGATTTGGGAAGGTTTGTTGAATGAGGGTTGAATGATAAATGCGGATTTTTTTTATATTTATCCTAATTTAAATCCTATATATTACGTTCTTGATGAGAAAATATTGCAAAACTAATCAATTATACAAATTAGGATCAATACAACGAAACTGTGAAAAGGGATCGAGAATTGCATTAGGTGTATTTGGTTATATTTGGCTGGTACTTCTGAGGCATTTCGACGACCTCAATCTACCATCTAATAATTAATTATGAAGGCAAAGAGATTAATAGCACTTGGCATCCCATTCGGAAGCCACTTCTCTTCCATTTGGACAATAGGGATGTCCTAAGTGATCACGAAGCTCAGGCTTTCCATGCATCACCCCCTATAACCCCATTTGGCTAGCATGCTTAAACCTTATTGTAAGGATTAGCAATAGGACTGTTTATTAAATTAAATCAAACCAAATTGCACCATATCTTTAAAATATGGTTCGTTTATATTTCTATTCGATTTATAATTTAGTTCCAAGAAAGCTCAAAGGGTTTGTGATTTAGTTTGAAGAATTGAATCGAATCCGATCACTTGAACTTAAATTAAATTACTTCTTATTAAAGAATAAAAAATGAGTGACATTTTTTTAGTTCTAAACCCTATGGACACATCAATCTAATCCTATTTATCTTTAGTTGACTAACACGCTTTCATTATCATCTCTTAACTCTAGCTGACTCGTACCCTTTTACTATTACTTAGAATGTAATTTGACATGATACAATATTATATGGCTTTAATTTTTGCATAATGTATCTTAATTTGAATATTAATATTAGTTAAAAACCTCAATAGTTATTATTAATATTATAAAGATAATTATATTTTTAAAAAGCGATTTGAATATGTCTACAGCAATAAACTGAGCTCAAAATGCTACAAATAGGTTCTCTTAGACACTTTATACTCTCTTTAAGTTTTCCTCTCACCTTAAATCCCTTCATCTACCTTAGATATTAAAGTGGTTATACTAAAGTCGTCCCGACATCCCCATAGCCTCATTTTCTTTTCATTTTATAGAACAATTTCAAGGGAAGTGTACTATTTTCCCCTAATATCATTTTTTAATATCAACAAGAAGTATAAATATGTACTCGAAGGGGTCAATTTTTATGAAGGTGGGATGGGAATACCAATGCTGATTGTCTAATGAAACATAAACATACCCGGTTCCCACCTGCATAACAACATAGAACACCATAACCTCGTAAATTATACTTACTCTCACCAATTACATAAAAATGAAAGCACAATGCAGATTCTGAGTCCCAATCCTTTGTTGGTATTTGCTCTATGAAAAAGTTGGAAAATTAAATATTTAGCATACAATAACAATCCATGTACCATGTGATAGATAGAAATACAGACTAAATAGTACAATACCTTGCATTCCCTACACACAGTCATAAAAAGTAATCTTTAAAACACAAAATCTTGACTTTTCATGAGTAAAAGTAAAAAAATTGAAGAGTCAAAACACATAAGCAGATTGATTCACGTTACTTACACTCCCAACAATTATCACATACTCCAAAAACTGCCAATAAATACCAAAAAAAAAAACATATTTTTATGCAAAATTTAACAAACCCATTATCAAAAATTTTAATTTTTGAAACTATAATAGGCTATTTAGCAAAAAAAAAAAAAAGTGTTTAATCATCCAAATCACACAGGCTACTAAACGACGAGCTAATCACCATAGGACCATGACAACCCAATATTATCGAAAAATTAAATTCCCAATTTTTCTTTTTCTTTTTTTTTTTTCTTTACTTAGTTCAATCACTTTATTTTTAAGTGTGCCACAATTTACCAACCTGATAAATTGACCAAGTAAACAATAGTTTTCTCGAATTCAAGAAACTTGTCATTACATACATAATCACATTAAAGCAGAATATAACGAAGCATAACAAATTCAACAAAAAAAAATACATTAAAAGAAAGTTTGCAAAAACCTAAATTCACAACACCTATAGTATATAGCCCAAATGTAGCACTAAAAAATCTACAATAGGAGAGAGGGCGGTTAGGCTTTGGTAAACTAACAAAAGAGAAACGAAATGTGAGAGTGCAGCTGAGAGAAGAAATGGAATTGTATAAGAGATTACCAATTGGATTTGTAAAATAATTTGGAGAATTAATTTGCGATATGTTGATTTGGGAACGATGAAGAAAAGGAAGAAAAGGTAAGTAGACTAGTGGGAGTGTGCAACCATCGTGTAGTTTCATTTATTTTATGTGTTGTATTTTCTATGGCTAGCGTTCCAGACAAAAAGGAAATTGGAAATGGGGGAGAAAAAAAGAAGAGGAGAACGTGGAAGTCAAAAGGAAAAGTGCCATATAAAGTAGCACGACAAAACTGTCATATACAAAGGTGAAATATAGAGGGAAAGTGATAATAACAAAAGTACCATCTACAGAATAATGTCCTAAAAGGATTTCACGTCCAGCTAATGGTTGCTTTGATCGTGGGACAAAAAAAGTAATTTTAGGGGATCATTTACTTTATTTAATTAATGCCCCGATTTGAAATTTGAAAAAATATCGAAGAAACAACTGAAAGGTCTGTACAGTTACTTAATGCACTGATTTGAAATTTGAAAAAATGTTATAGGAGCAATTGAAAAGTTTATTTGCAAAAGCAGTTGGTTTTTTAATCAAATTAATTAAGTGGAGTAGTTATGAAAAAATATTTTGAAGTCAGATTTAATGAAGAAGAGGCAAATAGTACTCAAATGATAGTTTTAAAAATCCTTGCTGGTTTAAATATTGTAGATATATGTATATCTTAGGTATCGAAATGAAGAGCAATGCTTTTCATGAGAGCATCGGTTGGGGCATGTAATTAGAAAATCAGCAAAAAGAAAAATCAAAATCATAAATTAGAATGGTCTTAATTAGTTGGTCTTCTTCGACGTACTTGCAAGACGTAAATCGATTCCAACGGAGGAATTTTAACTCCATCCACGAATAGTTTATTAAATTTCGATTATGATGAAACATCCATATAAGATTCTGGGTATGAAGTATTATAAAATGATTGGTTTCAATCTTTGTCAATCCTCTTTCTACTGTTAATATTAAATATGTGCTTTCATGATGGATGTTATGATAAAATTAAATTCTTCAAATTATTTAATTAATTTGGAGGAGGATGGTGATGGAGCATTTTTCTTTAAATTATTTCATATGTTACCTTATTTGATCAAGATTACCGATCGTAAATAGAAAAACCGTCGATTATATTCGTTAATGGATCGATTATCATGTATATCATCATGTCGCTTAATAAAACTAGAGCTGACATTTTATAGAAAAGTTGAAGTCTATGTATGAGAGACAAATTGCCTATATAAAATCCTATTGATTAGAATAGTGGTGAATCTGAAGTACAAGAATGCATCCAATATGACAAAAGTCTTGAATGATTTTTGGTTTAAAGAATTAGTTCACCGCATAAAATTTGTGCTTGATTATGAGGTGCATGCACTGTTATTGTTGAGTTCATTATTTATTTTTGTTCCAAAAAGAAAACTTGTCATTTCAATGATGAAAGATAATTTAATGAATAAAGAAGTTAGAAGAAACGAGCATAATGCCAATTTTAAGACTTGGACATTAGTTACCAATAAATAAGAAAGGTCGGGAGAAGTAAGACTAATCGTTCTAATAATAAATTGTAGATACATTATTTTTGTCCTCTTATAATTTTAATTTTATTTAGAATAAGGTAAATGGTCCTAATTTAAGAAAGACAAAAAAAAATTTAGAAAATAATAAAAATATAAATTTTATTAAAAAATCAGAAAAAAGTAGAAAAAATAAAAATTACAAAAAATGGAAAATTTTAAAAATAAAATAAAATATAAAATACAAAAAAATTGAAAAATAAAAAAGTATAAAAAATAGAAAATACAAAAAATGAAAAATTTAGAAAATTAAAGAATTTTTAAGCAATTTAAATAGAATAGGATTTTTTAGCCTTTTTTTTAGGGCCTTAGATAATAAAAGAGGGAAGGGATTTTGGTCATGGACTTAGATTTAAAACTAATCCGAGCTAACCTAATCCATATATACAATTTGATTGCATATACAAAGAAGGTATAGATTAATGGCTTGATAGAAATACACATGCACAAGCACAAAGGAGACTTAAGTTCGAATCCTACTAGAGGCACAAAGTGCCTTCTGTTTTTGTAAAACCACAGTTGCCACGTATCAATATGTCATTAAGCTATGTATTTATTGCTAATACGTGATACGACCTGGTTAGATTCACGAGCTGATGTGGTGCCATGTCAACACCCCTGACACGTATGTGCCACGTGTCTTATCCTGACACGTATGTCCCACGTGTCTTATCTTGACACGTAGCACAAAGTCTTTGTTTTGCTCGACTGACATAGCGCCACATCAACATGTTTCCCCCTCTTTCCTTTCTTTTCTACAAAAATTCTGCACGTTCCTCTCTGGTCAGTTGACTTCATCATTGATTTCGAGTCCCTTTTTATTGCCATTTCGCCAAATTAATGGTGAAATTGCAAACTAGACATAACTTACTTCAAGATGAGTCTAAGAAGTTGTCCAAATTCAAGCATTATCGTAGTCAAAATCGGGTTGAAAAATGGAAAAAAACTTGAGTGCACAATTTAAAACTCTAATTTTCTTGTCCTTGATTCAAGCTTTTGCAACATGATTTGAAGGCTCTATTAGATATCTGGAGCAAGATTAAACACCTAGAAGGAAATTTTGACCAACAATTAACACAAATTCGTACATTACATCCCCGATCATCCTCCTTCATTCAACCTTTTGTTAATGATATTTCATCACATTCCATGTTTAATTAAAGCTTCGACAATATATATAGCAGCTCGAATAAGCGTCCGGCGACACATACTCTCTCTATGACACTCTCTTGAACTCTCTCTCTTTACCATCGTAACTCTCTCTCTCTCTCCATCGCAACCCCACTCTCTCTCTCTAAATTGTGACTTAAGCTTGAAGGGATTCAAGCCATTTCACTAATAAAGAGAGCTTACCCAGGTCGTGAACTCTTAACCCCAGTTGCTTGTAGCCTCCGTCTTGGCATCTACGGCCTACCATAAGTTGCCATGAGCTAAACCTTAGCCACTATCTCCACCTTCGTTAGCCACCACACCCCTACATGAAATTGACCCTATCGCAGCACTTGTTACATTTAGAAACACCCAACTAACACTAACTTGTCCTTTGACAAACACCCCAAGTAACCACATAACCATTTTCTCTCTCTACCTACAACAGCACTACTTAGCTCCACCACCTAAACGCTTGGGCATAATCCTGACACCCCCTATTCCCAATGAAATTCACATGAGGTAGTTCTCTCCCACTTGAAATGAGGCCCATATTGATCGGAACCCCCCTTACAACCGTTGATGTCTTCACACCAAGTGTAACCTGATTACCCTGATCCAAACTAACCCAAGACTTGATTTTCAACCTGTGCTCTAAAGACCCTCCAACTTGCATAGTGCTACTCTAGTTTAGCCCTTTACTTATTGTGTGTTGTTTTCTTTTATTTATTTATTTTAATAGCTGTAATTTCGAGAAAAAAAAAAGAGAAGAAAAGAAGAACAGAAAAAGAACAAAAAAAAAAGGAAAAAAAAGGAAAGAAAAGAAAGGAAAGGAAAAAAGAAAAGTGGTTTAATTTTATTCTTTAATAAGAAAATAATGAATAAAAATAATAAAATAAAAATGGAAAAATGAAATAAAGTAAATGAACAAATAAATGAATTTTACCCCTTAGAATTTTTTTTTTATGGAAACCAAAATAAAATGGGTCTTTTCAAAACTAAGGACATATTTAGAATTTTCAAAAACAAAACTAAACTTTAGGATCCTTTTGGAAAATTTTCAAAATAAATAAAAAGGTTAAAAAACTTAAACTTGACTCTTTTCCAAAATAAAAGAGATCAACCTACTAACGTTTTCAAAAGAACTATATACGTCTAATCCCGATAAAATGTATCTTTTCAAAACTAGAGCCCTATTTAGAATTTTCAAAAACAAAACTAAACTTTAGGACCCTTTTAGAAAATTTTCAAAATAAATAAAAGATTAAGAAACTTAAACCCGACTCTTTTCCAAAATAAAAGAGATCAACCTGCTAACGTTTTCTAAAAGAACTGCATACGTCTAATCCCAACTAGCGGATACGTAAACACCTCTAGAGCAATATAAAAAATGAAAAAAAAAGTATTTTTTCCATTTTAGTTTAAATTATTCGATTTAATCTAATTAGTTAACTAGTGATTAAATTTCATTCTATAGGGTAGTTTTGAAAGGTGATTTTAAGATATTAAATCCAAAATTATGAAAGTTCATGGTACCCGTAAGAATTTAAAAAACCTAACCCTTGGATTTGTTTCTTTGATTTTTCAAAACCTTTTCCTATAAAATCGATTTTTCCCAAGCAAACTATTTGGTTTTAATCTAAACTATTTCTCGACCTCAGTTGGGTAGCGACTTTAAAAGCTTATAAAACTCTTTTAAAAAACCAGTTTTCTTTAAATCTTACTCGAGGATCAATATTAAACGAGTAAGGTTTAGTATTTTTTGGTTTAGGGAAAACTAATAAAAACCTGAAAAAAAATCAGGTTCGACAGTTTAGCAACTCCACTAGGGACGTTAAGAGAGTTAGCCATCTAACTTTCCAAATTTAAAATTAGTTTTTCAAATCACCTTATTTATTTTATTTTTTATTTATTCATTTTTATTTACTCATTATTATTTTCTACATTTGTATATGGTTGTACAAAATTTGTTGCTTTATGTATCATAATTATATGGTAGAAACGGTTAAACCCGGACTATATTAGGACCCTAGGATGGGGAGGCCATTGTATAGGCTTCGAGTGTTGTGGTGTAACCACTGTTTGAGATTGATTAAGTTATTCCCACTTGAGTTTGATATGACCAATAAAAGTGTTTTCTAATAATAAGTGAGGTCATAAAGCTTAAGGACCTTTTTATAACCTACCCTAATTGCATACACCTACTTGAGTTAATACACTACTCTTAAGAATTGCAACCCTACTAATATTTGAAATTTTTTTAAAAAGTTAAACACCAAATCAAACAGTAGGGTTGCAACTTAAAAAATAATGTACTAACCCAAACAGTTCTAATCATGTACATGTTTCCATGTACATTCTTTTATTTTATTAGTAACTGATCCTTGCTTATGAAATGTTTAGGCATAAAATGGCAGATAACCAAGTAAAGAATTAGAGAACCGATAGGTTACAGCACCTCTATAGGATTTGTGAGCAGCTACTAGAGGCTGAAATCACCTATCTAAAGGAGAAGCTTAAATGACCTGAAGCTCACAATCGGGCCTTGTAAGCCCTTTTTGGACAAGTCACTGGGGAAACTCACTAAATGCTAAAGACCTTAGGGCTCATCTACAAGATTTAGTTTAAGGGTTTTTCAATTCATAACTAGGAGGCCTAGATTAAATGTCAAGTTTCAGAATAAATGTTAAGCTCTCTTCCTTCGATTTCTATACTCTAATCTTTCAAAATAATAAAATTTCTCTTTAATCTTCATTCTTTAGTATTCCCTTCTTTGTAAGTAAATCCTTCAATAAGTATTTATCTAACCATTGTTTCCTCCCATTTAGGGAAATGTAAATAAAATCCATTGACTTGTAAACAGAACTCCAAAAATTGCCATCCTTATTTTTAATTTGATTTCTCAATTTCTGTAAAATAGAACTTTATCTTTCTCTCTCATAAAAGAAAAAGAAAAAAAAATGAAAATGAAAAGAAAAGTTATTGACAATTATAAATCCTTATGGGCCCAACCCAAATATGAAGGAGCCAACCTAAGTCCAAGGCCCTTTAACCTGTTAAGACAACTTGGCCAAACACTTAGCTCGTTAAGACATCCAACCCACACAAGGCCCTTCAACCTATTAAGACAGCCAATTAAGGCATCCAATAAACACAAACCATAGCCCATTTAAGCAGTTGACCTAAACACTAGCCTCCTTAGCCCATTCAATCTAAACATTAACCTTCGGTCCATTTAGACAGCTAGTCTAAACACAAACCCTTAGCCACTTAGCACATTCAGGCAACCTACCTAAATACAAGCCACTTGGCCCATTAAGGCAACTAATCTAAACACAATAGCTAAGCATAAACCATGGCCAGTCAAGGTAGTTGAACTAGACACAATCCTTTGCTCATCAAGGTAGCCAAATTAAGTCAAAACCCATGGTTCAGTAAGAAAATCGAACCCAACCAAGTCATCATTTCACATTAGAGCATATGGTGAGAAACTAGGGGGCAAAGTCAATCTCTATCTTAGGGAAAATGAATAATGGTCTCCTCCTTAAGGAATTGGTAACTTACCTTTAAAAAGTTTAGGATGAAAAGATACAAACTATATCCCACTTACTAACCCTTAAACAATTTGAGAATTAAGCGACATAATGGTGAGGATATTTTGGATTGATTTCTTAAAGAAAGTCTATTTTGAATGTGATACGTAGATTAAAATGAAGTTAAGCGTTCATTTTTAAATCCTAAACACAATTATCTCTTGTTAACTACATTGGACCTATTTAGAGAATTTTAAAAATCAAACCCTATCAAGAACCACCCTACTAAGAGAAAAGGATAAAAATTGATTTATACTTACATTAGTAACATTGATTCAAAAAAAATTTTCTTCTGATAAGTTATTATTATTATCATTATTATATTTAAATAAAGAAGAGCTAATTCTTTACCTCACCTAAGCCTATACTCTCGAAATCTATAGATTTAAGGCTTTGAATCTCTAAAAATTAAAAATTCAACAATAGAGGAAATCACTTTTTTGGCTAAAGCAAAAGAGAAGAGCGAGAAATAATAGGGTAAAGTAATAAATAAGGAAAGAATGGGGCAACAACAACAAAAAAAGAAAAAAGAAAAAAAGTGAAGATAATAAAGAAAAAAAAGAGAAAAAGGCTTGAAAATCAAGCTTGTGTATAAAAAGAAAAGCCCGAACTAAAGAAAGCCTGAAAAATATAAAGCCCATAATTAAAGCCTAAACATTCTTAAGAAACACAAAGCCCTCATGCCCATTCTGAATCTCATGCCCAACCTAAAAACATAAGCCCTACATATTCATCCCAAATCATAAGAGATAAAGCCCCTTTTACCCATCACAAACACAAGGCCTTCCCAACTACAATATTACCCCTATTCAATAAAGGTCTTTTGATCTTAAAGGATAGTTTATCTTTAATAAAAATTGTTTTTGAAATTGAGGCAGGTATACTTCTAATTTTTCCTAAAGGTTCTTGACTTGAACATCTAAGTTGAATAAAAGCATTTCTTTCAAAATAAGCCTTCTCATTAGCCCTTTATGAAAACCTTTGACTAAAAGCCTAAATTCATAATATTAAACCAAAAAAGACCTAATAGATTGATCAAAGCGTGTCACTTACAAAATAGACTATAAGTTTTAGAATTGTAGTCAAGAGTGTAATCTAGACCAAGAGTTCGTAAGAAAGCCCTCTTCAACTAAATTAATCATAAGTTTTTCTTCCTTAAGAAAAGAGTGTTTGAAATCACAAGGTCCCACTAGGAAGTTCCGCATCAGGGTAAGGAGGCATTTTTAAATACTAAGAAGAAAACAAGATGCTCTACACGGTTACCAAAACAGAGGATGATTATAACACTTGCTTCTTAAATAAAAATTTATAACCATAAACAAACTTTGAAAAAAAATAGAGAAAAAAAAGAAAAGAAAAAAGAAGAGAGAAAGTGAGGGATTGTCATAAGTTTTTTGTTCCTGTCAACACGAGTAGCCAAACTTTCAATTCAAGTCATTTGTTTCCTTTTAATATGGCCATACCTTTTAAGTTGATCAAATTAATCTAAGTCATTAAGGGATTTAATCCCTAATGCCTTTTTTGTCACTAAATGGTTCTCACCAAATTATTTATTTGTAAATATTTTTTTCTAAGTTAAGAAGTTTTTCAAACTAGTTACTTTCCTTACTTTACTTCTCCGATCCTTCATCAACTTTCTTTAGGGTTCAAGTCAGCTCTTAGAGTGCTATCCCATCGTCCATCAACTTTTTTTAGGGTTCAAGTCAGCTCTTAGAATATCATCCCCTCTTTCATCCCTTTTTAGGTTCAATCTAACTCTTAAAGTGTTGTCTCATCTTTCATCCTTTTTAAGAGTCAAGCCAGCTCTTAGAACGCTGTCCAATCTTTCATCATTTTTAAGGTTCAAATTAGAGTGTCATCACATCTTTCATCCTTTTTAGGGTTTAAGCCAGCTCTTAGAGTGTTATCTCGTCTTTCATCGTTTTTTAGGTTTAAGCCAGCTCTTAGAGTGTTGTCCGCTCTTAAAGTGTTGTCCACTCTTTCATCCTTTTTAGGGTTCAAGCCAACTCTTGGAGCGCTATCATGTCTTTCATCCTTTTTAGGTTTTAAGTTGGCTCTTAGAGCATTGTCCCATTTTTCATCATTTTTATGGTTCTAACTAGCTCCTAGAGTGCTGTCCCATTTTTCACCATTTTTAGAGTTTTAGTCAGCTCATAAAGCACTAGCTCGACCCAATCTTTTAGCAAGCACATAGGGCACTTCTCTTCACCGAATTATTTTAGCTAACTCTTAGGGTGCTTCTCTCTACCAATTTGTTTTAACCAACCTATAGGGCACTTCCCTTTTACCAATTTCTCTCTTAGTAAGCCCATAAGGCGCTTCTCTTCACCCAAACTCTTTTAAAAAGTGCTATCCCAACTCATTTCTCATTTAAGATCTTAGCCATCAATCAATCTTCCTTTCAAAGTTCTTAGCAAGCCTATAGGGTGCTTTCTTGTTTATCAATTCCTCGTAAGGTCTTAGTAAGCCCATGAAGCGCTTCCCTTTATCATTTTCCCTTAAAAGTTTTTAGCGAGCTTATAGGGCACTCCTTCTAAGCCAATTTAGGGTTGCTAATCCCTGAGAGATGCTCCCGCTTAGATTAGTCAACTTAAAGAAGCACTACTAAGTTTCGATTTAAAGTCTTAGCCAACTTAAGGAGTGCTTCGCCTGTTTACCTAAGATAGTCAGCTCAAAGGAGCACTTTTAGGTTTTACTCGAATCGATTCCAAGTTAGGGTTGCTAGTCCCCAACAAACGCTCTTGCCTGGTTTAGTCAACTCAAAGGAGCACTCCCAGGTTTCAATTTAGGGTCTTAGCCAGCTTAAGGAGTACTTCACTTGTTTATCTAAGATAGTTAGCTCAAACAAGCACTTCCAAGTTTTTCTCAAATCGATTCCAAAATTTAGGATTGCTAGTCTACAAGATACACTTCCACTTAGGTTAGTTAGCTCAATGAGGTACTACCAAGTTTCAATTAGGGTCATAGCCAACTCAAGAAGCGCTTCACCCATTTTGGCCTAAGTTAATCAACTCATAGGGGCACGACTAAGTTTCAATTTCATTTAAGGTCTTAGCTAGTTCAAGGAGCGGTTCACCCATTTTGCTTATTTTAGTTAGCTCATAAGGGCAAGACTAGGCTTCAATTTCTCATTTAAGGTCTTCACCAACTTAAGAAGTGCTTTGCTCATTCGCCTATGTTAGGAAGCTCATAAAGGTATTATTAGGCTTCATTTTCTCGTTTAGGGTCTTAGCCAACTTAAGGAGCACTTCGCCTATTCACCTAGGTTAGTCAGCTCATAGGAATACGACCAAGCTTCATTTTCTCTTTTAGGGTCTTAGCCAACTTAAGAAGCACTTTGCCTATTCACTAAAGTCAATCAGCTTATAGGAGTACGACCAGGTTTTCAAATTTGATTCTTGCTAACCCATATGGGTACTATCATCTTTTAGTTTCTCAGCCAACTCTTAGAGTACCTCTTTTCTCTTTCACCTTTCATGAAATCCCTAGTGGACCAAGCCCAGGACAACCAACTAATAGCACTTCTTAAGACAAATTCCATTCTTAAGACAAAAATAGTGTCTCATTTATTTTTGTAGCAAAGTTTTGCTTAAACTTCACTACAAAGAGAAACAACTATAAACACCTCATTTTTGCCACCTCCTACCCCCTATAATTTTAATTTTTTTTTAGAATGGGTAAAGGGTCCTAATTTAGGAAAAACAAAAAAAAAATAAGAAAATTTAAAAAATACAAAAAAAAAATAGAAAATTTTCAAAAAAAAAAACAGAAAAATTAGAAAAAATGGAAATTTTTAAAAATGAAATAAAAAATACAGAATATATACAAAAATAAAAAATAGTACAAAAAATAGAAAGTACAAAAAATAAAAAAATTAGAAAATTAAAGAATTTTTAGGCAATTTAAATAGAATAGGATTTTTTAGCACTTTTTTTTTAAGGCCTTAGATAATAAAAGAAGAAAAGGATTTTGGTTATAGACTTAGATTTAAATTTATCCTAGGCCAACTTGATCCATATATGCAATTTAATTGCATATTGACTAAGACACAGGCCAACGGCCTAATGAAAATATACATGTATAAGCACAAAGGAGACCTAAGTTTGAATCTTACTAGAGGCATAAAGAGCCTTTTGTTTTTGTAAGACCACAGCTGCTATGTAGCAACATGTCATTAGGCCACGTGTCTATTGCTAACACATGGCACTACCCAGTTGGACTTATGAGTTGACGTGGCACCATATGGTGCCACGTCAACACCCCTGACACGTGTACATTACGTGTCTTGATATGTATGTGCCATGTGTCAACGTGTCTTGTCTTGACATATGGGATGAAGTCTTTGGTTCGCTTGACTAACATGACATCACGTCAATACGTTTTCCTCTCTCTCCTCCTCTTTCCTTTCTTTTCCATAGAAATTCCATGCATTCCTCCCTGGTCAGCCAACTTCAACATCAATTTCGAGTCCCTTTTTGTTGTAATTTAGCCAAATTAATTGCCAAATTACAAATTAGATACAACCTACTTCGAGATGAGTCTGAAAGGTTGTCCAACTCTAAGCATTATCGTAGTCAAAATTGAGTTGAAAAATGGAAAAAACTTGAGTGCACAACTTAAAACTCTTTTTTTTTTCCCTTAATTTAAGCTTTTGCAACACAATCCAAAGCCTTTATTGGATGTCTAGAGCAAGATTAAACACCCAGAAAGAAATTTTAACCAACAATTAACACAAATTCGTGCATTACGTCCCTAGTCATCCTCCCTCATTCAACCTTTGGTTAATGGTAATTCGAGCTCTAATGGTATATATAGGAGCTCGAACAAGCATTCGAGGACATACAATCTCTCTATGACACTATCCGAAACACTCTCTCTCTTCCTTTTGAACTCTATCTCTTTACCACCATAACTCTCTCTCTCACTCTCTACCACAACCTTACTCTCTCTCTAAATTGTAGCTTAAGCTTAAAGGGATTTGAGCCATTTCACTAACAAAGAGAGCTCACCTAGGTCATGAGCTCTTGACCCCAATCACTTATAGCCTCCGTTGTGGCGTTTACAGCCTGCCATAAGTTGCCACAACCTAAACCCTAGACACCATCTCCACCTTTGTTAGTCACCATACCCCCACAAGAAATTGACCCCACCGTAGCACTTGTTACATTTAGGAACACCTAACTAACACCACCTTATCCTTCAACAAACACCCCAAGCTACTACATAACCATTTTCTCTCTTTAACCTCAACTACACCACCTAGCTCCACCACCTAAACGACCTCTAAATGCCTAGGTATAATCCCTATACCCCCTAATCCCAATAAAATTCACATAAGGTAGCTTTTCTTACTTGAAACAGTGCCCAAATTGATCGGAACCCCCCTCACGGCTACTGTTGTCTTCACCCGAAGCAAACCCGATTACCTTGATCCAAACTAATCCAAGACCTAATTTTCGACTTGTCCTCCAAAGACCCTCTGACCTGTATGCTACTCTTCTAGTTTAGCCCTTTACTTGTTATGTGTTGTTTTTATTTATTTATTTATTTTAATTTATTATATTGTAATAATAGCTTGTAATTTCGAAAAAAAAAAAAGAGAAGAAAAGAAAAACAGAAAAAGAACATAAAAAAAAAAAGGAAAAAAGAACACAAAAGAAAGGAAAAAAAGAAAAGTGGTTTAGTATTATTCTTCAATAAGAAAATAAAGAATAAAAACAATAAAAAAATGGAAAATGAAATAAAGTAAATAAACAAATTTTACCACTTAGAAAATTGGTTTTTTGTTTTTTTTAGAAGCCAAAATAAAATGGATCTTTTCAAAACTAGGGCCTTATTTAGAATTTTTAAAAACAAACCCAAACTTTAGGAAACTTTTAGAAAATTTTCAAAATAAATAAAAAGGTTAAGAAACTTAAACCCGACTCTTGTCCAAAATAAAAGAGATCAACTTGCTAAGGTTTTCCAAAAGAATTACGTATGTCTGATCCTGAATAGAGGGTATGTAGATACCTCTGTGGCAACGTAACAAATGAAAAAACTTATTTTTTCCATTTTAGTTTAAATTATTCAATTTAGTCTAATTTGTTAACTAATGATAAATTTCATTCTATGGGATAATTTTGAAAGGTGATTTTAAGAAATTAAATCTAGATTAAGAAAGTTCATGGTACCTGTAAGGGTTTAAAAAACCTAATCCTTGGACTCATTTCTTTGGTTTTTCAAAACCTTTTTCTATAAAATCAATTTTCCTTGAGCGAACCAATGTTTAGATTAAAACCAAATCTACCCATTTAGTTTTGACCTAAATCATTTCCCGACCCCAATTGGATAGTGACTCCAAAAGCTTGTAAAACTCTTTTAAAAAGCTAGTTTTCTTTAAACATTAGTCAATGATCAATATTAAATGGGTAAGGTTTAGTATTGATCGGTTTAGAAAAAACTAATAAAAATTGGGAAAAATCAAGCTAGAAATGAATCTAACAGATTTGAAAGATCCAAGGTCAAATCCAAATCAAGAGAGTAAAATATAGGTAAAAGTCATAATAAAGATGAAGATGCATGACAACAAAAGTTGGCAATGAAATTATTATTGTTTAGGATGATGATTCTGTTAAAACTTACATGTCATGATAGCGATTAGGTTATTGACTTTGGTGCCTCCTTTCATGTGTCATCATATGGTAAATTCTTCTCAACATGCCCCACGAGTGATTATGGTAATGTTAGGATGGGAAATGTTAAGACATATAAAATTATTGGCATATGATATACTATTTTGAAGATTAGCACTAGTTGTAAACTTTTCTTAGAAATGTTAGATACGTTCTAAATATTCGATTAAACCTTATATTTACAAGAAAGCTAAATGATGAAGGATATAATAGCCATCTTCACTAATAGTTCTTTTATGGTAGCTATTAGAAAGAAGAAAAATACCATTTACTTAATATATGCAAAATGAAGTAAAAAAGAGGTAAACATGATTGGTGATTCATCAATGAAACTTTAGCATAAACAGCTTAGTCATATAGGTTGGAAAGGACTTTAAATATTGGCTAAGAAGTAACTTCTCCTTAATTAGAAAGGAACTCTTCTAAAATCTTGTATTGATTATCCCATTGATAAACAATATAGGCTTACATTTCATTGACACCATCTTCTAAGAAATGTCATGTTTGACTTAGTTTATATAAATGATTGTTATATAAAAGTTAGATCAATCAGTGGTGCTCGTTATTTTGTAACCTTTATTGATGATCACTTTAGAAAGTTATGAATGCTTTGAAATTGAAAGGTCAAGTTTTGGATATGTTTAAGAAATTTTATATTAGAGTTGATAGAGAAAGAAGAAGATCTTTATAGGATTCAAGGGATTGAACTTAAGAAGATAGTCTGAGAGACCATAGAGCAAGATGATGTTACAAAAAGGATGGAATATATTATTACTGAGAGAATTAAGTACATATTATCTCATCCTATATTACTGTAAACACCTAATTTTTACTACCCTTTTATTTTTTAGAATAGGTTATAGGGTACTAATTTAGAAAAAATATATATAAAAAAAGAAAAATAAGAGACTTAGGAAAAAATACAAAACAAAAATAGAAAAATAAGAAAACCTAAAAATATGAAGTTCAAGAAAACACAAAAAAATAAGACAATAGGAAAAAGCACAAAAAAATAAAAAATTTGAAAAAAATACCAAAAAAATGAAAAAAATTTAGAAAAATGTATGAGAAATTTGAAAACTCATAGAAAATAGGAAGATTTGAAAAAACTAAGGAATTTTAAAAAATAATAAAACTCTTTAGATAATTTGAATAGAATAGATTTTTAATTTAATTAGGTTTAAAATAAAGAATCGTAGGTTAGGTATGGATAAAGCGGAAGCCAACGACCTCACAGATAAACACATGAACATAACTTTAGGGTTAAGTTTAGAGTCTTGGGTTCGAGTCTCATCATAAGTAAAGAATGCCTTTTATTTTGTTTTTTTTTTTTTCCCTCACATGCTATCACATGTCAAAGAATTACTGGGTCATGTGTCCACTCATGACACGTAGCACTCTATGATTTGCATGAACAATACATTTTTCTTTCCACCCATTTTTTTCTCCCCTTTCCTCTTCTTCTTTCTACTTTCTTTAAAAAAAAAAAATCAACAATTAAAAGGAGATTCAAAACATGCACATATAAGGGATAGGGGGAATGGGATTTTAAAAAAACATACGCACACGAGGGGAGGGGATGGGAAGGGGCAGGGGGGAGGGGGGGGGGGGGGGGGGGGTGTGGTTTGAATTTCGAAAAAAACACACAACACACTAGCCCTCTCTCTCTCTTACGAACCCACTTGAAACACAGGAGCTAACCCTCTTTCTCTCTCTTAACCTATCTCTTTCTCTCGGTTAACTTTCCCTCTTACTCCCTAATTCAAAGGACCACCGTAACCCACCATAACACCCTTTAACTCTCTCGGCCGACTCTCTCCCTCTCTTACCACCACCTTCTTTTCGATACCAAAACCCCACACACGTATAAGCACCACACCTCCCCACCCCCTCTCTCTCGCATGACGCACACAACCAACTAAACATGATTAAGGAACCTTTTTCTCTCTCTCCAAACACACACCCCATACATAACATAGATCCGTCACTCAACCTTTCTCCTTCAATTAAGCCACCCACCATTGGAACCCCTTCCACTGCTTGAAGTGCTCAATCTACACACCATGTTATAGCCCCGATTCGATACAAACCCACTACTGTCAAACCACCATTTCTCTCTCGACCCTTACTCAAACACTATCCCTACAGTCACTCTCTCTCGGCACTCTCTTAAACTAACTCCCTCAGCCACAACCATTGCACCCTCTCAACCCACTACTTATCGTATAACCACACCCAACACCATAGCCACCACACCCTTGTCCCTTCACCCTCTCAAATCCAATACACAAAGGTGACCTAAGCCCACAACTAAACACCTTACGACGCAACACATAACCATTGTAGTTGCATTTACATACGCAAACACCACTACCGCCGCCACTCTAGCCCGAACACCACAAACTACCTATACACACCACGGCGCCTTTCCTAGACCCCCTAAGTCTAATAAGAAAACCACGAAATCACCTTCACCCCCTCAAAATCACCCTCCGTTACGCCCCAATGCCATGGCAGTCTTCTTTGTTGTGGTTGAGTCATTTGACCCGATTTGGCCTCTAAACCGATAACCTGACTCGCATGAAGACTTGGTCCTAATCCATTTTAGTCTTGTCCATCTTTTTTTTTTTAACTATTGTTGTAATTTATTATTGTGTAATGTTTTGTAATAGAAAACAAAAAAAAAAGAAGAAAACCGAAAAAAGAAGAAGAAAAAAAAAATAGGAGAAGAAGAAAAAGTGGTCTACTAATTTATTTGGATAAAATAGAAAAAATGGGATAAAAAAAATATAGATAAATAAGGAGAAATAAAAAAAAAATGAGAATGAAATAAATAGGTTAACAATAAAATTCATTTTATCACTTAGGAAAAATAACTTTTCAAAAATAAAAATAAATTGATTCTTTCTTCCAAAATTAGGACCACTTTAGAGTTTTCAAAATTAAAATCCAATTTAGGACCTTTTAGGAAATTTCTTCAAATAACTCAAAATGGGTAAAAATTGTAAACTTGACATTTTTTCTAAAATTAAAATCTATCAACTCGCTATATTTCTGGTAAACAAACTACGGAAGTTTGATCCTAAAGAGCGGGTACATAGGCACCTGTACACAAGTACGAGATGACTTAAAATATGGCATGTTTCATTTTTCTCCATTATTATAAGTATTTGTGCAAATTAATTAATTTAGTCATGTGTAACATGATTAGTTGTTTTAGAAATTACAAAGGGTATATTTTAAAAGCGAAGTTAAATTCAGGAAGTTAAAAAGTGGTACTCGTCTAGGGTTTAATAAATTAGGTCTTGGATTTAGACCTTTGGTTTTCAAAAAACTGTTTTATAAATTGGAGTTTTGATAGATAGATCGGTAGCTAAGTTATAATTAATCCACTTAATTTGTTATAACTTAACTCTTTTTCCTAACTCCAATCAAGTGACAACTCCAATACCTTCCCTATATGCCTTAGATGGCAATGTTTTAGAGAGAGTGAAGATAGGTAAAATGTTGTTATGATCATTTGTGATTATTTCGTTTTAAGGAATTTGTGCATATTCCAAAGGATGAAAGGGTAAAGCTTAATGCAATTGTAAAGTAATGTATATTTCTAAGCTATATACATAATGAATAGGGATACAAATCATAGGATTCAATAGAGAAGAAAATAATTAAAAGTAGAGATGTGACTTTTCTAAAAGATTAGATCATTGGAGACATAGAGAAGCTAAAGAAGTTTGAGTCCTTAAGTGAGATCCCTATAAACTTAGTCTAATGTCCTCACTTGAAGAACCTAGTGATGATGTGGGAAATATGTAAGAATCAATTGAAGATGATGTAATGCAGCAAAATCTCATCAATAGATAAAGTTGATGTGATTTACTATAGAGTAAAGATCATCCACCATATATGTTGTTGGTAGATTTTGGTAGTTTGAAACATCTTGCAAAGAGAAAAGAAAAGAGCTTGATACTAGGGCTAGTTTGGTGTGGTCACTCCGATGCCCAAGTTAGTAAATAAATATAAATAGGGAAAGTTAAGTGAGTGGTCAAGAGGTGTCAAATGCTCTTACACTATTTCTTTCTCATATTTATAGGCGGATGTCATATCTAAAGTAGTAGTTATCGAAATAACCATCGAGACACGTAGAAGACCTTTGATTACACTCATTCCCTAAAATGTAGGGAGAGCAAGCAGTTATATAATATAATCATGCTAGTAATAACTGTTCATGCCATTTCCGTTGAATTCAAATTAGGAATGGATCTGTGTCACTTGACTAGATGTTGAGAGTAGTTCTTTAGATGCCAGGTAAGGTAAGAAGTAAGATGGATCACATCCTAAATGAAAAGTCGCAGTTTTCATTTTCCGCCTGTCAAGAGATCAAAAGGTAGAAGGTGTGACATCTATCATCTTGGTCATCATTACGCCACAAGCTTAATAACTGTTAGATACTTGACAACCATTGGATTTCTGTCTCGAAACACATGTCAACAATACGCACCATTATCTAAATAGCGCATCACTACCATCATAAACATATTTGTAGTTACGAGGATAAACTATCCGTATTTAAGGGATTGTTCAAAATCATCATAGATTTCTACAGTTGCAACCATAAGCTTTCATTCGCCTTTGATGTCTCGTCTTTATTCTCCTTCAAATTCTTCAAATTCTATGAGATTCCTCATAATCAATCAGGTATTGTTTGTAACGTAATTCGTCATCTTGTCCTCTTAAATTCCAAAGTGATGGAGACTAAGGCCACTTCTCCCCCCTAAAGAAGGAACGGGACGGTGTATTCTCGAGTTGTTCGGCCAACAACGTGGTGGAGTGATAGGACAAACTCACCAGAATCAATTCCCTCGCAATAGATACCTACCCAAATGATAAGGAGGGAAGATCTATGGCTAGGTATCTGTACAATAATATAGTCTACTTTCGTGATTCACCAAACGGAGTAATCAGTACCGCGGATAAGGTCCTTATTTCGAAGTACAAAAAGTACTAGCAAGACCTTCTAGGGGCATGGAATCTTAGGACACCAAGAGAAGAGGAAAGAGTACGTTTTCGGAGGGAGCGTGAGTTTCATTTCTACCCTAAGTATCTTGATTTTAGATTGTGCTTCCCTTTCTCGACATTCATCTAGCAGTTCTTCAATTATTTTCAAGTCGCTCAGAGTATGTTTTCACTAAATACATATCGGCTTTTAGTGGCTTTCAAAATAATCTTTGAAGAGGTTAAAGTCAGGGCTTCGCCTTAACTATTTCGATACTTGTCACATCCTAAAGCTGCAGAGTCGTAACAGTACTACTTTGCAAACTATTCTAAGATAGAAACTAGCCATACAGTCACTATTTTAGACCTAATTTTTATAAGGCATTCACGACTAACCTGCTTTGAAGTAAACAATTTATAAATAAACATGTTATTTACCTATGAAATTATAAAGAATATATGTTTACTCTAAGATTTTCTAAGTATATTATAAGATTTAATAGCATAAACATAATCTACTTGAATAATAATAAATTAATACTAAAAACTATAAAGATAGAATCCAAACTTGAAAGTATAATTACTCCTCAGGCTATTATCCTTACTTCTCCAGGATGCAGTAGTTGCTAGCTTTAGGGTAATTATAATCCACTTCCTTACTAACACCTACAATAACGTCTATAAGGATGTGAGCAACCACAACTCAGTAAGTTAAGATGGAAACTTAAAACTATACATCAAATACAAGCAAAGTTGTCAACCAAATTATTAGATATAATGCATGTTTAAGCAAATGTCATTGTACGATATTGTCTAGTCCATCATGAGATTAGAGTAATTACACCCGCTCTAATCTGAGTTGAGGAGTTTCTATTTAATGCAACATCTCATGAAGACTTGTGCAATAAAGATGCCACTCATCCCGTGACTACCTTCGAATCATTGACTTCACCCTTGCCACAATCTCCTCATCTATCACTTAGTTCGACTAAGAATGAAGAAATGACCAATTATGCCATCTTCAAAGGAGTTGATATTTAGCCGGAGAATCCTAATATTCCTCTAATGGGTTGCTATGCAGGTCCAGTTTAGATTTGAGTCAAATATTTAGTTAAATTCGATTTAAAGTATGCAATCATTTCAAATAAATCACACAAATACAAACTAGGACAGCTAATCAAAATCATATCATCAAACTCAAAAATAATTACATGCGCACAATCTATTATCTAACATGCACAATCAATTATCTAACAAGCATAATCAAATACAATTTCAAACCTTTGAGAACTATAAATTAGTACTTTGAAATACAGTAACGTATTAATCCAACTTACTTGGACTTCTCATTTGCTCATTCAAGGTGCAACTTGTCTTCGTGTCCCATAATATATAATATAAATACATTTTTAATATTTATATCTTGGCGATATATATATACTCTAGATTATGATTTAACTCAATTCTTCTTATATACATACTAGTTATTATTAATTCATCCTAAGTTAGTTTAGGGTTTGGTTTTCGAATTCGATTCCGGTTCAAGTTTTAAATCAATTCTAACTACAAGTATTATGTGATTCGAACACAAATGTGAAATTCATCACATTAAGCTTAAGTGTTTTAATTATCACTTTTAGTCCTTAATCGGTATTCTATTCTACTCGATATGCTTAAATTCTTATTAGTGTATCGAATTTATTCTCGATGGGGGAAAATCTTATATATTATATATAAATACCTAAATTTAAATCTCCTACTGTATTTTGTATATATTCCTATTATTATTATAATATTAATTTTTATTCTAATATTTTTTATTTATTATATTTTAAATTTTGCATATTATGTATTATTGCATATTATTGACTTATTTTACCTAATTAACACTTCTAACACTACATATATCATCCTTTATCATCCAATAACATATCAAATGTCTAATTTTATCCAAAATCAGAATTTACACCTAATTACCTTAAATTACAAAATTAACTTAAAATATACTAACTTTTACTTATTACATATATACTACATCATACCTTAATAATCATAGTATTGTTGTAAATGCTCTAACTAGCCTATATAAAAATTTTGGGCTCAAAACTACATTACTAAGATTATTTATTTTTAAACCGAACAAAGCTCAAATTTGTGGAATTTCTTAAGGACGGTATATTTTTAGATGCAAAGTCATCAAAATAAAATTTTTTCTTAAATCTACAAACTAAAATATTCTAGAATAACAAGATTCATAATTTTCCAAATATTTTTAACAATTTAAGAAAAATCGAGAGGAAATCGAAACTTACCAAAATTGGCTGCTTCGACCACCACTGACCACCAAGGCCTTATCGACTGGCTTGGACACTGCGACCATCATGTGGTGGTGGTGACTATCCACTCTCAGGTTGTTGTCGAGTGGTGGTTCCCTTCTAAAACCCTAATTGCACATATTTTTGTAATTTTTTATAATTAAATCTTAACCCTAAAATTTTCGGCTCTCTCTAATTTTCTACAACTCTAAACAAACCAAATGAGATTCTAATTTAATTAGGGTATTTGTAAGGTCGGCGTGTTTTTTTTCTTCCAATTTTTATTTGCCAAATGTCCTTATTCTCTTCTAAATTTGCTTTTTGTTTGGCTTAATTTAATTGGTTGCTTTTATTTCTTAAATACCAAGCTATCATGCCTCAATTCTGGAATTTTCTTCACTTTTCCATTTCTTTATTTAATTATTTATAAATTTTCTTTAATTATTTAACATTATTTTAGAATATTTTGCTTATTTTAAGTAATTACGTATATTTCTATCTACATGTAAATTCATATATAGTACAAATAAATACTCCTAAATATTATTTAAGTTATTTTATAATTTTTAGTATATATATAATTTATCTCTATTGATTCGTTAGTTATCGNATATTTTACGTATTTTAAATAATTATGTGTATTTCTACCTACATATAAATTTATATATAGTGCAAATAAATACTCTTAAATATTATTTAAGTTATTTTATGATTTTTAGTATACATATAATTTATTTTTATCGATTCGTTAGTTATCAAAACTTATTTTATGCGTTTTCAATAAATAACGAAAATTTTTCATAAAATTCAATATTATATTAATTAATCATTTTATTACTTATTTTCCTAAATTCAAACTTACGAGATCACTTTTACTAATAATCTTAACTTCATCGTAAAATTTGAGTTAGATCGGATAACTTGCTCGATCATTCTAAATTCTACGAACTAAACCCTAAGTAGTTGATTGTAAAGCTTATAATACTTCTTCATGATTAGGAGGCAGTGTGACGATTGGCATTTTGCCGTTGCGAGGCATGGGTGAAAGTTCATGGATGGGTTAGAGTCCAAGATCCGTAAGTGGTACGACATATTTGTGTCTATTGTTTTAGACGAAAAGTTAGATTTCTAGACTTAATGGACCGAGCCAATCTAAACTAAGGACATAGAGTTGATGTTGAATGATGTCACCATGGCAAAGAAGATCCAAGAAAGGAGGAAGAACAAAATGTTCTTCTAAGATGCCGAGAGAATAATAAGGTGTTATGAGAGTAGAGAGCCAATCTTTTCCAAGAAGAAAGGTACACTAATAAATAATTACCGTAATGGGTATGGGTATAAAAGGAAAGCTGTTCCCGTGACTTGGGGGAGGAATTATTGCCTTTAAGCCTTGTTCAGCATGGAGAATGTAAGTTCTTTCTTATTCATCGCATTAATATTAATATACCTACTTCATATTACAGACATGGGCGTTAGTGAGGTAGATCCTACCAAGCTATTGGCCTAAGTTAAGGCCAAGAAGTTGAAGGTTGACAAGTACAATGCAGCTACTGTCACTACCACTCGATTAGCTACTGTAAAGAAAGTAGTAAAAGAGGGTGTAGTGAAGCAGGTTGTAACCTAAAAGAAGACCTCCCAATCGGCTGAGAAGTGGAAAGGGAGCGAAAAGTCTAGGTTAGTAGAGGTGGTATAATCTAAGGCACCTCCAGTTGAGAATGTTCCGTTTGCTGGAGTACCAAAAGAGGGTGGCAAGTGACTGAACCACATAACGAGGCTAAAACCACTATTGTCGTCAAAAGGTTGTTAATCATGGTGGAGGCTATGTCGAATACTAATAAGAGGAGTGGGAAGGAGCTTGATGGCTAACCTCCTGCCAAGAGGTCTAAAAAGTTGGATGAGAGGACAAAGGAGGCTATGCGCGATAAAGCTCTCGGTATCAATAGTGACAAATTTGTCCCCAACATGGATGTTAGTGAATACTTCATCCCATGTTAGAGCTACAACATCTTATATATCGACTCTGCCCTAGGCGATAGGATAAAATGTTTGGCTTTGATGGAAGGCATTACTCTTCCTAAGGACAAAGATATTGCAAAGAAAGACATCGATAGGGTTGGTAATTGTAATAAAGCTCATATCACAACTAAATTGTATGATGTAAGTATCTATTGCATCCTTTCAACTGTTAGATTCGTTCAATTGCTAATACTCATATTTGCTTTCAATTAAGCAACCACGTTCTAATAGCTTTGGACAAGACCGACAAAGAGATGAAGAAGGTAATAACAATAATAGTCTTCATGTATTTTGTCAAGTCATCTAGAATGTTTATTATTCTATATCAACTTGTTGCAGAAAGTTGGGAATGCATACAATTCCTCAAAAGCCTAAACTGCCGCTACTGAGAGCTCAAGAATAAAGGCTGAGATGGAGGCTAGAAAGTACCAAGAAGAATTGGTTGTCAAGAAGTTGACATACTCTTTGGCTACCAATGAAGTCTCAAGCCTTAAGGCCAAAGTTAAGGAGCAGTGCATGATAGCTGAGGGCCTAAAAGAGAAGCTACAGAATAAAAAAGAAGAGTGCTGGGGTCTAGGCCGAACTCTCTACACCATGAACAAAGAGGAAGATAAGCTTAGGGTGCAAATTAAAGAGCTAGAGACCAACAACACAAGGTTACAAAGTCGTGTTGCCGAGTTGGAGGAGACCGTAAAGAGAGGACCTTCTATTGAGGAGGTACTAGATATTGTCACTCCCAATTGGCAATACGAAAGACCATTGTGGAAGAAATTGTTGGAGGGGGTCTAAGCTTGATTTCATTAATGTTAATGACAAAGTCAGCAGTTGCAACAAGGATGTCAATAAAGAGTCAAGCACCGAGATTATTAAGAAGGATAATAACGAAGCTTATGCTAAGGATTTAGGGGAAGATGAAGAGTGTCTATCAAAGGAAATCCTCCATGAGTGAAAGGAAAAATCAACCTACTTTAAGACCCCAAGCACTGAAAAGGAAGTATGCTCTGAGAAAGCCTCAGCCTCTGATCTAAAAATTGCTTCTGCTCACTTCGATAGTAGGTTATAGGATTGTCTTGTACTTATTATTCTTTGTACGTACTACTCTAGGCTAATTGACCAAGTATTTGTAATCAAATTGCAATGAATGAAAAACACTTTTCGTATAACTTTGTATTTCTAATACATTTTATTTCACATACTGCGTTTGCTCGGCATGTATGATTTTTCTATCAATATACATGTTTTACTTCACATGTGCTTATTCTTCGACATGTTTTATTTTACACAATAAGTATTTCTCAGCATGTTTTACTTCATTCGCCAAATTATTTTGGCATGTTTTGTTTTACACACCTTCAATGCATCTTTATAAACATTGTTCGTTAACCATTTAAGGTATAGACTAGCCATATTACTAGGCTGTAGGATTAATTTCTAAAGTTCGTTAACCACGATAGGCTAGAAACTTATGTTAGTTCGTTTGCCGTGCAATTTGAACTTATTAACTCATTAGTTATAAATAGATCAAAATACAATAAGACTTCAAACATAATTCTTACAAATAAGCAGGCTATCGCCTTACAAATAGAAATGAACATCATCTAGACAATCAATTGAAATAAAACTTCAAATTCTCGGCATTCTATGTTCGAGGGATAATTGATCCATTTAACCTTTCTGGTTAATAGGCCCCCTTGCCAACGACTTCCTAGAGCCTGATAGCATCCTCCTAACTTGTGCTAAGCTTTTCTTAACTTTCTCGAGCGCCAATTACTTTCAGCTTTCAGTAAACCAAGTTTCCAAGTTGAAAAACCTTATGCTTTACTTTTTTATTATAATACCTAGCTGCTCTATGCCAGTATACCACAACCCTTGCTCTTATAATATCTCTAATTTCTTCAATTGTGTCCAAATTTGTTGCTAATTCAACTTGATTAACCATTACATCAAAATTTTATGTTCGTAGATTAGGTAAATCCAACTCAATCGGCAAAACTGCTTTCTTGCCTATGCTAACTTGAAGGGGGTTTCACCTATTGTAGTTATGTAGGTAGTTCGGTACCCCTATAAGACATTCGGTAGTTCATCATCCTATTTCCCCTTAACTTGATTAACCTTCCTCCCTAAGTCATGCAATATGATTTCGTAGATGGCTTCGACTTGTCCATTCGTCTGAGAGTATACTACAAACATATAATTCAGGTGAATGTCGTATTTCTCACAAAATGCTCGAAACTTGTTGTTGTCAAACTGTGGGCCATTGTCCATAATTATCATAAAAAGAACTTCAAATCTTGATATTATGGAGTTGAAGACAAATGTCTTCACTTTCTATTCAGTGATCCTTGCCACCACCTTGACCTCTACCCACTTTGTAAAATAATCCATAGCAATAATGACAAATTATCACTAAGTTATAGACTTCGGGAAGGGTTCAAGAATATCTAACCCCTACTAAGCAAAAGGCCAAGGATTAGATATGCAACATAGTTCAATTGAAGGTATGTGACTCTATGCCTTATGCTTCTAGCATTGTGGATAATGCTGAGCAATCGCTTTATGTCTTCTTTCGTGATCAGCTAATAATAGCTAAGTTGTAATGTGTGAACATATAATGTCTGTGCTTTCATGTAGTTACTACATATGCTACCGTGTAGTTTAGATAACACCTATTGGGCATCTTTTGAAGGAAGGCATCAAAAATAGGATTGTGACATGCCGTATTTATACAACTGATCATCTATCAGTGTGTAATTTGTAGCTTTATAAACCAATCTTCGTACTTCTTTCTTGTCATTAAGGAGAGTACCATCTCTCAAATAATCTACTGGGGGATCCATCTAAGATTCTTTTTTTAGGCAAGGAGCCAATTCACAGCTTTGTGAAAGAGTGGATAAGCTTTTCTGTGGAAGAAACTTAACAAAAAGTTTGTCACTCAAGTTGGGGAATGACATACTGGCTAATTTTGACAACTTATCGACAACAATATTCCTACTTCTTAGAACCTTGTGGATTGAAAAAAATTGAAAATCTTTTGCAAGCATTTGTACCATCAACATGTACTTGCTCATTTCCTCTTCCTTTATTGCATAACTTTCTGTGACTTGATTCACCATCAGTTGTGAATCAGAGAACACTTTCAGTTTCCTGGCACCAATCTCTTTTGCCAATTTCAATCTGACAATCAAAGCTTCCTATTCTACTTCATTGTTACTAGCTAGGGATCTGAATTTTAGAACATAATTAACCTTGACATTGTAGGGGCCTTGAAGAATAAGGCTTGCACCAATTCCTTCTTTGGTGAAAGAACCATCTACATACCATACTGGTTTCTTGGCAATCTCCACACTATCTTCCTCACCAATGAACTCGGCCAAAAAATCTACCAGCACTTGAGCTTTTAAAGCTGTTTTAGGTTTGTACTATACACCATAGGCACTTAGCTCTAGAGCATATTTCATCATCCTGCCGAAAGAATCTAGTCATTGCAATGCTTGCCACAATGACTGATCGATGAGGACTATGATCTGGTGAGCCTTGAAATATGGCTTTAATTTCCTTATCGAGAGAACCATTGCTAAAAAAACCTTCTTAATTTTCGTATATCGATGCTCTTACCCTTGTACAACATGACTTACGTAATAAAAGGGTCGATGTTCCTTGTCATCAATTCAGACCAATACAGAAGAAAGAGTTCGATAGCTGACTAACAAGTACAAATATAAATTTTCTCTAGAAATAGGTGTCGAGAGTATCGAGAGTGACACAAAGAATTCTTTGAGATCATTGAAAGCTCTTTCATAATTGTCAGATTACTTGAATTCTTTTGGATTTTTTAAGATTTTAAAGAATACAGTGCACCTATCCATGCTTTTTGACACAAACCTATTGAGGGCGGCTATTTGTCCGGTCAATTCCTTACTTCCTTAACTGTACAGGGGGATTTCATATTTATTGTCGCCTCAATCTTTCTCGAGTTAGCTTTAATGTCGTGTCGAGTGACCATGTATCCTAAAAACTTTCCTAAAGTTGCACCAAAATTGCACTTTTATAGGTTAAGTTTCATGTTATATCTCTTAAGAGTAACAAATGGCTTCTCAAGATCAATAAGATGCCAATCCTCTATCATGCTCTTCATAATCATGTTGTCGACATATACTTTGACGTTTTGGTGGATTTGTGGTTTGAACATCTTGGTAACAAGTCTCTAGTAAGTTGTACTGACGTTTTTTAGCCCAAAGGGCATCATTATGTAATAATACATTCCATAATTGGTAACAAATGACATATAGACTTCATCCTCCTTGTCCATCTTGATCTAGTTGTAACCCAAGAAAGCATCCATAAAAGAAAGTAATGAATGTCCAGCGGTTAAATCTGCCATCTGATCGATTTTGAGCAATGGGAAACAATCCTTGGGATAAGCCTTACTAAGATCCGTAAAGTCTATACACATTTACCACTTACTGTTAGACTTCTTGACTAGTACACAATTGGTTAACCAAGTCAAATAAGGCTTTTCCCGAATAAATCCTACCTTCAAGAGTTTCTAGACTTCTTCTTTTATAGCTGCTTGTCTCTTTGGTGCAAAATGTCTTTTCTTTTGTTAGATCACCTTTGCATTCGGATCAATCTGGAGCTTGTGTACCATAATGTCTCTCAAGATACCCAGCATGTCCAAAGAGGACCATGTAAACACGTTAGCATTGACTCGCAAGAAGTTGATTAAACTTTGCCGAGTACTTACTGATAAAGGTTTCCCTATCTTTATTGTTTTACCAAAGAGATTTCTTCAGTATCATTCTTAGCACTTACTATGACTTTCCTTCCAAATAGGTTTCTACTTGAAATATCTCTTTATGTCTTAAGGCTCTCTTATATAATGACCTCGCCAACTACTGATCCCCTTTGCACACATTGACTCTCATAAAAGTGGGGAATTTAGCTTTGAGATGTATAGTTAAAGGGATGATGCCAAATAAATGTTAACACGGCCATCCTATGATCATGTTATATAGAGACCAACATTTGATGATGAGGAAGTATACTTTATCCTTTACAACATGCTCATCATCTTTGATTTGGATCGGTAAGGAAATTACTCTGGCTACTCGGATAGGTTAATTTTTGAAGGCATACAAATCATATTTATAAGATTTTAGCTGTGCCTTGATCTTGGATCTCTTCTGGTCAAAAGCGTGCTTGCAAATGATATCTATCGAATTTCCAATGTCGATAAGAATTTTCTTGACCTTGAAGTTGGCAACTCTCGCACTGATAACAAGTGCATCATATATAGCCTCTGAATGCCTTCAAAGTCTTCTTTTGCGAAAGAGATTATGTTGTCAATCTTAACCTTCTTGTCTTGGATGCTACAAACATAATTTTTAGTGTTAATTAGACTTAAAGAGCTTGACTGGCCTATAATAGGTCCACCAACAATAGTGTTGATTACTTCATTAGGTGCTCTACTAGAACTCCCGTCCCTTGCATCTCTTCCGGCAACAGCTAGCTGAGTGTCATTCTCTTGTGCCTCACATCTCCTCTGAGACATTCGCTTAATATTCTCAGTATCATACGCTAGGAACTTGCACAAATGCCCACGTTGAATTGCATCTTTGATTGCATTCTTACGTTAGATGCATTCGTTTATATTATGGCCTTTGTCGCGATGGAAATCACAATACTTATTGGAATTTCTCTTTAAGGGATTTCCTCCTATTCTTTCTGGCTACTGTAGAACACCTCTCTACCCACATACCTCAATCAATATATCCGAAATTGGACAATTGAAAGGGGTGTAGTTCGAATATGTTGGAATCCTTGGTCTCTTTCTCTTAGCATTTAAATATTGATCGTCATCTCTCCCAATTCTATCTCTTGCACTATTCCTTTTGTCATTTTTCCTATCTCCTCTATTCTAATCGGCTTCTCATCGAGCCTTTATGTTATCTTCTTGTCAAATGTACGAGATGACCTTCGCCTTGAACATGGTAAAAGTTTTTGGCTTATTCTTTGTGAGAGACTTGAAAAAGTCTCCATGGGGCTTAACTCCATTAATTACGGCATTAAGAGCCATACTTATGTCTAATTCTGGGTTCTAAACCATCCAAGTAATCTCTAATTGACTCATTCGATCATTGTTTGATTGTGTTAAGGATTGAGGAATCCTTAACAGGAGGCTTACTTGCGAAGAAATGCTGAAGAAACATTTTTGCTAGTCTTTTGAAACAAGAAATTATGTTTGGCTTCAAATGTTTAAACCATGTACTAGGTTAAGGGAAAAGTTTAACAGGCCACTAAATCACTTAAGTCATGCAACTTAACCAATGTACAGTAGTACTCCGAATGATCTTCAAGATCTTTCATCCCATCATAAGTTTCAAACTATGGCAACTTGATGTGCCATGGTATCACTTCCTCCAAAACCCTAAGAGTAAAGGGGCTCTTCCTAATTTAGAATTGCTTACTCATTGTAATAGAGGTACCGACATGCAAAGGTCTAGCATGGTGCACCTACTACAATTGCTTGCCTTTGTTAATTTTTTTTAGTGTAAGAGCCAAAGGTCCCATTACAACCTCGGCTTACTTTTTCGGCATTTTAGGTGAATAAATTGAGTCATCACTATTCTCGCCATCATGATCACCATACCCTTTGTTTTGATTTAGGTGAACACTGTTATGAAGGAGATTAAGGATCTCTTCATGTTTTTTGTTTAGTTCTTGGTTTTTTTTTTTTTTTTTGCCAAGTTGAGGTAAAGTTGCTTAAGCCTAGCCAAACGTTACTCATGAGCATGCCTAAAACACCCCCCCTTAAAGGTTTTTGGAGGAAGTGCTAGTACTTGGGCTCTTAGTCATTTTAGTTTTCACATTGTGGGTATGTTCGAGAAAAATAGACGGCACTAAATGTTGTTGGTAGATTTTGGTAGTTCGAAATATCCTGCAAAGAGAAAAGAAAAGCACTTAGTATCGGAGCCAGTCCATTGTGGCTACTTCAATGCCTAAATCAGTAAAAATGAATAAGGAAAGTTAGGTGAGTGGTCAAGAGGTGTCAGATGCCCTTACAATGTTTCTTTCTCGTATTTATAGGTGGATGCCATGTTTAAAGTAGCAATTATCGGAATAACCATCGAGACACATGGAAGACCCTTGATTGGACCCATTTCCTGAAATGTAGGGAAAGTAGGCAGTTATGTAATATAACCATGCTATTAATAACTATTCGCGCCATTTCCCTTGAATTTAAATTAGGAATGGATCTATGTCACTTGGCCAGATGTCGAGAATGTACATTACTCGGCCACTTGACAGCCGAATGGACTAGTGAGAGAAACTTTGACTATTAACGTTTGATGAGCCGAGTGAACAAAAACTGACTATCAACAATATATAATCCAAATGAGTATATTACATGAGTAACAATAAGAATTGGCAAAAGTCATGCAAGAAAAGTTAAAATCTTTGTACGAGAATCATACTTATGACTTGATAAATTTGCTTAAGGGCAAGTAGAAACAAAAAAATAAATGAGTGTACAAATTGAATTTTGAAGAGAATAGTTTATAATCAAGGCATAAAGTAAGATTGGGTTATGAGGGGTTCGGTTAGGAGAAAGGCATTGATTTTGATGAAAAATTTTCTCTAATGGTAAAGATGTCTTCCATCCAATATGTTCTCGCAATAGATGATAGTTTAAACTTAAAGATTGAGAAATCATATGTGAAAAAAATATTCTTTTATGGTGACTTAAAGGAAGAAATTTAATGAAGCATCCTAAGGGTTCTAGTGTAAAAGGAAAGGAGCATCTTGTTTGCAAATTGAAGAAAAGTTTGTATGTGTTAAACTAGGTTCTAAGATAATGGTATGAAAAGTTTGGCTCCTTTATAATCGACTATGGTACATCACTGCATTAGATTATTGTGTGCTTATAGAGAAATTTAATAGCAGCGAGTTTATTATCCTTTTACCATATGTGAAGGACATGTTAGTTGTTAGCTTTGGTACTAAGCAGATACAGGATGCTATGAAAGACTTAAGACCTATGAGTTAAGTTCTTTGTATGAAAATTACACGTAATAGGAAGACCCAATTGTTATGATTGTCATAGAAGAGTTACCTAGAATGGATATAAGAGAGATTCAATATGAGCAAAACAAAACCAATCAATTCTCTACTTATTAGTGAATTTAAGCTTAGTTCTCAACAGTATCCCAAAAGTAAGATGGATAAAGAAGAAATGAAGAAGATACCATATGCATATGCTATTAATAGTCTAATGTAAGTTATAGTGTACACTAGATTAGATATTACCCATGCTCTTAGTAAGGATTGCGATTCAATGGATTCTTAGGTATCTTAGAGGAACTTCTAGATTGTTTTTACAATTGAGTAGTCGTAAGCTAGTATGAAAAGGGTTTAAATAAGCTGAATGGTAGGAGATTGTGACTATAGGAAGTCTACATCGAATTATTTGATTACTTATGCCAGGATAAGTGGTGTCTTAATAATCCAAATCATAAAAATTTGTTGCATTATCCACTACCAAAGCATAACATAGTGTTGTCACTAAAGCTTGCAAGGAAGTTTTATGGATGAAACATTTTTACAAGAGATAGGTGAAAAGTTAGAAGATTGGATTTAAGTATACAACTTTTCACTCTAAATCCAAACATACTGATATTAGATATTATTGGATTTAAGATGAATTGGAGGAAAAGATTCTAAAGTTAAAGAAAATCCATACTCATAATAATAGTTCACACGTAAAGCTCTACTAGGGATAAAAACTCCTTCCTTACAATAGAAAGTAGGTCTGATGGAACACCCCCCCTCCCCTCCTTATAGGGTGTTCATGATTCAATTTGGTTTGGTTTAGAGTCTAAATTGAATGCATTTTGAACAATTCAATTTGAATCCTTAATGAACTGAATCACTTTTAATGGTTTAAGGTTCTAAACCAAACTGTTTCAAATGTGATTTGGTTCGGTTCAATTTGAATTGCTTTTAAAGCAATTATTAATGTTTGATAATACAAATAGTTATTGAAACTTTTAACCAAATATTGATATTTAAAACGAGGAACATCGTGCAAGAGTTAAAACTATATAGTATTATGTCATAGTAATATTGCATGTTATAAAATATGAAAATTTGCTTAAGATATGAAAAATGACAATGAAAGAGAAGTAGATGATGGAAATTGAGTGCGAGAAAAGAGACAATAAAATAAAATGTAAATAAGATTAAAATGAAATTTTAATATGGTTTAAAGGTAAAAAAATGTCACTTATTTTTTTATTTTTACATAAGAAGCAGTTTGACTAAGGTTTAAGCACCTCCTAAATCGAACAGCAAACCATTTGAACCTTCTTTAAATCGAACCATAAACTGAACGGAAATATTAAAAAACCATATTTTGCAGTTTGATTTGGTTTGGTTTGATTAGGGTTTTGGTTCTATTTAATGAACAGCTTACTCTCATATGAGGTTAAAGGGGAGATTGTTGGTCTTTTAGGTTAAGTAATATGATCCCATAAAAATTAATGAATAAAATAAGGAAAAAGAAAAAGGAAATAAAAACCTTAAAGACTTATATACATATATATGTATGTACATAAATACATATACAAATATAACCCACTTGCACACCTATATATATATATATATATATAT
>JAMXBB010000009.1:29766845-29923017 GCA_024138015.1 Lumnitzera littorea | reverse complement strand
ATATATATATATAGGTGTGCAAGTGGGTTAAATGAGCTAACCCGGCTCGGCCCCACTAGTTAAACAAGCCTGGCTCATTTGACTCACTTTTAAATGGGCAAACAAACCTTAGCCCTAATTCATTTAAGAAGTGAGTTAAACGGACTAGTCCGTGAGCTAAAGGTATAAATGTATTAAATTGATCAACCTAAATCAACCCACTTTGGTCCTCTGGTTAAATGGGCTGGGCTTATTTAATCCGCTCTTAAACTGCTAAAATACTTTGACTCAAACCTGTTTAAAAAGTAAGTTAAACGAGTTAACTCGCGGGTTAAAACTTATTTGCACACCTTTATGCATATATACACACATACATACACTTACATAAAAGGCATTGAAATGAAGTAATAGTGTTTTTCACAATTGCCATTTAACAAAGGAAAAAGAATAAAATAGAAGTATTTTGACAACAAAAAGAAACATCAAAATCATAAAGTAGCCTTTTTTTAGTCTTCTTCCATGAACTTACAAGATGTAAATTGGTTCTCATAGAACAACTTTACATCATGATTGGATAACTTATTGAATCCTAATTGTGATAAAACTTCAATACAAGATTTGGGAATATTGTAAGGTGATTGATTTTGATCTTTACCAATCCTTTTGGTTGTTTATATTGAATATATGTTTTCACAATATTATGAATTGACTTATTTTATAATTATTTTCAATATCAACCAATTTGATGAAGCCTGATTATTCACTTGTTTAAGTAGTGATGAGATAAACCATAAGCTCATTATTTGTTGATAATGCAAGTTTCTTACATTGCCATCTTTTGCTTTTTCCTTATTATGGTTTTTCTGTGTAGATTTTGGTGTAAGTAATAATTTATTTTTTTGGTTTTCTTATAATTGTTAATCGTTATCACACAAGAGGAAACATATTTTGTCATTGAAGGCATCGTTTTCACTTATAGCATCTTATGTCGCAACCTAGGCTTCAGTGGTTTTGTTTGGTTTTAGATTTTCTTTATATTTATTTATTTTTTTCCCCAAGTGAAAGTTTTCTCAATAATAGTTTAGTTTTAGATTATGATTGCTAGGGATTTGTGTTAACATTTTTATACAAGTTATAAGTCCATTTTCAAAAATCTGTAAAACTCCACTTCTTTTTTATTTGTTTTATTAGTAGTATTACATATACTTACGTTTCGATATGCTTCTCAAAAGATATAATTTCCTTATGGAGAAAAAGGACAAAAAAATTCTAAATTATAATAAGTTGTATTTGTGATCCCAAATTTAACCCATTCTTTTAATGAGAAAAAAAAAATGAAAATTACCTCTTAAAGCTCTCACAATGTTGTATTAATCTCCTCAAAATCCAAGTGCATTGCACATGATCTCTTAAGGAAAAAGAAAAACTAAAAGAGGAAAAAAAGAAAAGAAAAGAATTAACCTCTTTAATTATTATGTTTGAGCATTTACTCTTCCAAAGAAAACATAAAAAATGAAATGAATTTACAGCCACCTACCTAATTATTAGTTGCCATTATAACCATGTTTATTTGATAAAATAATTCTAACACTAAACAGAACTCCCTTATAGTTCACGACAAGTCCTAAAAATTTTTGTTCTTTTGCAATTTATGGTACCAAAAATCTTAGACTAGGACAAGATAAAATTTTAACCAAAATCCAAAACAAACATCATTACTTTTAACCATTATCTTACCACTATCTCCTTCCTACCTACTAAATCCATTACCACCATTGTTATGGACACTTTTACATGACCTAGCCGACTTTACTACCACTACCATCACCAAAACTGTTGTCACCACTTCCATCATCACCACTACTATTGTTAATATTGTCACATCTCGAAAAGGTGAAATCGTAATAGTTTCGCCGTATGAGTTACCTTAAAATAGAAATTGTCCTCATAGTTGCTATTTTAGACCTAGTTCACACCAGACGTACTCAACTCTACCCCTTTAAAGTATCCAATTCAATATCTATTTGATGTAAACCTGTGGAGTAATTCTTTGAAATAATTTGTAATAATAAATTTGTAATTTGACCTTATAAAAGAGTAGTAGTAAATCCCATACATACTTATCATTTCACTTGTAAACAAAAATATTAAAAACTATCAAGCCCTTTAAGGAGTTTTATGTAGTTTTCTTTGAAAGATAAAAAGTTAATACTAAGGGCAATAACCAATCATTTCTTATTGCATCTCGCTCCACATCCCAGTTTACTAATGTTCTGGTATTAGGTAGGCACTTTATAATTCATTTGAGACCTATAAAATAAACAATAGAGGAATAAGTGACAACTTGCTCATTAAGTGAGGTTGAGACAGAAGTATATATTCACCACATCACAAACAAGGTTTTTAATCAAGTTAGTTAGATGTAATGTGTGTATAAGCAAATATCATTGCACAATGTTATCCAGTCTATCATGAGATAAGAGAAATTTAGCCTACTCTAATCCGGGTTGAGGAGATTGACGTCACATACTTACCAATCGAGACTAAACTCGGGCTTATGTAATGGAGAACACCCTCCTCTTGTGACTACCTTCGAATTACGGTCCCCAACCTTGCTGCAACCTCTTCTCCTATCACTTAATTTAACTAAGAGTAAGGAAATGACCATTTCAGCTATTCTCATTTAAAGGAGTCTATGTTTAGCCCGAGAATCCTAATCGTTACCCTTAAAGGGTTGCAATGCATATCAAATTAGATATTAAGTCAAATTTGAGTTAGTTCATCTTTTCAGGGTGATTAACCAAGCTTAAATAATTAAAGTATAATAATATTCATTGAATAATCATATCATAGAACTCAGCTCCTATCATAACTATCGAGCCTAGTTTTTCACCCTCCTGATTCTTTTTTATAAGATTAAGTCTTTTTTAAACCGATCAATACTAAACCCTAGTCGTTTAATATTGACCCTCGACTAAAGTTTAAAGAAGATCATTTTTTCCAACTTGAAAAAATTTGAAGTCACCACCCGATCGGAATCGGGAAAAGGGGTTAAGTTATAACCAATTAGGTGGATTGATTATAACTTAGCTACTAGTCTATTGATTAAAAAACCAATTTGTAAAACGACTTTTTGAAAACCAAAGATTTATGTCTGGGGGCTAATTTATTAAACTCTAAATGGGTACCACTTTTTAACTTTCCAAATTTAACTTCGCTTTTCAAATATACCCTCTTTTTTTTTTTTTTTGAAAATTTTCTAATTTAAGACCCAACAACCTAAAAATAAAAGGGAGAGGCAAAAATTAGGTGTCTACAGCTGCCCCTTTTTGTGGTAAAATTTGAGCAAAACTTTGCCATAGAGATAAAACAAGCACTATTGTTGCCCTAAGAATGGATTTTATGCTAGGAAGCGCTACAACTAGCTTGTTATCCTAAGTCCAATCCATTGAGGATTTTGAAAAGAGAAGGGTAGCGCTCTAAGAGATGGCTGAAAGACGAAAAGAAGAATTGAAGTTTGGTCATACTCTTATAAACTAACAAAGTGAAGTGAAACGGGCTAAGTGCTCCTTGAGCTGGCTCAAACCCTAAACTGAGTTGAGAAAACTTGGTCATGCCTTGATGAGCTGACTAACTAAGGCGGGCAAAGCGCTTCTAGAGCTGACTAAGACCCTAAAAAGAATGAGTAATCTTGGTCGTGCCGTGATGAGCTGACTAACCAAGGCGGGCAAAGCACTCCTAGAACTGGCTAAGACCCTAAAAAGAATGAGCAAACTTGGTCGTGCCTTCATGAGCTGACTAACCAAGGCGGGCAAAGCGTTCTTAGACCTGGCTAAGACACTAAAAAGAATGAGCAAACTTGGTCGTGCTCTGATGAGTTGACTAACCAAGGCGGGCAAAGCACTCTTAGAGCTCGCTAAGACCCTAAAAAGAATGAGGAAACTTGGTCGTGACCTGATGAGCTAATTAACCAAGGCGGGCAAAGCGCTCCTAAAGCTGACTAAGACCCTAAAAAGAATGAGCAAACTTGGTCGTGCCCTAATGACCTGACTAACCAAGGTAGGCAAAGCGCTCTTAGAACTGGCTAAGACTCTAAAAAGAATGAGCAAACTTGGTTGTGCCCTGATGAGCTGACTAACCAAAGCAGGCAAAGCGCTCCTAGAGCTGGCTAAGACCCTAAAAAGAACGAGCGATGTTGGTTGTACCCTGATGAGCTGACTAACCAAGGCGGGTAAAGCGCTCCTAGAGCTGGTTAAGACCCTAAAAAGAAGGAGTAAACTTGGTCGTGCCCTGATGAGCTAACTAACCAAGGCGGGCAAAGCGCTCTTAGAGCTGGCTAAGACTCTAAAAAAGAATAAGTAAACTTGGTCGTGCCCTGATGAGTTGACTAACCAAAGCGGGCAAAGTGCCCCTAGAGCTGACTAAGACTCTAAAAAAGAATGAATAAACTTGGTTGTGCCCTAATGAGCTGATTGACCAAGGCAAGCAAAGCGCTCTTAGAGCTGGCTAAGACCCTAAAAAAGAATGAATAAAATTGGTCGTACCGTGATGAGCTGACTAACCAAGGCGGGCAAGCACTCCTAGAGCTGGCTAAGACCTTAAAAAGAATGAGGAAACTTGGTCATATCCTGATGAGCTGACTAACCAAGGCGAGCAAAGCGCTCCTAAACCTGGATAAGACCCTAAAAAAGAATGAATAAACTTGGTTGTGCCCTGATGAGCTGACTAACCAAGGCGAGTAAACCGCTCCTAAAGCTGGCTAAGACCCTAAAAAGAATGAGCAAACTTGGTTGTGTCCTGATGAGCTGACTAACCAAGGCAGGCAAAGCAATCCTAGAGCTAGCTAAGACCCTAAAAAGAATGAGGAAACTTGGTCGTACCCTGTTGAGCTGACTAACCAAGGCGGGCAAAGCGCTCCTAGAGCTGGCTAAGACTCTAAAAAGAATGAGAAAACTTGGTCGTACCTTGATGAGCTGACTAACCAAAGTGGGTAAAGCGCTCCTAGAGCTGGCTAAGTCCCTAAAAAAGAATCAGCAAACTTGGTTGTGCCTTGATGAGTTGACTAACCAAGGTGAGCAAAACGTTCCTAGAGCTGACTAACCAAGTTGGGCAAAGCGCTCTTAGAACTGACTAACTAAGGCGGGCAAAGTACTCCTAGAGTTAGCTAAGACTCTAGAAAGAATGAGCAAACTTGGTCGTGTCCTGATGAGCTGACTAACCAAGGTAGGCAAAGCGCTCCTAAAGCTGGTTAAGACCCTAAAAAGAATGAGGAAACTTGGTCGTACCCTGATGAGCTGACTAACCAAGGCGAGCAAAGTGCTCCTAGAGTTGGCTAAGATCCTAAAAAGAATGAGAGAGGTTAGTGCTCTAAGAGTTGACTTAAACCCTAAGAGAAGGACGAGACAGCACCTTAAAGCTTGGCTAGAACCTTAAAAATAATAAGAAAGAGATCATCACTTTAAAGGCTAGTTAGAGCCCTGAAAAAGAATAGAAAAGGGGACAACATTCTAAGAGCCGACTTGATTCCTAAGAGGAAAAAGATGAACGAATGAGGAACTAAAGTAAGGCAAGCAACTAGTTTCAAAAGACTTAACTGGGAAAAGTATTTACACAGAGATTTATTGAAAAACCATTTATGAACAAGGAAAAGAGTAGGGATAAGCCCCTTGATTTGAAAAAAGAGTTTGAAGGATGTTAAAAGCCACAATTGGGGAAGAATGACTTAAACTAGAAAAATGATGACCTTAGAAAGGAAATGGATGACATGGATTAAAAGCTTAGCTATTCGAGCCGATATGGATTTGGATAAAAGATTTTGTGATGAGCCTTTACTTTCTCTCTCTTCTTTTTTTATTTTTTTTTTAAGTTTTGCCAATAGGTATAAACTCTTATTAAGGAACAATCTTATAACTACCCCTATCCTTGATAAGCATATGGAATTTCTTAATGCCCATAACCCTAAGGCTTCTCTTAAGGCTTTTGTGATCTTAAGGCATTCGTTTCTTAAGGAGAGGGTAACTCACAATTAGTTTAGTCAAAGAGGTCTTCCTTACTAGCTCTTAGTCTGGATCCCGCTCTCGACTTCAATTCTAAAAATTATAGTCCATTTTGTAAGTGATACTCCTTAATTAATCCATTAGGTCTTTCTCGGTTTATGCTTATGAATTTAGGTTTTTGGTCTAAAGGTTTCAAAAAAGATTAATGAAAAGGTTTGTTTTGACAGAAACACTTTTATCAATCTCGGGTGTACAAATCAAGAACCTTGGGGAAAAATTAAAAGCATGCTTACCCCTGTTTCAAAAACAATTTTTATTAAAGATAAATTATCTTTTAAGATTTGAAGAGCTTTTACATGTGTAAGGGCAGTATTGTGAGTAGGGAGGCCTTATGTAATTTAGTATAGGTAGGAGAGGCTTCAAAGTGTCAGTATAAATATAGAAATTTGGGTCTCTGAGCTTAAGAGTGTGATTTAAGGCCTTGTGTTTTCTAAGGCTGTTTGGGCATCGACTTTTAGCCCTTTTGATTTAGTTTGGATGCCTCTATTAAGATGTAAAACATTTCTTGGGGCTTCTTTTCCTATACTTCCGGGTCCAATTCTTTAGCTTCTTTTCTTCTTCTTCTTCTTCTTCCTTTATTTTTCTTTTAATTGCTTTGCCCCATCATCTCTTACTATTCTCTCTTTTTGGGCCCAAGAGTGGTTGTTTCCATTGTTGAGGTTTTTTTTTAAATGATTCAAAGCCCTGATTCCATAGACCAAGAGTGGTTGAATTAATATTGCTTAAACAAGCATAAACCAATTTTACCCTTATCTTCTAATCAATCACCTTAACCTCCAAATTGCCCCATTATGAGGTGGTTCTTGACAGGGTTTGAATTTAGAAATTCTCCAAATAGGTCTAACAGGGTAAACAATAGATGATTGTGTTTAGGATTTAGAAATGAATGCCTAACTTCACTTTAATCTATGTATCACATTCAAAGTGAACCTCCTTCAAGGAAAGAGTTCAAAGTATTCTCACTATTATGTTGCTCAACTCTCAAGGTGTTTTAAGTTGGGGTATAGGATATAGCTTACCTCTTCTCATCCTAAACTTTTTTTTAAAAAGTGAGTTACCGATTCCTTAAGGAGGAGTCCGTTTTTTTATTTACCTAGGATCGAGTTTTGCCCCTTAGTTTCTCAAATCATGCCCCAGTATTTGATTTTGTGTTTTAGTTCGATTCATGATTAAGCTTGGCTTTCTAAATAGATCAAGGGTTTTGGCTTGGCTTGGTTACTTTTAGGAGTTAAGGATTGTGCTCAAGTCGATAGCCTCGATGGGTTCAGATTGGCTGGCTGGCTTAATGGCTTATGTTTGGGTAAGCCAGTGTTTAGGTTAAATGCTTAGCCAAGTAGCTTGTATTTAGGTAGGTTACTTGGATAAGCCTAAGGTTGGTGTTGGCCAAGTAGCTTATGTTTGGATTAGATGGTGATAAAGGGCTAGGTCTGGTGTAGGTTGAAAGCTAAATGTTTGGGCTAGCTATTTGAATGGGCCAAAGGGCTCATGTTTGTTCAATGGCCTAAAGGGCTCGTATTTAGGGTTAAATGGGCTAAAGGACTTACATTTGGCTTGAATGGGCCAAGGGGCTCATGCTTGGCTTGAATGGGCCAAGGGCCTCGTATTTGGCTTGTATAGGCTAAGGGGCTCGTATTTGGTTTCCTTAATAGGTCGAGGGACCTTGTATGGTTTGAAAACCAAGTATTTAGGTTGGTCACTTGAGTGGGCTAGAGGCTTGAGCTTGTGCTAGGTTCCTTGCGCCCATAAGCATTTATAACTATTGGCAATTTTTATTTTCATTTTTTTTAGAGAAAGAAAGGTAAAGTTTATTTTTAGAAAGTAATTTATAGATAAGGATGGTGGTTTTTTTTTTTTTTTTTGAGTTTCTATTTACAAGTTTATGGATTTTGTTTACATTTTTCTAAATGAGATTGAATGGTAGTTAAATGGAAGACTATTGACAAAGACGAGAATTTTAAAAAATAATGAACGATGAACTAGAGAGAGCTTTATTATTTTTGAAAAAGGAAGATGAGAATACTAAAAACAAAGGCAAAGAACCTAAACTTTATTCAGGAATTTTTATTTTAGGCTCCTTAGACTTGAACTGGAAAAACCCTACATTAAGTCTCGTAAACGGGCCTTAAGGTCTTCTATCATCTTATAAATATTCCCAATGACCTGTGCTAAAATGGATCTTAAGGCTCAATTGTGAGCTTCAAAACACTCGAGCTTTTCTTTCAAATAGGCGATTTCATCTCTCAACACCTGCTCGCGGAACCTAGAGGCGTCCAGTGACCTATTACTTAGCTGATCATTCACTTAGTTGTTTGCCATCCTAAGTCTACACATTTTATGGACAAGGATCAGTCATCGATGCAATGATAGAAAAACAAAAACGTAAAAATATGCAGATGCTAGGGTCATTTAGGTTAATATATTACTTCTTAAGTTGTAACCCTACTGTAATTTTCAAAAACTTGTTTGCAAAAATTCTTGAATGATCAGTAAGGCTCCAATTTCTTGAAGGTAGTGTATTAACTCAAGTTTTTAACGAAGTATATGCAATTAGGGTGGGTTCTAAAAGGTCCTTAAATTCTATAACCTCACTTATTTTTAAAAAACACTTTCATTGGTCACATGAGCTTAAGTGGGGTGGCCTAATCGACCCCGAACAGTGGTTGCCCCACTACACCCAGAATTTACATAATGGCCCTCCTCCTAAGGTCCTAAGACGGCCTGGGTTTGACCGCATTTACCTTGCATCTTTGATGCAACAAATGAAATCCCATGCCCCAGTGCATGCTATTTACAGAATAAATATGCTAATTAAAACAAATATATACACGAAGCCAACAATAAATAAACAAATCAATATATAAAGAAATAAATAAATAAATAACTAAACAATGCGGGTAATTTCAAAAGCGATTCTAATTTCGAAATGTTTTTAAGTGGTTAGCCCTCTTGACGATCCCCAGTGGAGTCGCCAAGCTATCGAGCCTGGTTTTTCACTCTCCTGGATCTTTTTTATAAAATTAGGTCTTCTTTAAATCAATCAATACTAAATCTTACCCGTTTAATATTGACCCTCGACTAAGGTTTAAAGAAAATCAATTTTTCCAACTTGAAAAAATTTTGGAGTCGCCACCCGACCAGAATCGGGAAAAGAGGTTAAGTTATAACCAATNCATTGTGAGGGGATATTGAGGAGTTGTCTAGCATGACCACTTTGATACTTAAGTTAGTAATAAGGCTTTATAGAGTAAATGATGATTTGGAATAATAAGCAAGCTTGAAGTGTAGAGTTTAGAGAGCTTTATTGTTAAGTAGTAATCGGGTATTTATAGTGGAGTGGAGTTGGTAGTTAAAAGCTAGTTGATGGGAGAGATCTTTTCCTACAAGTATAGGAAAGTGTGGTCGTTGTGTTTGACATGTCTTATTTATTCTGGACATGGTTATTTTATACTATTTGATCCTTATTTTATGTATTCTAACTATTATAAAGTATACCGGGGTTAATAAATATAGGCATAAGGCTTAGGTCCACAAGAGTAAGCCTTAAGCCACAAAACGCATCGGATTCGATTGGGTTGAGGGATCTATGTCCAAAATATCCTATCAATAGTAAACTTAAATTCTATTGATTTATATATGCAATGCGCCCTATCTTGGACTTTTGGTTATGATATTTCTCTGCTATAATAAATTTCGCATACAATGGGGATTTTTCTTTTTCCTCTCTGGTTATTTTAGGCAAATGTTAAAGTTTAAACAGCAATAAAAAGGAAAGGAAGGAAGAAAAACGAAATGGTAATGGGACATATAGTTCGAATCGACCTCTTGTAAGTCAAAAATTTTATCCCCCACAACTCCAAAGGATCACGATAATTTTTACCCAAAAAGAAAAAGAAAAACAGAGCATGCTAATGGTGGGAGAGTATGGGGCGGTGGCTTCTTCACTAGTAGGGCAAGTTGCTCGTGCCTGTCATCAGCGGTGGCCATAAAAAAGTACTCTAGGTACCTCTTGAATCAAAGAAAAGAATAAAAAAAAAAAAGAGAGTACTATTAGTTATATCTATTTTTAAGTATATTATTCATCGACTTATAAAAATAAAGGTTGTCATAGTCAGTATATGAAATATGAAACTTTTTATAATACCTATTTTCCTAAATATCAATAACTTATTGGAAGATGTATCTACATCTAAGCATAATTAATTCTACTTTCTCTTTCTTTTTCTTTTTTATTTTTCCAATGCTCGTCAAAATGCTTCTTACCTTATAATTCTCATTGCCCTTTAAAGTATATTATCTACACGCCTTTCGCCACTCCACTACCGCCAACTTTCTCTAGAAAGGAAATGGCATGTTTTCCCATGAAAATGCTCCATATTTCAGGTTCAAAACAGAATCTTGGGCTGCTTCAAAATCTAAATTTTGCTAAAATGGATAAGACTTACTTCTTTGAGCATTTTAATAACTATAATGAGCTCTACACTCTTAATTAAGACCATTATAGTTTAATAATATAGATATTAATTTTTTAACATGATTGATTAAGTTCGAATTTTCTTTTCTTTAAGTTGTAACTAATAAAAAATAAAATAAAAATCAAGAGTAATTAGATAGACATAGTTAATGATGGATAGTAAAGTTAAACTACTCACATATCATATATAAGACTACATCAATTCTAATTTTAAGCATATTCATCATAATCACATGGTTTTCTAGTTATATATTAAAGTCGAACACTTGAACTAGATAACTATCGGGAGCTATTTCAAAGTAATAACTAGTGGCATTTTAAAAATAGGTGTTATTGGTGAAGTAACGACAAGGATTGATAACTAATGTTGATCCATACTAAAAAATGACCAAGAAATTAGGAAGTGATTTTTCATTTTCACAAAAAGCTAAATTCATTTTCCTCTTTCGGTATAAGATTTTTCTTTACGGTAGAGCCTAGTTTACCACTAAAGCCGAATCTCGGGCCACTTCATCTACGTCTTATTATTACGTTTCGCTTCAAGGGGTCATAATTACTACTATCAACTAATTAAGAATACCATATTGTACCAAATATTGAGTAGTTTGAAGAATATTACCTGGGAAATGGACGTGCACTTGTCTAGTTCGCTTATTCCGTTCTCTAGGATTTCTCTTCATATACGGCCGATCACGCACCGTTTCTTATTAGTATCTGTTGGGCTGTTGGATTAACCTAGATCGGCTGATAACAAATAATAAATTAAAAAAGAAGGAAAAGGAAAGGAAACCGTAAAGACTTGTCATCAATAGAGATATATGTATATATGTATATATATGTCTAATAGACATACACACATATATATGACCAAAAATCGTATTTGTATCTGTTGGGCTGTTGGATTAACCTAGATAGCTGATAACAAATAATAAATTAATAAAGAAGGAAAAGGAAATAAAACCATAAAGACTTGTCATCAATAGATATGTATATATGTATATATGTATGTTTAATGGATATATATATATAGCAAACGTATGGCTTGCATTGTGTGTATAAAAAATTAAGTATAATTAACTAAAAAATGACTACTAAACCAAATAAATAAAAAAAAATTATGCTTCAATGGTCTTAGAAGAGAGAGAGAGAGAGAGAGAGACGATAACCTTAGTACATTATAAGTATATTAAAAATATGTTAACCTCATTTAATTAGTTTCATCAAGAATCCTTAAACACCTACATGGTCGACTGTTTTATACATAATAATATAATTTTTTTTCTAAACAAAACCGCATTACCTAATTAAATTACTTTTCCTTTAATTTTTATCGTTGAGAATGTAATAACCCTATACCTTCAAACAAATTATTGTAAATTTTGATTCATGTATATTATATATGAAGTAGTTCAGACTTTCATGCTTGTAAGCTTTTCTAATAAATTCACAAGCCTATTTGTGTTTAGGTGGAGACTTAAATTATATGAATTCTTTTATTGGTTTATAGTTTGCTTATATGGATTTTGACTTAATGAAAATTTTCTTCCTTCATAAAGTTTTTGGAGGCTTTTTCAATATATATTGTGAATTTGTTTTGGACTTGATGATAATTGTCATGTTAGAATATCTATAGGTATTTTTGTTAAGTGTAATATAAGAAATGATATAAATAGCGTACATGTTAATAAATAGGTTAGCATATGGATTAATCAGCGGATGGACATCCTAAATAGATGTTAGATCTAAATAATATTAAATTATATTAATAAGAAAAATAAAAATTCGAAGAAAGAGAAAAGTAACATAATTTAAAAAAAAAAAAAAAAAAAAAACACCCGCTCTTGACTTTAATATCGTTCAAAATCTATATCTTCATTAAATATGGGATCAATGGTATTAGATCTAACATCTATTTAGGATGTCCATCCGCTGATTAATCCATATGCTAACCTATTTATTAACATGTACGCTATTTATATCATTTCTTATATTACACTTAACAAAAATACCTATAGATATTCTAACATGACAATTATCATCAAGTCCAAAACAAATTCACAATATATATTGAAAAAGCCTCCAAAAACTTTATGAAGGAAGAAAATTTTCATTAAGTCAAAATCCATATAAGCAAACTATAAACCAATAAAAGAATTCATATAATTTAAGTCTCCACCTAAACACAAATAGGCTTGTGAATTTATTAGAAAAGCTTACAAGCATGAAAGTCTGAACTACTTCATATATAATATACATGAATCAAAATTTACAATAATTTGTTTGAAGGTATAGGGTTATTACATTCTCAACGATAAAAATTAAAGGAAAAGTAATTTAATTAGGTAATGCGGTTTTGTTTAGAAAAAAAATTATATTATTATGTATAAAACAGTCGACCATGTAGGTGTTTAAGGATTCTTGATGAAACTAATTAAATGAGGTTAACATATTTTTAATATACTTATAATGTACTAAGGTTATCGTCTCTCTCTCTCTCTCTCTCTCTTCTAAGACCATTGAAGCATAATTTTTTTTTATTTATTTGGTTTAGTAGTCATTTTTTAGTTAATTATACTTAATTTTTTATACACACAATGCAAGCCATACGTTTGCTATATATATATATCCATTAAACATACATATATACATATATACATATCTATTGATGACAAGTCTTTATGGTTTTATTTCCTTTTCCTTCTTTATTAATTTATTATTTGTTATCAGCTATCTAGGTTAATCCAACAGCCCAACAGATACAAATACGATTTTTGGTCATATATATGTGTGTATGTCTATTAGACATATATATACATATATACATATATCTCTATTGATGACAAGTCTTTACGGTTTCCTTTCCTTTTCCTTCTTTTTTAATTTATTATTTGTTATCAGCCGATCTAGGTTAATCCAACAGCCCAACAGATACTAATAAGAAACGGTGCGTGATCGGCCGTATATGAAGAGAAATCCTAGAGAACGGAATAAGCGAACTAGACAAGTGCACGTCCATTTCCCAGGTAATATTCTTCAAACTACTCAATATTTGGTACAATATGGTATTCTTAATTAGTTGATAGTAGTAATTATGACCCCTTGAAGCGAAACGTAATAATAAGACGTAGATGAAGTGGCCCGAGATTCGGCTTTAGTGGTAAACTAGGCTCTACCGTAAAGAAAAATCTTATACCGAAAGAGGAAAATGAATTTAGCTTTTTGTGAAAATGAAAAATCACTTCCTAATTTCTTGGTCATTTTTTAGTATGGATCAACATTAGTTATCAATCCTTGTCGTTACTTCACCAATAACACCTATTTTTAAAATGCCACTAGTTATTACTTTGAAATAGCTCCCGATAGTTATCTAGTTCAAGTGTTCGACTTTAATATATAACTAGAAAACCATGTGATTATGATGAATATGCTTAAAATTAGAATTGATGTAGTCTTATATATGATATGTGAGTAGTTTAACTTTACTATCCATCATTAACTATGTCTATCTAATTACTCTTGATTTTTATTTTATTTTTTATTAGTTACAACTTAAAGAAAAGAAAATTCGAACTTAATCAATCATGTTAAAAAATTAATATCTATATTATTAAACTATAATGGTCTTAATTAAGAGTGTAGAGCTCATTATAGTTATTAAAATGCTCAAAGAAGTAAGTCTTATCCATTTTAGCAAAATTTAGATTTTGAAGCAGCCCAAGATTCTGTTTTGAACCTGAAATATGGAGCATTTTCATGGGAAAACATGCCATTTCCTTTCTAGAGAAAGTTGGCGGTAGTGGAGTGGCGAAAGGCGTGTAGATAATATACTTTAAAGGGCAATGAGAATTATAAGGTAAGAAGCATTTTGACGAGCATTGGAAAAATAAAAAAGAAAAAGAAAGAGAAAGTAGAATTAATTATGCTTAGATGTAGATACATCTTCCAATAAGTTATTGATATTTAGGAAAATAGGTATTATAAAAAGTTTCATATTTCATATACTGACTATGACAACCTTTATTTTTATAAGTCGATGAATAATATACTTAAAAATAGATATAACTAATAGTACTCTCTTTTTTTTTTTTATTCTTTTCTTTGATTCAAGAGGTACCTAGAGTACTTTTTTATGGCCACCGCTGATGACAGGCACGAGCAACTTGCCCTACTAGTGAAGAAGCCACCGCCCCATACTCTCCCACCATTAGCATGCTCTGTTTTTCTTTTTCTTTTTGGGTAAAAATTATCGTGATCCTTTGGAGTTGTGGGGGATAAAATTTTTGACTTACAAGAGGTCGATTCGAACTATATGTCCCATTACCATTTCGTTTTTCTTCCTTCCTTTCCTTTTTATTGCTGTTTAAACTTTAACATTTGCCTAAAATAACCAGAGAGGAAAAAGAAAAATCCCCATTGTATGCGAAATTTATTATAGCAGAGAAATATCATAACCAAAAGTCCAAGATAGGGCGCATTGCATATATAAATCAATAGAATTTAAGTTTACTATTGATAGGATATTTTGGACATAGATCCCTCAACCCAATCGAATCCGATGCGTTTTGTGGCTTAAGGCTTACTCTTGTGGACCTAAGCCTTATGCCTATATTTATTAACCCCGGTATACTTTATAATAGTTAGAATACATAAAATAAGGATCAAATAGTATAAAATAACCATGTCCAGAATAAATAAGACATGTCAAACACAACGACCACACTTTCCTATACTTGTAGGAAAAGATCTCTCCCATCAACTAGCTTTTAACTACCAACTCCACTCCACTATAAATACCCGATTACTACTTAACAATAAAGCTCTCTAAACTCTACACTTCAAGCTTGCTTATTATTCCAAATCATCATTTACTCTATAAAGCCTTATTACTAACTTAAGTATCAAAGTGGTCATGCTAGACAACTCCTCAATATCCCCTCACAATGTACCGTTTTACACGCTTTCTATGTGCAAAGTTATTTACCATTATGCTTTGTGCAAATTTCAAGAATATACTTACATAGGTTTACAAATGTGTTCGAGCTTAATTAGTAAATAAGTTAAGTTGGAGCTCAAGATAAAGTTCGTTTATTTCAATAAGCCAAAATCGAGCACTAGTTCAAGCTCGTGAGCCTACTCACTTAGACTTGTGAGCCGATTTATGTAGGCGCTTATGAGCAGGCTTACGAGTTTAATATATATTACAAATATTATATATATTATATTATATATTATTAAAATTCAAATGCTAATATATAATATGTTATAGGATAATATATAATATATAATCTAATCTTTATTCATTGTTCTTCAATCTATTTATATATTTATTTATTTTATATACTTAAACTTATGAGCAAGCACAAGATAGCTCACTTTAGAGTTGACTTGTTTAGTCATGCTCAATTAGTAAACGAGCTGAGCTCCAACCTAAATTTTTAACTTAAGCTCCAGCTCAAACTTAAACTTCAATTTAATAATTTTTAATCATGTCGAGCCCAAAACTCTAGAAGCTCATATTAGCTCGGCTTATTTACAGTCATATACTTACATTTAAAAATCTTAATAATATTTAATTAAGCAAATATATACATGACTACTTAAAACTGTTGGCCACTTGTTATTGGTATTTTAAATATTTCAATTTTATTTATAAAGCTTGAAATTATTAAAATATCATACCTACTAAAACTTTTACTTATCAAATAAACTATTTCCTTAATCTTTAAAAATTGACGTGGCCAGCGTTTACTGCTTAAAGAATGCAAGTGTAATTAATGAGAGATAAGACTGTAAATTTATTAAAGGAAATCCAAATTGAATATGATATTTAATAATTTAGAAACTACAGAAAAATGTTGCAATTAATGATTTTAACATTGTTACGTTATTTCCTGTTAAGCCCTGGTATTTTGAATTGATAGCCATTTTACCCTGCGCGTAGAAAGAGGTTGCGTTATCTGGAAAGGAAGAGCATTAGAGCAGGACTTATACCATTTCACGAAGTTGTATTCGCTATAAATGGGAAAATTAAAAGCTTTTTCAATTTTTTTGCAGTTATCTTTTTTTAGTAGTTTTCACTTTATTCTTATCATATTAATTAATTAAAAAATTTAATAATATTAGTTATCCCATTAAAAGTTAACAAGTGCCCGAATATGTCATGTATATATCTTATATATGAGTGTGTATATATATAGGTATAATATATATCTATTGACTTTAGAAAAAAAATTATATAATTATAAATTGCAAAATTTTAAGTTATGATATGGCATAACTATTTATACTAATGACACTCCTTCAAAATACAGTATAATACCTATATCTTATATTAAAGATGTGACATTAGTATAAATAGTTATATTATATCTTTAAAATACAACATTAACTTTTATGTATCATGGTTATATTGTATTTTAAAGATTCAATATTAATACAAATAGCAATATAGTATTTTTAAGATACAATATTACATCGATATTCTAGTAATCTTTTTTATATAATTTTTAATTATGTAATTTTTTTTTTAAATCAATAGACATGTATTGCATTCCATATGAAAAAATTACTTATTTATAATCAAATAGCTATGATATGATATAAGCTTGATATTTTGGTAATTATTTTTGTATCATTTGTATTTTGGTAATTTTTTTAATTTTAATTATAAACAAATAATTTTATCATATATATATATGTATGTATGTATATTACTTCTTTACAAAATCTCCAATATGTAAATAATGCTTGTATAAATTTTCTCCGAAGAAATTAATTTTTCTGTGTGGAGTTGTGCCGAATGAGAACACCAAGTTTTTGGATACCCTCGTTCCATGAAATGTAGGGTTTCTATTTTCCTACATGTGAACGTTTTCAATTAAAATCTCTAACGAGGTTTATTTGATTTATCTATAAATCATGAGTTCACCATATTTTTCCTTATCCACAGGCCCACAAGTTTTTGATGGTTCCAACCTAGGCTAGTGCTTCTTGTATTTTCAAGAATTTTCCACAAAACTCCTTGACAACTTTTCGATGCGTCCTTTTCAAGTCGGATGAAATGCTATGTACAAGTCTTGCTTCTCCTCTCAATATTTTTCTATCAGTCGTTTTACGAGTTATATAGTTTCCTTTGTCGATTTTTGCCACATAAATCCAAATTGATTCTCAAATATGTAAAATTCTTTTTGTTAATAGGCCTTCTTAAACTTTTAAGCCTAGGTCTAAATCAATCCTACTAGAGAGATCCAAGTATGAGCCCCATATGCCGATTTCCTAGATAGCATAGGTTAGAGCATGCCAAACGCTCGGTTGTGCAGATCACCAAACCCTTTTGGTTAACTTAAGAACAGGTCGGACACAAACGCCGCAACAACTCCAATCTTTCATAGCACTTGTCATAAATAAAGTTCCCTAATTTATCATGTCAAATTCAAGTAATACTTACCAAATGAGTATAACCGTTTCAATAGCCAATTGCCAAAATAATATCGTCAATATGAGAAGTAGTTGCCTGATATATCGTAATGCACTTTCCTAATTTGGAGATACAATCTAAAAAATATGATATTGCATATCTTTACTAAAGAGTCTTGGCCTTATCCTCTATAAAGGGACAATAATCTCCAAGTATGCATATTGTATCTATTTCTAGTGTTATTCTACTCCTTTTCCATTTGACTGACTTGAGCATCGAAATGCTCACACTGAACAACTCTCCGGTGTGTTTTGTAGGTCTTGGTTGTCTTAAACCTAGTCAAAGACTCAAAGTCTTGAAATTAAGCTAGTTGACCCAGTTCCTTCCCATCGAAAAATTCAACAGTCAACACTTTTCTTAATCATATTTTAATCACGTCTATTTAGAGTTTAATGACAGTATGGATCCTTGAATTTGATACCTTAATAATTTGGACAATTTTGCATTACATTTTTATTCTTAAAAATATTTTCTCTCTATTTAGTAGGTAGATGTTATCTTATGTCACATTTGACATGGCAAAATATAATTGAGTGGAATCGCCATTTCGAGTTTCATTTCCTTTCTTATGTTTAGCAAAGCTTTTAGCATCCAAAATCACTATTCCTTAAAATTGCTTATTCTAACTTTAAGGAGTATTGAATTCTACCTGTAAGAGGTGAAATACAATTTCATTCCATCCTTATTGATTTCATTAATTGAAATTTACTTAGTTAACCTTCAACAATACTGCCACATTCAACACTTAAGGGCACTTTAACAAATACTATTATAAACATATTTAATTCCATTCCATGACATTTCAAAATATAGGAACGATTTATTATATTGATCTTCGTTCCTTACTGATCCATTTCATTTTAAACCATTCTTGTGTACAAAACATGGCATTAGTTTTTGTAATCATCTTATAAAAACTAATAACTTGTATTATAGACTTTTTTCCTAAAGACCTTCCATATTTTGATTGAGATGTTATCTTGTCCAACAGTCTCTCCATTTTCCATCTTCTTCAATGCAATGTTTGCCCACTGCTTTTGTTGTTGAAAAAGGAAATTGACATTGCAAATTCGTTGTTTACTTATATGAAACTCAAAATAAGATTCAATCAATTCCTCTATATTTAAGTGAGTAAATTATGTCAACAATGTCATATCCACCAGTCTTGTTGGGATGATTAAATGCTTTCGGCTCAACTAAAACTCAAATCTTAACTTTCTCTAATCTTCCTCCTGCCCCTTGCATAAATGGTTCAAATCTAATTACAACTTGTAAAGGATTTAAAAGAGTAAGTCCTAAAACCTCTTCAAACTTGTCTCTTCCTTTCCTTACTATGGGGGGTCATTGTTGAACAAAACTAGATTGCAACTAATTATTAGGAAATCTTTAAGGGGTGGGGGTGGTGTTACAAACCGTGACCAAGAACAGATAAGACCAGTTGATGAGTAGGTCCAAGCTTGTAGAAAGCTCGAAAGGAATAATGGAGAGTGCCATGAAAAAGGGCGAATATGAATGAAAGGTAAGTAAAAACCCACAAACAGCTTCAATAGATATGACATACTAATGGAACTTTCAAGAACTCACGGTATAATTTGATATGATGTACAAATCGGTCCGATGAGATTACTTGCCACCTAGCTTTGCTCAAAGGTTAGGATAAAAATGATGTTGAGAGTAAAGAATTAGTGTTTACACAAGGAAGGAAATACTTAAGTGTATTAAGAATAATCTATGTGTGTGTCTTATAGCTACAATTATAAAGATATTTATACCCATAAGTTAGGACAACTTGCCCAAAAAGGAAAAGACAAAAAGGGCATTTCCTAAGAAAGTAATATACAAGATACAATGAAATAAAAATGAATATACAAGGAAAGTAATAATTGGTGTAATGGATTCTACACATGATACTATACACGTGATGATACTGCATTGGTGATGCCGTTGGAAGATGTGGACAAAAAGTACGGACAGCTCGCTTATCCGAGCAAGGATGGCTTAATTAGTTTGAGCTCTTTCTTTCAGCATCTTGGTAGGGGTGCGACTGAGTAAGAAATTGACCAAGTGTGCAAGAGAATGAGGATAGACTATTGTCTCGGCCTTCCGCTTCTCGGCACATAACATGTGAGAAATAAGCTGTCACTCGGCTTGGTATGAAGAATGGGTCGAGAAGGAGATATTCGGCCTCTGCATAAGTTAGCTGATACAAGAAGATTCTTCTTACTAGTTTCTCTAATCCTCGAGCTTGGCTGTGGGTTAGTGGTCCGGTAACCTAATTCCCATCATTCCCTCTGAGTTGTTTTAGATTTGGGATCAAATCCGAATGGTCTTCATTCAACTCTCTAGCAAGGTGATACTGACTAAGACTAGCAACGTTAAAAGCGTCGGAAACCCCATAGTCCTCAAGCAACTCTAATTTGTAGGCATTGTCATTAATCTTCTAGAGGATTTGGAAAGGTCTTTCAGCTCTTACAAATAATTTGTTTCTCCTCTTGTTCGGGAACCGTTCTTTGCTGAGGTACAGCCATACCAAGTCTCCGGGCTAGAATTGTTTAACTGTCCTATCCTTGGTCTTCTCCCACATTCTTCTAGCAGCTTGGTCGATGTACTAAGTGACTTTATTGTCGATGTGCTGGAAGGATTGTGCTTTAGCTGAGGCATTAAGGTTCTCTTATATGGGTGTAGGTACAGGGGAATAGTCAAGGGGCAACTTAGGATTAAAACCATATACCACTTTGAAGGGAGTCTGCTTGGTGGTATCATGTACTATTCGGTTATAAGTGAACTCGACCACTGGTAAGCGGACATCCCAATAAGCCAAGTTCTTTCCTACTGCATCTCGAAGCAGTGATCCCAAAGTGCAATTGACCATCTCTGTTTAGCCGTTAGTTTGGGAGTAATAGGAAGTATTAAATAGTAGTTTGGTCTACATCCGATGCTACAAGGTCTTCTAGAAATGGTTTAGGAACTTCGGGTCTCTATTAGAGACTACACTTCTTAGCAAGCCATGTATCCATACAATCTCCTACAAGAAAAGAGAAGCAATAGTTGAAGTATCATTAGTTTTGAAGTAAGGCATGAAGTGTACCATTTTACTGAACTGATCCATAACGACCATTATAGAATCTTTACTTCGAGTAGTTTGTGGTAGTCTAAGAATAACATCCATGATCAATTCAGTCCACGGCTTCATTGGGACAAGTAAAGGCATTGCTTTCCATTACTCGGCTCAGCACTTAGCCCTCTTGTACATAGCACAACTGTTGACTACTTGATACACATCTCCCCTCATCCTCAGCCAAAAGAATCAACCATTTAACAATTCACAGGTCCTTCTTTCTCTGAAGTGCCCGGAGAGTCCTCTACTATGGGCTTCCTTGATCAACAATTCCCTCACGAACCAAGTTAGTACACATAGTTTCCCACCTCGAAACAAGTAACCATCCTCCATATGATACTCATCCATTGCCCTTCCATCAACGCATCGCATGATTATAGGTCCAAAGTGTGGATCCTTAGAATACTGTTCTTTGATACTTGCAAACCCAAACAGTCTGTCTATAGTTTGATTAAAAGCGCATGTCTCCTCAAAAGAGCATCTACAACTACGTTGCTCTTTCCCTGCTTATATTTAAACACGAAATTAAATCCTTCAAGGAATTCAACCTATCTTGCCTATCACTTCGATAACTTCGTTTGACTTTGGAGGTACCTCAGGGATTCATGGTCAATGTAGATGACAAACTCTCTCAACAGTAGATAATACTACGATACTTGTAATGTTCGGATCAGCGCCAAGAGTTCTTTTTCATATACGGAGTAATTTAACTGTAGTCCTCTAAGCTTTTCATTGTAGAAGGCAATTGGTCGACCTTTCTGCATTAGGACAGTGTCTATTCTAATGTTTGGCATATCACATTCCAACTTAAATATTTTCTCGAAGTCAAGTAGAACCAACACCAAGGTAAAGGTCAACCTCTCTTTTATCTTGACAAAGCTCTTCTCCTCCCTTTCTCCCATCGAAAGTCGGTGTTTTTCTTCGTGAGCTCAATTGGAGGTACAGTGAGGATGTTAAAATTCTTGATGAATTATCTATAGAATGAAGCCACTTCATGGAAACTTCTCACGTTAGCACAAGTAGTAGGAGTTGACTATTCTACAATTACTTAGATCATTTCATCATCTACTCATAAGCCTTCTTTACCGACTATATAGCTCGAGAATACCACTTCCTGTTGAAAAAAGGAACACTTTTTGAGATTACTGAATAGTCTCTCGACACGAAGGATATTCAATACTTCTCAGAGATGTTTGCAGTGACTTGGTATAGTGTAGCTTCCACTATTCATGATGAGGGCACACACCTGATCATTTACCTTACAAGTGGTATGGAATAAATTCTTTCTTTACTCCTCCTCTCGTAAGGTTTTCATGTTCATAGTATGTCAGACAACTATGAGTAACTTGTCCAAGTCCTCAATAAATACGTCCTCTTCAATTAGCTCTTTCTCGATATTTTCTTTCTTGGCAGGGACCTCCTCCTCTTCAAGTTCCTCATCCTCATCTGTACTGTCTACTTCTAGCTTCGAGACATCTCCCTTGATGACCATTGTCCTGTGGTTTGAGCACTAAACAACCATATATCCGAACCCTTAGCACTTAAAGCACTTGATCTAACTCGTCTTCCTACCAGACCCTTAGACCTTCTCATAAGTTCAGGTTGGCACTTCACCATCAGGTCGGCCATTCTACTTAGCTAGAACATCAACCTTTTGGCTCGACTCAGTACTTAACTGAGCTTGGTAGCTTGCCTGTCCTAATCAACCAATCTGCATCCTAGTCGTTAGTCGACTCCTCCTTTGCCTTTTTACTCGCTGGGAAATCCTAAAAACTTCATTCATTGTGTCAAATCGTTGGAGCTCCACAATGTCTCAAATGTCTCCTCTCAACCCAATAATGAATCTTGAGACCATTCAAGTTAACAATTCCTTTACTTCGCAACAGATCATAAGCATTTGATATTCTTGAACATACTGGTCAACAACCTAGCCTCCTTGTCTCAGCTCCTAAAGCCGAGTGAAAGTATCTTGAAGATAAGTTTCTAGTACGAATCTGTTTCTAAGTACGAATCTTCATCTCGGGCTAAGTATTAATCTCTTGGTAACCATGTCATCTCCTTATAGCGTAGAAATTCTTCCACCACATGGCGGCATATCCGGAGAACTCAATAGTAGTAGTTCTTATTTTCTCATACTCTTCGTAATGATAATAATAAAAAATACGCTCCACTTTCTCTTCCTACTCCAAATATTCATCAACATTCCCAAATCCATTGAAGTTCGAAATCTAAAGCTTAATATGGTCAAATGCTCTAAGGACTCGTACGCGCTCTTCTTTGAAATATTCTTCCTCGTCCTCTTAATCAAGCTCTCTCAGGTTTATTCTTTGCCTTACTTATCCGCCAACTCCTCTACCTTGAATTGGGTTCTGACCTCTAATAGGTTGAGCAACTTGTGGGGTATTTCGCATGGCCTCAGTGGGTCAGTAGGCTAATGCATGAACAACTCGGGTTAGATTTACTAAGAGGTTAGTCACCTCATTGAGTCTCTCGTCAGTGCTCCTCGGTGTTCCCTAAGACTGTCACCTATGGTAGACAACTCCACTATTGTTATCTCCAACACCACCATTCGCACTTAGATCCATCATTTTCTTCACTGATTAAAAGCTCACACAAACACTTCGGGAAATCAACAGTTAACAACACAGTACTCAAATGAACATAGTAACTTGCTCTATTTTACATAAGCATAATAGAGTGTAAACAAAACTTTAGAAAAACCAACAACTCAAACAAAACCCTCGCTCTGATACCAAGATGTTGTGGACTGTAACCAATAACAGACAAGGTCAATCATTGGGTGGGTCCAAGCTTACATAAAGCTCGAAAGAAATAATGGAGAGTGTCGTGAGAAAGGGTGAATGTGAATGAAAGGTAAGCAAAAACCTACAAACAGCTCCAATGGATATGACGCACTAATGGAACTTCTGAAGACTCATGACACAATTTGATATGACATATGAATTGATCCGATGAGGTTACTTGCTACCTAGCTTTGCTCAAGAATTAGGATAAGAGTAATGCCGAAAGTAAACAATCAATTTTTACACAAGGAAGGAAATATTCAAGTGTATTAAGGATAATCTTTATGTATGTCTTACAGCTGAAATTACAAGGGTATTTATACCTATAAGTTAGGGTAACTTACCTAAAAAGGAAAAGACAAAAAAGGCATTTCCTAAGGAAATAACGTACAAAATATAAAGGGATAAAAATGAATATATAAGGAAAGCAATCATTAATGCAACGAATTCTACAGATGATACTGTATACATGGTGATACTGCATTAGTGATGCCATTAGAAGATGTTGACAAAAAGTGCGAACAGTTCGCTTGTCCGAGCAACAGTGGCTTGGTCAATTTGGGCTCTTTCTCTTGGCATCTCGGTAGGGGTGCGAGTAAGTAAGAAATTAACTAAGCGTACGAGAGAGTGAGGATGGACTATTATCTTGGTCTTCCTCTTCTCGATACACAACATGCGAGAAATAGGTAGTCACTCGACTTGACAGGTAAAATGGGTCGGCAAGAAGATACTCAGCCTCCACATGAGTTAGCTAGAATAAGAGGATTCATCTTGTCAGTCCCTCTAGTCCTTGGGCTCGACTATAGGTCAATGATCCGGTAGCCTGATTCCTATAAGAGAATAAGCAAGTTGTCTCCTAAATTAGATGGCCCCTTAAAGTCCTACAAAGGATAAATGACAATGCTTATAAGTTGGAGTTACTCGAAGGCTATAGGGTATCCCTTATCTTCAATGTATCCAATCTAACACCCTATGTCCTAAAAGAAGAAGGTAACTAAGATTAGATGGCAAATCTTCAACACCCTCGAGGAGTTTATGGATTACGAACCTCTAGACGCCTCTCTTAAGTTAAGCTCTGAGGCTTACAAGTCCTGGCTAGGAAAATCCTAGTTGCTTAGCTCAACCTTGACGAACTCATCTACCAAGAAGGCTAAGTGTCAAGTACTTTGAGTGCTCTACTCGAACACATACTAATCTACTCCATCTTTTACTCAAACACTGAGAACTCTAATGCCGACCTGCTAAATGCCAAAGCCGAGGTCACTGTATGCCGAGCTCTCCTATCCCACTCTACCGAGCTATAGCCTCACTTGATCACCTCGATAGCCTTCAATACAACTCAGCAACAATAAACCTAACACCAGCTCAATTCAACGACAATGCTCCAAGATTCCAAAACATGCATCCACTAACAGGTTGCCACCTATTCTTTACTTTTCTGACATTTGTACTATATTCCTTTTTGTCTTATGTCATATTTACCCTTTTCATATATACTAGGAATCTCTTTCATACATTATCCACTATGTAATTTCCATTCTTGTATTGTTGCCTTAAAGGGCTTACTATAAATACTCCCTCAATTGTAGCCACAAACAATTAGCTTTTTTATCAATATAAACATTGCATATTTCTTCCTTATTTTTGCGAGATACCATCTCCGAGCAACAACCTTACACTCTTATCTAATTTTGTCTGATAGCTCGAGATTAGTAGCGAGTGAACCTTAGTATTAGCTTTCGCATTATATCAAGTGTAATATTAAGTCTATCGTATTTGTTGGTATGCCATATCTGACGAGCAGCTTTACGAAAGTTACCCTATTTTGTTTACTTCAACTCTTTTTTCTTTGATACCTTGAAGAACCTATTAGTTACTTTTCTTCAATGGTAAGCCTTAGTGATTAATTGAACTCCTAGGTAAATTATCAAGTATTGGACAGCCAATTTATAACAAACAAGGGATGTTGATAGGTAATTTTGCATAATCTATTACTCTTACTTCACCACATGAAGAAGAGCTTTGGAGTACCAAATTTGGACTCTATGTTGCCAAATCTCTTAAAGCATAAAAAATTATAATTAATGTAATTCCTCTAAATTCCGTCATTGTATTCAAAATGCTACTGTTAATATGAGTTTTCAGCATATTGGCACTTTATTATTTAAGGAAAGAATATTGATGTTTGAAATTATAGGTTTTAAACATCCCTTTAAGAAGAACAATGGTGCTATTGGTTATCTATTTAAATTTGATGCTAACTTAATTGAATATTGTATTTTCTATAATACCCTACCTATAAGGGCTTTTTAATTTAGTATACCTTCAACTTTAATTAAGATATCCCCTAAATTATTGTATGCTTTCATTAGAATTTTGCTACTTTAGGCAACTGCTAGTTTTAGTTTCTTCTTATTTTAAGTAATATAACTATTTGTTGAAAGTTTTTTTCTAAGAAAAAAACTGTTCATACCAAAAATCAATTACTGCTATCTATTTACACAAGTGACTTTAAGTTCTTTTGATTATATTATTGCACCTAGAAGTCCTTCAATAAGTATATTCCATCATTTGGATCCCTCTCTATATTCCAAAATTCAATCAAGTTCTAATCAAGTCATTAACACTTATATCAAAATTTAATCATGTACTTTGTCCTTTTCCTTTTCTTTTTTTAGGTGATTGACATAGTAAATTACAAAAGCTATGGTTTGATAGCTAAGTGAAATTCATTAATACCCCTTTATCTTATGAAGAAATCAAAGGTACGTTCTTTTCCTAAGCAAATGGTAAAGCTCGAAGCCTAGATATATATTTTTGCTATATTTTTTGTTGCGGACTGTAACTAGAAATAGATAAGGTCGGTTACTTGATGAGTCCAAGCTTTCAGAAAACTTGAAAGGAAGAAAGGGCAAATGCGAATGAAGGGTAAACAAAAACCCACGAACAACTCTAATGGATATGACGCACTAATGGAACTTCCAAGGACTCACGACACAATTCGATATGATGCACGAATCAGTCTAATGAGGTTACTCGCCACCTAGCCTTGCTCAAGAGTTAAACTAAGAGTGATGTCGAGAATAAACAATCAGTGTTTACGTAAGGAAGGAAATACTCAAGTATATTAAGGATAATCTCTATATTTATCCTACAGCTACAATTACATCGTTATTTATACCCATAAGTTAGGACAACTTGCCTAAAAAGGAAAAGATAAAAAAGGCATTTCCTAAGGAAGTAATGTATAAAATATAAAGGTTTAAAAATGAATATACAAGGAAAGCAATCATTGGTGCAACGGATTTTACACGTGATATTGTACACATAATGACACTACATTGGTGATGCCGTTGGAAGATATGGACAAAAAGTACGGACAGCTCACTTGTCCGAGTAGGAGTGGCTCAATCAATCCAGGCTCATTCTTTCAACATCTCAATAGAGGTGCAGCTAAGTAAGAAATTGACCAAGCATGCAAAAGAATGAGGATGGACTATTGTCTCGGCCTTTCACTTCTTGGCACACAACATGCGAGAAATAGGCAATCACTTGGCTCGACAAGCAGAATGGGTTAGCAAGGAGATACTTGGCCTCCGCATAAGTTGACTGGAATAGGAGGATTCATCTTACTAGTCTCTTTAGTCCTTGGGCTTGGCTGCAGATCAGTGGTATGGTAGCTTGATTCCCATCATTTTTCATATGGCATAATGTATTGTTATCGAGGATCTAATTGCATTTATACATGAATTCTTCATATCTGAGTTTCAGCTAAAAGAGTTGAATAATGTTATTACTTCTCTTGTCCTTGAAGTAGCTAATCCTTCTAAAAGGATTGATTTTGCACTAATGCTACATTCTATATTGTTGTATACAAAGCTATTTTTAAGTTGCTTTTGAAATGAACGAAGTTCTCCCTTCACTCGTTAGCAAGGAGCAATATGCATTTGTCCTATGTTGTAATATTATTGACAACTTTTTTATTGCTCAAGAGTTAGTCCATGGCTATCTGTTAAGTCATGGAAGCCTTAGATGCACCCTAAAAGTTGATACATTAAAGGCTTATGGCACTCTCAATTAAACTTTTCTAGACAAAATTTTTCTTGTAATGAATTTTTTAGCTCAGTATTATAGGCTCCTCTCATAATCTTTCTCTTTTCCTTGGTTTTCAATCAATCTTAGTAGAGACTTCTGGTCCTTTTCTCAAGTATTAGAGATCTTCAACGACAATAACACATATCATCTTCTTTATTTGTGCTTACAATAGAAGCTCTCAAGGGACTTGTGAGGAATGCAATATCTTCTCCTACTTTTTCATTCCATAGGAGGTGTAAAGATGAAAGATTAATCCATCGACTTGATGGTCTTTTGTAAAGGTGATGTTGTTAGGTTTTAAGGTTGCGAATTACATGTTTGCACAGCGAATTGTTTTAAATTTGATTAACCTTAAACACCTTGGGATCCATGCAAATCAATTAAATCAAGAAGAGATTCTGAATATTACCTCATTTGAAGCCTTTCTTAATTTACAGATTTGGATATTAGCAGGTGTTACAATATGCGCACACCTTCTATGGGTATTCACACATGAAAGAACTTCTAAAATAAACAGTAGTGTACTAGCATCTTTTAATTGAATTTATATTCACATAAGAGTAATCTCACATTACCTCATGTTTCTCTCTCTATTTTCTGTCTGTGGAATTTCTCTGTGAGTCTAATGTTAATGGCACTCGTTAGCGTAACCCTAATAAAGAGATGCCTCTATCTATATATATATAGGAATGATAATACCTTCTTAAAGGTATTAAGAGATATTGCAAGATATTGTAGATATTAACAATATCTAATATGTTATATCATTATTTATTATTTTTCTCCAAAAAACAACAAATGCTATTATTTATCATTCTTAAACTATTTAAGAATAATAAATATTGCAATAATTCCCATAGTCCATTTAGTTTGTTCTTCGTGTGCAACCCTGTAGGTTTACCTAATATTGGCAATGGGCCTAAAACTCATTTTAGACCTCAAAGATATAAGTAACCTCTAGTAAGACATTATGCCCACCCAAATTAAGTAAAGGTTGGTGATCCGATTTTAACCACTAAACAATCAGTTATTAAGCCCTTTTGTCACATGATATCTAATGATTAAACATAAGGTATAGATCAAGATATGCTTATATTGTTTAATCACTCGTTTCTTAAATCTAAAGTTTGACTAACTTAGACAAATGAGATTGATAACTCCTTGTCAATTCATTTGAGCACGCCATGCATTTTCTCAGTCTTACTCTCTAAGGGACCTAAAAAATATCTCTCTCAAATTAATGAGATAGACAAATTCCTTCATGCACACTCATATTCCTCCACATAATTCATTCTATATCCAATCACAGCCTTATAATCATTCGGTTAAAATAATAAAGAACTAAGTCAAAACATGGAAGTTACTTTGTAGGAATACATGGTGTCATTAAGTCAAAGGACTAAAATAATATTGTAACAAGTAGTACTTATCAAATTGATCCTGCGGTACTCTCATGGTGGTTCGATCCAATATAATGTACTCTATATGTATTTATGTGCTGAATTGACATCTCATATCCAAAATCAATAAAACACGATTATAATTCAACCAACATACTAGTCTTAATTCATTATTGTTCCATATAATGAGCAACTAAGGATAACTTAGAATAATGGTCTCATCACCTTGTGGTTTTACTATTAAAGTCATGCACTTTAATAACATAAGAGAGAATAAATATTCAAAGAATCCTTTTATCGTGTTAAAAGGCTGATAATAACATGATAAATAAAATAACTCTTATCATAAAGAAAAATAAATACTCAAATGACATAAAATTTATATGACCTAGGGCTCTTCACCAGTAGATTTACATCCATCAATCTCTTGGAGCAAGCTTTATGCGCCTTTGAGGTTCTCTCAAGTCTTACAACTAATCAAAGAGCAAAATCTTCTCCGATAATGTTCTTAGTCCAACTAATGAAGCCATTACATATTGTCTTAGTATCTTAGGTTATAAGAAGGTAACCTACATATTTAGTATCCTAGAGTTCCCCTCTTTCACACTAAGCTTAGAAAGCATGATTGTAACACTTTAGTAGAGAGGATCTTAAGCCATATCTCTTTTTGGGCTAGCGAATTCCTCTATTATGGGGGTAAACTTCAACTCATCAAATTTGTCATCTTTTCAATGCAAGTTATTAGTCTTCAAATTTTATCACTCCATCGAAGTCATCAACATATTGAATAATTTATGAGAAACTTTTTTGTGTAGCAAAAGACCGAATACCCATTGTTTGGATCTTCTCGTATAGAAGCTTGCTACTTCTAATTTCTTCTCCATCAACTATGCTTATAATACAATAAGAATAGCACGTGCTATAGTTGTTTGGAGGAGCACTGTGTAATGTTCAAAATCTTTACTATATCATTATTTCATTCTATGGCTTGTTTGAAATGAGAAACTTTATACCCTAAACAAACTCCAATGTTGAGGAATTTATTTCTCATTCCTAGTGGTATCATTGCAACAAGGATGAGGTTTATAAGAACCTGTTCTTTTAGTGTGCAATCTCCTTAAAGGTTTGGAACCGAGTTGTTGAAAAGTTAGGTTACCTTATTACTTTCTTTACATAGCCACAATCACATCAACAATTACAAATTAGCCACAATCATAATTGTACAAGGTAAAAAATGTGTCTATATTATTGATGTCTTATAAAATACAGAGAATGATTACAATATATTTATAGTATACAAAAAACCCTAATGTAAGAAAATAATGAAGGAAAAAAAATAACCCTGTATGAAATAGACTACATGTGTACATAAATATAAAAATATATATTAATATGCCTACTCAATCTTACAGTGTCAAAGTCAGTGTTAAATCAGAAAAGTGATCAAGGAAGGCTGAAGAAGACAACTTTTTGTTAGAATGTTTGCACATTGATGTCACATTAAGATGTATCGAACAAGCATTTAATCAATGACAATCATTTCATAAACAAAGTGATAGTCAATTTCGATATGTTTAGTGTGATTACGTTGAATCGAATTGGCGAAAAGATGGACTATGCCTAAGTTGCTACAGCAAAGGATGATACATCACTAAATTAGAACACCAAGTTCACAAACAAGATGAGATATCCATGTATATTCAACAATTGTATAGGCAACCGCTCTATATTTAGCCTCAGTAGAACTTTTGGACACTGTAAGCTATTTCTTGGGTTGCCAAGAGATGAGATTATGCTTAAGGTAAATAGCATAACTTGTCATAGAATGGCGCATATCTAAATAGCTAACCTAATCAACATCTGCAAAAGTGGTAAGAATGGTACACAATGTGCAAATAATTAGGAGGCCTAAAGTGGGTGTACCACACAAATAGCAAAGGACTTACTTTGCTACTAGCATATGACTCTCAATGGGACAGTGTATGTATTGACTTAACTGATTTACAATAGGATTTAGTAGTATAGGAGAGTTGTGAGAGGAGTCTTAACTGGTTTAGACAAATGCATGAGATGACATTTGAGGAGGTTTTAGAGGAACTAGGCTTAATATAGGTGGAGACCTTGTGTGGTTTGCGTAACGCGAATATCATGCCTTAAACCTAAGAAGTCATAACAGTCATACCGTATAAACCAACCTAAACTAGAAGCTAACATAGGTATAGTTTACACAAGGTGATCATGGCTCAACTAGCTTTGAAGTAGTCAAATGGACACTTATAGAATATATAACTTGTGGAGTAACTCCTTGCAATGTATGCCTTCTCATAATATAAATAGTTCAGTCCTTTTTACATGACTTTATATACATCAAAAAGTTCTAATTTTACAAAAGAACTGTACAACTTCACAAAAGGATTTAGTCACATATACTTATATAAACCAATGAGCCAACGAAAACTATAGCGCCCCCTAGGAAGATCCTTATAGTTTTCCCACAAAAGAAAACAAAAACAAAAATAAGAGGTGATCATTCCATTAGTCTTCACATCTTCACTCCTCGATTTATCGAAAATAACTTATAGGTGATTGTAAAGAGGCATCTCCAAATATTAATCAACACCTACAAAACAGTTTATTGGAATGTGAGCACAACTAACTCAATAAAATGGGATAGAGTCATAAGAGTACATTAATAATCATGGTTATCAAATCATTAATTAGATGTAAAATGCAATAAGTAAATGATAATTCATCACATAATGTTTAATTGGTTTATTGTGAAATTAGAGAAATTATGTCCACTCTAACCAGAATTGAAGAGTTTCAACATGACACCATCAGACCAAATTTAGGCTTGTACAATGAAGAATACTCCCCTCCATTAATAACATTCGAACTATGGTTCCCAATCTTGATGCATCCTCCTCTCCTATTAGTTAGTTCGACTAAGGGTAAGAAAATGGTCATTATTGCTATCCTCATCGAATTGTTGGTATCTGGTCTGACTGCCTAATCATCACCCCTATTAAGTTGTCATGAATGTTAAGTTAGAACTTAGTTAAGTTAATATTAGTCCAGTTTTTAAGGTGAGCAACCAAGATTAAAACACATCAAACATGATATATTCAAGCCAAAAATAGCACTCGGAAATTATCTCCCAATCATAAATCATTATCACATGCACACGCATAGTACACATACATATGATTTAGTTATAACCACAAACAAGCACTCTTAATCCTCCAAGTATCCTGAAATGATACTCTAATGTGCCATGAAGTATCGATCCCAACTTACTTGATGTTAACATGAGTTAATCCTACTTCTCGTGCTCAATCCCTTCGCAAGTCTCTAAATAGTCAAAATACATATTTTAGTTTTTGCTAAATGAAAAGTATATGAACCTTTTTAATGTTTATTATATAGTTTTAATTTAGTTTAGGTAGGTTTGTTAAGTCTTTTGTTGAGTTTTAGCTTGTTTTTGAAGGCTTTAAATAAGGTTCTAAACAATAGTTTGAATATAGTTTTTTTTTTCCCTTAGATTTTTTTTTTCCCTTGGAACCCTCTGAACAAGTATTTGAAAATAGCTTTACTAACTTGGAACTCTTTGATCAACCTTTTGATACTATCTTAATCAAGTATTTTATATTAGCCAACTTTCTGATCAAGTCTTTGAACCTAAAATTAAGTCCTTTTACCAGATCAATCCTCCAAAGAACTCTCTAAACAGAGTCATCTTACAAGTTTACTCAAAGCAACTCATTCCTGTATCATATTCCATATTATAGACATGCTAAAATATGATCATACATCAAGTTCATCATACCAAGAAACTAGGACATTAAGGTAATTTAAAACAACTTTAAAAATTGCTCAATGTAGCGTGATTTCTTAACGAAGTCCTATATCAACTTAAAAATTTTACAACCTGGTATTTTTATATAAACATACATATAAAAATATGCCAAAATAAATTTTTTCATAATTTTTGAAGTTAAATTAATGTTTTTACAAAATTAATAAAAATTAGGTAAAAATTTAACTCACCAAAAAGTCAAGCTTTGGGCCATCAATGCGGGCCACCATCCTCTCGACCCCTCTAGCTGCTACCACCACTATTAGGTGATGGTAGTGGTTCACGCCTAGATACTCTTCAGACCAGTGTTCATGGATAAAGCTTGGTTTTGCTAGTTTTCTTTATATTTTTCCCTAGATTATTCCTTCACTAACCTTCTCTTTCCTATATTTTTATTGAAGCTCTAAGAAACCTAGAAATTCAATGGAGAGCCTTGGTGATGATTCCTAAGTTATTTCATGCAAAAATGAGAGTTTTTCTCTCTCATAAGGCTTAAGTACCTCATAATCCATGCATGGCAATGTGTTGTTGGGAAATTTCTTTAGTCAACAGCTATCTAAAGTGTCTTCCCATGCCTAATCTATTGTAAATTTAATAGTTTGACAATTTTTTTTTTATAGATTTTTGTTATTTTTCTTATTAATTTTTTGTTAATTATGCATATTTTTGGATATTTTAAGCATTTATAGTTATATATTTATATATAATAGTTATATCCAAGGTATTCATACTATTTTTATATATTAGTTTATGTCATTTTATAATTTTATAGTATGATTAATTAGTCTCTAAAGTTTAGTTATTTTTGTTACCTAAATCATGCGTTTACAGCGTATAAATTATAATATATCATACCATAGTAAAATTAACTATTCTTAACTATAATATTATTATTTTATTATGTTTGTACAATTTGGATCTACAGGGCATTCTTGTCTAACTCTTAGGACTTACACGTGAAATATCACCTCAATTGACTTACTTTCATGTATGCCCTAACTTACTCACTTGAAATCTGACACATAAGACTACGTAGCTTATAGCAAATGCCTAAAAAAAAGCATAAGGGGCCAAGGTCTTTCATTACAAATTGATGAGAGAGAGCAAAGACATAATGAGTGAGGAGGTATATACTACTACCTGTAAAGATGATGTCATCAACATATAGAAGGAAAACCAGAGTGTCATGACCCTTGTAAAGGATGAACATAGACGTGTTTATTTTACTCTAATAGAAGCCTAATTGTATGAGAAAGGTGTTGAACCTATGGAACCAAGTACGTAAGGCCTATTTAAGCTTATATAAGGACTAATTCATTTGACAAACAAAGTGACATCGCAAAGATGAGCAAAGCCAAGGGGTTGCTTCATGAAAATTTTCTCACTAAGATGACCGTGGAGAAACGCGTTCTTAATGTCTAACTAACATATGTCCTAACCCGATGAGACAGCATGAGAGAGAATGAAGCGAATAGTGGTAAGTTTGATAACAGGATTAAACGTTTCAGTGTAACTATTTGGTAACATTGTATTTTTAGGCAAAATTTCTATGTATTGCCAACAATGTTTTGGTTAAGTCGAGGTAGAGCTAGGGTCTACTAATTGTTTCTTAGAAGTGAGTCAAACTCTTCCTACATAGTAGTTGCCCAAATAGGCTCTTAAAGGACTGGGGTATAGTAATGGGGTTTAGAAAGGAAGGAATGTATATGTAGGTTGAGAATATATCAAGGTTTGGTGATGCTTGATTTGGACCTTGTTTGCAAAGGATGAGAGGGAACTATAGATTCAAGCATAGGTTCAAAGGAAGGGATAGAAGAAGAGGGAGAAGTAAGCTAAGAAGAAGGGAAGGGTTTTGAAGTAGGGGATTAATTGAGAGGGATGTGAGAGGCTTTGAATGATGGTGTTATTAAATGACCGGTTGGCAATGGTGTGAGGAAGTAGTTAAAGAATGGTGGGGGGGGTGGGGGGTGAGGTGGGAAGGTGGAGTATCCGAAGTCTTGGTAGATGAGGGGGTAGAGCTGGAGGAAAGGGTAAATGGGGGAAAGGAGGGGAGTGGAGGGAAGGAGGTTAGTTTCATTGGTGGGTAGGGGTGCAAGGGTAGGTATGGTGAAAGAGAAGGTAGGTAGAGGAGAAGATGACTCATTAGTAAAGCGAGATGAGTTTGAGGTAGGAAAGGTTAAATTCATAAAAGATGACATGACGACTTATGTAAACATGACTAGAGGCCAGATCAAGGCAGAGATAGCCCTTATGGTGAGCTGAGTAGCTAAGGAAGATATAGGAGATAGAGTAAGGAGAAAGTTTATTGAAGGTTTGATGGGTCAGGTTAGGAAAGCATATGCAGCCTAACGTGCTCAAAAACTTATAATCGGGTTTCATGTTGTAAAGGAGTTTGAAGGGTGATTGTGAATTAAGTATGGCTAAAGGGAGGTAGTTAATGGTGTAAATAGTAATAAGAACAACATCCACCTAGAAGGAAGGGGGTAACTGGGCATGGAGACAAATAATGTGGACTAGATTAGCAATATGGTGAATTTTATGTTCAATAACCCTATTTTACTAGGGAGTGTAAGGGCAAGATAATTCAAGGCATATGCCATTATCACACAAAAATGTTTAAATGCCCTATAAATAAACTCACTACCCCTATTACAATGAAAGATTTTGATATGATACAAGAAATAATTTTCTACCAAACATTTGAAATGCTTAAAATAAGATATAACTTCACTTTTATTTCACATTGGGAAAATCCATGAATACTTGGTATAATCATCAACAAAGAGTATATAGTAGCGATAACCTATATTAGATTTAATAGGAAACTACAATGCATTAGAATGAATCAACTTTAGGGATTTCTTTGCTTGGTGTGATGATTATTGGTATCGAAGACAAGTAGATTTTCCTATGTCGCTAGCATGACAAAGATTGGGAGATGATAACGAGGATAAAACTTGAATGGACTGACTTCATTCTAACTTACTAAGGACTTTCATGTAAGGGTAACACAATATGGGATGCCAAATTTCTCTAGAGGTAAAGGACACGAGTAGATATGTTAGGGATTAGACTAGACATAATATCATGGGATAAAGTAGATGGCTACTTAACTAGTGGAGGAGGAGCTGACTTGTTTAAGAGCCCTTGACAAAAAAAGAGAAATCATTAAAACTAATGCTGCAAGAGTTGTCTTGACATAATTTAATGATAGATAATAAATTGAGTGTGAGAGAGGGAACATGGAGGACATTAGTAAGGTGTAGGGTATGACCATGAGTGTGAATAGTGAGTTTGCCTATGTGAGATATGGAAAGTGATGCACTATTTCCTATAAGAACATGTAAGAACCAACATATGGTGTAAGGTCAGTGAGTATACGTGCATTGCAGCTCCTATGCTGCATAACACTTGAGTTAGGATACCAAACAACATCGTAGGTTTCACTAAACGATAGTGCAACAAAGGATTGGGGCACATCAACATAGGACTCGTTATACTGACGGTAGCATTGTAGGGCAAAGTATACCAACTAATCACATATTTGATAAGTGAGCCTAGTGGACTGGTCATACTGGGAAGGAAACTTGAGACTAAAGGAGTTACATCTGATGGAGGAAAACCATTGAGATAGGTGATTGGGAAGACATTGAGTAGCTATGAGACAACAAGCACGCCTCCTGGAGTTAGAACAACCAAGACCACTCCTCAACCTTGAGGGGAAGATGGAGTGGTCTAAGTTGAAAGTGCTATAAGGAGTGAACAGCATCATAGTACTTAAGCCATTACTCATGGTTGAGCAACTTAGCACAGACCTACTCAAAGGTTAAAAGAACTGGAGAATAAGTTAATGTGATAACTAAGGCATTAAACTCACAAAGGAGTTCACAAAGGGTATAAGTAATGAGAACTAGTGAGCTTGGAGGTCAATCAATGGAGGCATGTTGATTAGCTATGGATTTAAGTTCTCTCAAGTAATAAGACATCGAATTATTGTATATGCAAAGATTAAAGAGCCTTTGCTATAATTTCATCAATGGTTAGGGAATTTTCAAGAAACTATCAATAAAGTGTTGACCAAACATCATAAGTAGGTAAAATATCATGAACCTCCATAAGAATTTTAATAGAGATTGTAGATAGTAGAGAAGCACGAACCAGGTGATTCAATTGAATCTAATTATTGTATTTGGGACTTTGAATTAGTAAGGTCCTAGTAAGAAGTATGATATCGTGTAAAGGTGCTATGATGGTACCATCAACATACTTATAAAGGTCTAAGAAAATAAGATATGATATCGTAAGAGAAGACCACAATTAGTAATTGTTGGATTGGAGTTTTATAGTGACAACTTTGAAATATTATTGGGTGTTATGTTTGGGATAAGAGATTAATTATTGATGGGAATTGTGGGAGTTGGTGGGAAAATGCATTTGGGAAAAGTGACGAAGAGGTCAAATAAGGAGATGGGAGGAGTAATGTGGTAGTGTGTGTCAAAGGCAAAACCGAAGGCAAGGATTGGGAGATAGTAGACAACAAAAAAGGATTGGTGGAGATGTGGGAGTAATCAAACAGTATGTTAGGATTATGGGGCAGTATAAAGGCATTGGACTGATAATGGATGGAGATTAAACATATATGAGGTAGTGAGTGATGAACGGTGGCAAAGGGTAATGATGGTTGAACTGTTGATGTGATTTTGATGGTTAGATCCATGATTGTGGCATTGGAGATGGAAGCAATAGAGACCGAAGAAGGGTAGGTGGCAGTGATAGAAGGTAAGGTGGACGTTCTTCCCAATGAAGAGTTGATTGTCATGAGATTAGTAGTGATGTTAATTTGTTCCATGGCTGTGAGTGATTTAAGGAAAAAAAAAATAGAAAAAAAAAACAAACAAACAAAGACCTATTGCAACATTAAAGAAGGTCAACCAAGAAATGAAAAAAATTTAATTGAGTTTTGGGATTTGCCCAACTTTGATACTAGGTACAAGGTTAAAAATGTGTTTTAATTATTGATGTGTTATAAAATACAAAGAGTGATTACAATGTATTTACAGTATATAGAAAACCTTAAAGTAAGAACTTAACAAAGGAAGAAAATAACCTCAAATGAAATAAAATACATGTATACATAAATATAAAAATATATATTAATAATAATCACCTTGAATTTTTTTATATCATTTTCAATTGTATTTTTTTTTTTTTGGGAATATGCAATGTTGTTTTCTTAGGAAACCTCTCCTTTGATTTCTTTTATTACTAAACAAATTTTAATTGTACCAAGATCACTATAAAGAGATTTGGTTTATTTATAATAATTTCCTTGTATTTTGGGTTTTGTATCCTCCACCACCTATATAGCGATTTTATCTTCTTCTTTTGACCTTGCTTTATTATATACCTAATTGAATATATACTCATCACAATATACACCTCGATTATCTCCCATTAACCCTATTAGTGTACTTAGCCTTATCAACCAATGGACATGTAACACTTGGGATTTCAATTTCCTAATAAATCGTTCTTTTTTAACTCAACATCGATATTGGAATAAAAATCAACATCACTATATAAAAATGGAAAAAGTACAACAAAGCTCCAAACATTTGCCTCTATATACGAATTAGTTCTTAATATTTCATTTAATCCATTTTAGTCCTCAATGTTTCAATAAATATACAAAAAAATCTTTCCATTAGTTTTACCGTTAAGTATAGATATGTAACAAAATCTTATTCGTCCAAATAATTATTTTAATTAAATAAACTAATAATATATATTATATAACTAAAATTTTAAAAAAGTAATAAGAAATACCAAAAAATNATGATAAAAAAATTCAAAAAATAAAAAATAAAAAACCCAAGAAATAATACATATATATTATTTAATAATATATATTTATATATATTAATATTTAATTTAAAATAAATTAACATAAAAACAAAAAAAAAAAATTTGTTTTATGACCATTCCCTAATCTTGAGGTGATCGGAAAACAATTATAGTTAAAAATAGATTTCGCAACCTATTGACAACAGTAGATAGCTGCCTATCCATCAGGGGGTAGTCACGCGACCTCCCCTAAGTAATGAGTGACCACTCAAAAGTAATTATATATAAATATATAATTATTTTTTTACTTTCGTAGTTTTTTTATTTTTATTTTTTTCATTTTTCTTATTTTTCTAATATTTTTATCATTTTTCTATATATATTTTTATCATTTTTTTATAATTATTTTATTATTTAAAAATTATATGTGGATAAATTATATGATGACACATGTCCAGTGTGATGGAAAATTTAATAGATTTTAATAAAAGAATTTATCTGATATTACTTAAAAAGGTTAAGAATTAAAATAAACTAAATAAAAAATTAAGAACCTATTTATAAAAACATGAAACGTCATGAACGTTTTTGTATTTTTTCCTATAAAAATCAAGTTAAAACATGAGAAAGCAATCAAAGGAAAAAAAAAAGAAAAATCAAAAGTGAAAACATATCAGTAAACCAAAATTTAAGAAAAACAAACAAACTTACTTTTCGCATTCTCTGCAATATCGAAACCCTTTTATCATCGACTGATAAAGTTGTGCTGAGGTTATCGATTTGTGGAACACGTAAATATTGGGATGGTTTCTTCTCCGGGGCTTGCAGAAGTTTTGAGCATTTTAAGATGAGGAGAGGGAGAGGGAGAGAGAGAGAGAGAGAGAGAGAGAGTGGTGTTACCTTCGCCTTTACTCCTGGTTTCGACATTGCGGCGAAATCAACGGATCAACTCGCCAAATGGGAACACAAAGTAATTTCTAATCAATAAGAAACCAAATTCTAATAAAGAACTCAAATTTCTTAACAACCCTACGTCATAAACATCTCGCGAACATAATTCAAGAATTGAGAAACAACCCAATAACTCTACGAACCAAAACACATCAAAACACTCGTAAAAACCATGATGGTAGCATTCAAGAACTCTAAAAGACCCATTTAGATTCAAATTTCCCTCCATACCCACAAAGCAATTTCAGTAAGAAAAAAGACAAGCAAGCGTTCAAAGACTATATTTTTTCTATTTCTTTCTCATGTTTTAACTTTATTTATTTATTTTTATCGATGATTTTTATTCCAACGTGATTGTTGGGTGAAAAAAGAATGGTTTATTATGTCAATTGATTGATAAAATTGAGTGGACTAATAAGGTTAGTCGGAGATAATCTAAATATCTATTATGACAAGTATATTTTTTTTATAATTGAATGATAAAAATATATTCAATTAGATATACAATAGAGGAAGGTCAAAATTCAGATATAATATTTATATATATATATATAGTAAAGGTAAAATGGTGACAATACCCCCCATCAATTAAGTATCAACTCACCAATCCTTTTTGTACGCATGGATTTACAATGAACTAAGAAATAGGGAGGCTTTAACACGTTGTAACATAGTAACTCCATGTCTTGTAATTGATTAAAATTCATATAAATAGCTAGAAACATTGAGAAGAGAAAACCAAGTTTAACCAAAGTTATTTTATCCTTTCCCTCTATTTCTCAAGATCGGCTATCTCAAGCTGCCCACCACTTGTTCTTACCTTCTTATAGAAAATTAATCAAGAGAAACACCAAATCATCGAGGTTTTTTTTTTATCCCTCTTTTTTATATCAATCATAAACTTGAAATCAACAAATTAAAAAACAAAAGAAAAAAAGAGCAGACTTCAGGCTTTTAACTAATCATAACTGCACAAGAGACTAAAATAGGAAAGAAAGATGACTTTTATTTAATCCTTTAAAATAGCCCTTATTGGCTGTATCTCGAGTAAATAATACAATTAATGTGATTCATAAAAAAGACATTTCCATCCCCTCTCCGTCTATCTTTGAACCAATGAACCTATTATTAGCCATTTTATACGAAGCCCACATTTCAATTTTAAAATTTTGGAAGTCGACTTTAAATTTTCACCATTCTAAAGCGTTTGAATAGAAATAAACTATCTTTACAATTTAATTTGGGCCTTTTCACATGTGACCTTCTAAGTGAAGAGAATTGAGTGGAGGAAAACATAATGGACATTGGAGTCTGGAGTCACCACCAATTAATCACGAATGAAGTAGGACCAAATTTCCAATAATTGTCCTTTTCACATTGACCTGAGTGAGAAGACTCTGTATCTACCTTTCTTCATGACAATCGAATGCCAAACAGTTTGCACTCTGCTGTCTGCCAAGTCCATCACAATCCCATCACTAGTTTAACAAATCTAGTTAATACATACATACATACATACATACATATTCCAATTCATTTGGATCCAGTTGGCAATTTTGCTGTACGAACGATTTAATGGCTGTTTTGTCAACTTGGGGGAAAAGAAACAGGGGCACCCTCCATGCACTCATTAACAAATTTTAAATAAATATTCTAGTGGAATAGATTTGTGCTAAAGAACTTTATAATTCAATAAAAATATGGATGCTGATGTAATAATTAAATGGACTGGATTTAGGTCTCTCTTTTTCCTGCTGTATTTATGGAAAGAAAAAACTTTATGTAGAATATATAAGAAAAACTTTTAAAAAATGCACAATTTCTTGCTAAAGTAGGTTACTGGTAGTCCCTTAAAAAAAATTCCAACTTTTTATTCTTTATTTCCCATCTAATCATCACCATTTATGATTAATTAGTGGCTTGCAGTTAGTTTTACATTTTCTTTTTTCCGTTGACTGGAAATAAACATTTTTACTAGTCTACAAGAATTGCCAAAAGGAAAACAAAGTATGCGTGAAGAAAGGGGGTGCGGGTGCCAGAGCAATTAGCATGCGGTCACTCATCCAGTCACATATAAAGTAGGACAAAGAATTCCAGTATGTGCCCTTTCTCCGTGACAAATGCCACACAATTTTCACACTACTGTTCACTTGGACCGTTATAATTAGGGGTATAATGGAGGTAAATTTACTTGCCAGCTAATTGAAAAATCGACTGGATTTTTAGTTGAGAGTCGCTATTTTATCAATAGTTAAGTTTAAGCTACTCCAATAGTTTATCAGCATAAGGTGTTTTAGTTTTTTTAGTCGTAAACCTAGGGAGGGTTATAACTGAGATGAGCTTACTTACAGACTACTTAAGTTCTACTCGATATTTATTCGAATTTAATTTCGCCATAATCGAGTTAAACTCAAGCTCGAGCTACTCAAGTAGATTTTTAAGTCGAGCTTAAGTTTTGTGATGCTCGACTCAATAAGTTCATAAACTTAATCAAACTCGAATTGAGTTTAAATATTAATTGAATTCGAGTCAAGTTTAAATATTATTATTATTTTAATCAAATTTATAACATCTTTAAAGATTATCAAAACTAAAAGAGCTTAATCAAGTGGAACTCGAGTTTATTGAATTTCATTTTGAACCAAGCTTGAGTTTTATAAATTAAAACACGATTAAGTTTGAATCGATTTCGAGTTTTTGCATTCGAGTCGAGTTTAAGATTAATATTATATTGTCTCGATTTAACTCATTTATAGCCTTACATAAACCTCATAATCAAAATGAACTTAAATGTTAGTTGAATTTACATTAACTTCCAGATTTTAATTAATTCCTTAGACTAGTGATTTTTTTTAGATGTTCGAATTAGGACGAACTTAGTTGAGTTAAGTTGTAACTTAGTGAATACCACTTTGAGTCAAGCATAAACTGGATAGAGGTTTGAATTGAACTTAGAACGTAAAAAATTTCAAGTTAAGTTTGAGTTCAATACAATATTATCTTAATTCAATTTATTTAGGGCTCTGGTAATTCCTTTACAAGTTTGTGAGGTCTGGAATACTTTTAACATGCGAACCGCAAATTTCTGTACAAACATGTAGCAGTTTTATTGTCTATTTAGGAGAAAAAGTGCAAGAGGTAGAGGTGCTTTAGCCCAATTTATCCTTCCCTCATTCTCTAATTTCACTTGAAATTGTTATCTGTACGTAATCACACGCTTATCAGAAGTACATTTGAATAAGCTGGATGCCAAAAAAATCTGGGAACAATTCTTGGTAAAATATATTCTGAGGTTCCAAATACAAGGCGTACACACCACCCCTGCCGCTTAATGAGCAATGTAGTTATACCACGATCTGTCTATCATCGAGAAGATGTAGGAATCCATTCATTTCCTTGAATGAAATTCTCCAGTGAATATGCTTGCACATGTTCCGCCGGGATCTGACTACTCCATTCGACTCTACTAGATGTATCTGACCCGGGTCCTGTATTCTTGAACTCCCCGTAATAGAGTGTCTTGAATGCAAAATCCCCACTCCATGGCATCCACCCTTGGGGTGTAACTAGAGCTTCAAGATTACAGGAAATGAAAACGGTTCTCGAGTATTCCTTCCATGGCCTCCCCAAGTAGTTCTTGTGCACCTTAGGCTTGCTCCGATACAGGGCCATGTAATCTTCAGTGCCATTGATCAAACAATTCTGGAAAACGAAACCAGTTGATTGAGCGGGATCGGTTCTGCCATGTGCTGTAACTGCATTGTTCTCCCCCTTTTCAGGCTTGGTTTGCCTAGGTCGGACCAATATCTGGCTGTCCTGGAAGACTGTGGCTGAAGCCCCGAAAATGAAATCCACATTGCCCACAATGCGGCATGACTTGTAGTACTGGCGAAGAGCATGAGCATAGAGAGTGTCCTGATTTCCCAGGAATTCACAGTTCTCAATCACAGAGAGATCACTCTCGGACCTGAATGCTACTGCTTGGTGGGCATCAGGACCTGCAGTGTTCTGGAACGTGAGACCGCTTGCCATGAATCCATCGCCAAGAACTCCTGCATGAATATTAAGACAATTACAGAAGATCAAACGAGCGCATAGAACTCCACAAGATCTTCTCCTCGGTATCTAGTTTCCAATTAGATGACTACAAGAAAGCCTTACATAGAAGACAATGACGATGCACATACTCCAGAATATGTTTGCTGTTTAGTATTATTAGGAATGTGCTCTTGGATGAAGACGACAAACAATAAATTCAAAATGATGAGCCATTTTGGCATGTGGGGAAATTCGAGTTGCACAAATCTAAGAGAAAAGTTTCATCAACCATTTATATACATATGAATAAATATTTATTGCTCCCAATTTTTTATTTCAAATATGTCCCAACCAATTACAAACATCATCAGTGTAAAAAAATTAATATCTATATTATTAAAGCATTTAGAGCATAAATAACCGTCAAAACAATATTTTAATTATTTTTACTTATTTAACTTCTTAAATAAAATTTTGATTATCGATAAATAAATTTTTTTAATATATTTAATTATAGATATAAGATAATTTAAGGATCTACATAACCCTTCTCTCTCTCTCTCCTATTATAATATATTTAATTATATTATATAATTTTATTCATTGTGTGTATACAATGGTATGCAATACCTACTAGTATAGTTGAAAAGATATATAGAGAACATAATCCGAGATAGAAAGTTGAAAACAAGAAATATTTATCCTATAAATACATTGTAGTGATATTGTATAATTTTAATAATAACTTAAAATCACCGTCCATGTTTATATATATATTGCCATATATTCAAATACTATTAATCGACGGTGTAAAATTCCATGAAAGGGCGGATTACTTATAGAGCAAACAAAAACACAATAATTTAGTATAGCCACAGATTTAAGAATCGGCAACCAAAAGCACTTCAAAAACTTACCGACTGTAGCAGTATTATAAGTTGAAATACCAGGCTGGTCCGCTCTCAGAGCTCCGGTAATGACCGTTTTACCCATTCCATCGCCCAAGAAGACAACGTTCCGCTTATCTAACGGAACTCTAACCGTCTCCTCGTATACCCCTTCCTTGATATGAATCACAAACTTCTTCTCTCCTTTACTGGGCGCTGCATTAACGGCTTCCTGCACCGTCTTGTAACATCCGTTCCTTCCATCCTTGCAAACCGTCACGTCTGGCGTTAAACCCGACGGAAACCCACCGCCAAAGCCCGAGACCGACCCGACACTCGGCTCCCAGAACCCGTCCCGCTCCGTCTTTGGAGGCTTCCACGAAGCGGTGTCGTTTCCGTACACATCGTAAGCCATTATCATGCTGAGGGCATTGCTGGTCAGCATTTGTAATGAGTTCAAAAACGCCATCGTCTTGCCAACCTGTCAAATCATATTATTAGACACACAACGAGTAGGACGACTTTGACTTAACATGAAATTATTTTTACAAAGATCCCCCATGGTACAATGATCTATGCATCAAGTATTAAATTATTTTTACAAAGATCAAGACCGTATGAGTAACAATCACTCGAGACTGTAAGACTCCGTGATCCATTTGGTACGATCACCGTCTTCCCAATAGATAAATTGGTATTCAATTCCACGTGGAGTAAGAGATTAAACTAAGAAAAAATTATAAATAATCCCTAAAATTTTTATTTTATTTTAAATTTTATAAACGATATTTAAATTTTAATAAATTAACGAATAAACCCTAAAAATTAAAAATAATCTTTAATTTTAATAAATAACCTAAAGCTTTGATTTTTGTGCAACAATATACTCAAACCTGTTAAAATATATTTTAACCCTCTTAAACTTCACCATGAGTACAATTTTCTTTTTCTAAGCTAATAATTGCCGGTGATTATACGTAGTCTATCTCGAGTATCACTTCTAGTGAAACAAGCCCGTTAATGGTGTACAAGCACCAGTAAAAAGGGAAAAAAATAATCTTATCTTTTAGAATGATTATAAATTGGATCAACACATAAAACTTTACTCTTTTTATAATTTTTAAAATATATCCTGGTGGACACCCATTATTTTTTCATGAGAAGTGATCGGCAGGACGAAGGAATATTGCGAGAGTTAGTATGAAATTAAATGCTATATCAATAGAATCAAATGTTTTATATGTAAGTAGACTGATATTTCCACACTTGGCTTCGTAACAACAGCCACAACGTTACATCATTCGCTAAAACACCAATTCGTGCTGTCAATCAATTTTCTTTTTTCATCAATGTACATGTAATTGAGCATTTGAGTTTCCAAAAATTGTTTTTAACGGTAGAAAAAGTCATAAAACCAACAACGAAAAGAAATATTAATGCCATATTAAAATAGAAATCAAATAAAGCTAAATATAAAATTAGAACCTGTGAGGTGTCATTGGCGTACTTTAAGGCCGACCAGCAATCGTACTGGAAAAGCAGAGCAGCACTCGTCCAAGCACGAGCGTCCTTGATCCTTCCACGTGTCAACGCCTGAACCGTCGATGTAGTCCTGTACATAGAATTCTCCAGCACCTCAATACAGTTTTTAGCCGCAGTGGTCCGGTTAATACTCCCGACGGAGGCGTCCAGGATATCCTTAACCATCCCCTGTGAAGACTTCAAGTTATCAGACGACACCCGGATCGCTGTCTGTATGACGTCAAACGCCACCTTAGGGGCTTGAGCCTTTTGTGTTAAGGATGTCTGGCACGTGTCAGGATACCTCGTAGCCCGACACGCTTGTTGGATTTCAAGGGGTGCAGCGGCTAAGGAAGGTGTTTTAGGGGTTGGGGCATTGTGGTGGTGGCTATGGTGGATGGGGGAAGAGGAGGAAAGAGTGAAGAACAGGAGGAGACAGAGAAGAGAGAGAAAGAGAAGGGAGGCCATTGTGATGAATAAGAGCTTGGAGATGGGAAAAGGTGGTTTTTTGGACAATGAGAAGATGGGTATAATGGATGTAGGGGGTTTTATAGGTCTTCTGTGGGGTGGTGGTGTCATTTTATATTTTATTTTTTTGGAAATCGGAAAAGAATTTTAAATTGGAAAGAATTTGGTAAATAAAAATGGAATTTGGCAAGGAATTAACTGATGGGCTTGTAGGGGATTAGGATAGTAATGACGTGAGGGAGAGAGGGGCAATACGAGAGTAAGAAATATGTGAAACGGGAGCGCGCGCGTACACGTACGTGTATGTGCGTTTTTTTGAAGGTTGTGGTTGTTATTGAATAGTTTTGACTCCTAGGATTAGAAATGCGAGATGAAAAACGTAAGTTTTTTGGGTAATATCTATGAAGGAAAAAAGGAAAAGGACATAAGAAATGGGTTCACGAGAAAAGTTTGGTCACGGGTTGGTGAGTATTTGTGGTTTGGGTTGTTTGTTTTTTGTTTTTTGTTTTTGTTGGTGGATGGTGAATTGAAAAGCACAATGGCAGTAGCGATAGTGCAGGTTTAGGATGTCACGGACTAAGTGAAAGAGAAGGATTTGGAGAAGAGTGGGTCATTCTTATTAATGTGAAAATGGTACCAATCGTGAGTGTTTGTTATGTTCAGACTTATTGGTGCATTGGTCACAACGGTGTAGTGGATTTGAGGAGATCTGGAGGCATTTAATGTACAGATCTGAAGAGGTCGACGGCATCAACGATGGTATTAAATATTACAATAATTTTTACGGTTTCTTACACCTATTCTACTTTTTATTTAATATTCACTATATATGGATTATTAAAAATATAATTAATTTTTTTAACCAAAATGATAATTAGTTTAATGATATAAATTAAAGATGAAATGAATGAATTAATTAATTAATTCCGTCAAAAATAAGGACCAAACAATAAAAAATTCCTACTTTTCATACTTTTGTGAAGTAACTCGGTAATTAAAAATAACTAATAGAGATTTTTTGTTGTAACTAATAAATACAATTTTAATAAATTTATTTTCATACATTTTACTAAACAATATCTTACTTGGATGTCAAAAGTCAAATGTTTATTACACTTTAACTTTTAAAGACATATACTGTATAGTAGACACTTTATTATTTATTATGTTTTTTAGTTAGTTTTACATGTAGCAATATTACACGTGTACAAGTCTTATATAAATACATAACAAACAACTTTGTTATTAACTTTAATCATTTTCTGTTTCATTCTTCAATTAGAATTCTTTCTTTACTTTCGAAGCTTTGCTAAGGTTTGATTGGATTAATCAGATTTCAATACTTCTATATGTTGTCAGAGCTCTCAAGGTAATTGATCCTTCATATCTTAATCATGAGTTCTTCAGTCAATAGTTTTGATGTTAGGATTGATCCTTCGATTTTAGATCCTTTATTCCTATCTAGCTCAGACAATCCGAATATGTTAATTGGAAGTTTGATTTTTAATGGCAATAACAACCTAGGTTAGAGTAGATTTGTGAAATTAGGTTTAACGGTGAAATTAAAAATTGGATCCATAGATGGATCTCTTCCTAAACCATCTAATCATTCACCCATTGTAGTAAGATAGCTTAGATCTGATCATATGATACGTTGCTGGATTTTAAACTTAATGGTTGTTAATTTAGTTTAGAGTTTTCTATATTCTCATTCATCTAAGCAGTTGTGGGATGAAGTAATAGAGTAGTATGGTGTTTCAATTGCAACATAAGATAAGTAATTTGAAACAACACAATAATATTGTAGGTGCTTATTACAATAAATTAAAGAAATTCTAGGATGAGTTAAGTCAATTACATGTACATCCCATGTATAGTTGTGGTTGAATGAATCTTTGTACTTATGATTTACAAGAATGAGTGGCTAAGTTTGAATCACAAGGCAAGTTGATGCGATTCTTGATGGGTTTAAATGAAATATATGATGGAGTTAGAAATCAGATCCTCTCTATGGATCTAATGCCATACATTAATAAGGCCTTTTACTTAATTCAACAAATTGAGTGCCTAAGACAAATTACTTCTATTTTCAATAGTGACACTGATGTTGTTTCATTTAATATCAGAGGATGGAATAACTTATTAGATAAAAGGAAGAACAAGTCTTGGATAGTTTGTAAACACTGCAAGATGGAAGATCATTCAATTGATAATTTTTGTCACGCCCCGAAGCGGTAGAGTCGTAACAGCCACCGCCGTGTAAACCATCATAAGATAAAAGTTAGCCTTACAACTGCTATCTTAGACTTGATTTACACAAGGTGTCTACGACTAACCCGCTTTGAAGTAGACAATTTGTAATTTAAACAAATCATTTACCTAAGAAAGTGAGAAAAGTTATATATAATTACTATAATTCAATTATTACATTAATCAGAAATGAAGAGTAAAATATGTATTAATTCTTCAATGTTTTTCTTCACTCCCCAGGATCCAGCAGTTGCTAGCTTCAGAATTTTTGTTTGCCGCTTCTTAGCCAGCACCTGCATGATGTCTATAGGGATGTGAGCAACCACAGCTCAGTAAGTTAGGACGGAAGACTTAAAACTATACCATACACACAACAAGGTTTTCAATCACTTATTAGGTGCAATGCATGTGCAAGCAAATGCCATCGCACGACGTTGTCCGGCCCGTCGTGAGATTAGAGAAATTGCGCCCGCTCTAATCCGGGTTGAGGAGTTGCCGTTAATGCAACAGCTCACGACCAAATCCAAGCTTGTGTAATGGAGACCTTGCTCCTCCCGCGACTACCTTCGAACCACTGCCTTCACCTTCGCCGTGACCTCCTCTCCTGTCACTTAGTTCGACTGAAGATGAAGAAGGGACCATTTTGCAATCCTACGCTATCCCTTCCGAAGGGGTCGGTATTTGGCCGGAGAGTCCTAAATCCCCTAACGAGTTGCCATGCATGTACAATTATGATTACTGGTCGTATATTTGATTAAGTCCAATTTAGGGTGATTAATCATTACATACAATTCATACAACATGTGCCAAAGCATCAAACAGAATCATAGCATCACCCATAATCAAGCACATGCACACATTCAACTATCTAACAAGCACAACCAAGCATAATCTTAAGCCTCCAAAAATACAGCATCGTATTAATCCCAACTTACCTCGACTCTTCGCTCACACACTCGAGGTCCAATTTGCTCAGGCCATCGCCAATCATCCCTATAACACGAACGTGGTTTCAGCTTTTCATATAAATATTATAAGTTTGTTTTATTCTATATTGCTTATTGTTAGGTTTTATTTAAGGTTTAATATGTCTAATTATCTAGGTATCAAGTCTTTTACAGTTATTCTAGGTTTGGGGTTGGGTTTAGGTTCGATTTTCCACATCGATTTCTAAATTAGATTTTAGTTCGATTTTCTAAGTAGCGTTTTATATTCCAAGCCTAGAAATTCGTTTTAACCCATAATGTGAAATTAATCACATTATTTCCCGATACCCTAAATACGATCACTACCTCTAGTCAGCATTTTATTCCATCCGGTACACTTAAATCCCTATTTGTGTACTGAATTTACTCCTAATATGAGAAATTTTTTACATTTTTCATATAATTACATAAATTCAAGTTTCTTATCAGATTTATTATATATCCCTATTATTTATATAATATCAATTTTTATCCTAATATTTTCTATTTATTATATTTTCAAAAATTACACATTATGCATTATTACATATTATGCACATAATGCATTTCTAATATTTCTATTACCCTAATTACCATCTCTAACATAAATTATCACTTCAAAATGTCTAATTTCATCCTAGATCAGGTTTTACACCTAATTATTCTAATTTACAAAATTAACTCATAATTTACTATGTTTTTCTATTACTAATTTACTACATAATTAACCTAATAATTACATCTAACACTCTAATTGCTACAAGTATCATACTCCATCAGATTTTAACATCCTAAAACATCTACTTATTCACTAAGTTAGTAATTAATCTCCTAATCACCTAATTAACTCCAAATTACCCATTTTATGCCTTATTTTAAGGCCTAAAAATTATCTAAAAATTTCGAAAATTAATTTTTGAAAACGGGCTTCATAGCACTGTTCTATATCATCTAAGTAATCTACAAAAAAATTTTAGGCTTGAAACTACACTCCTAAGGTCATTTATTTCTAAACCGAAACATGCTCGGTTTTGCACGATTTCTTAGGGACCATATATTACGGAACATAATTTCATCAAAATAATATTTTTCCTACAAACTACATACAAAAATATCCCAGAATAAAAAAATTCATAATTTTATAATTATATTTACTATTTTTAAAAAATTTCACAAAAATCGGGCTGGAAATGGGATTCACCGATTTGGGTGGCTCCGGCCACCGCGGACCGCCTGGCCTTGTCGGCCGGCCTGGGCGCTGCCACCACCGTGTGGTGGTGGTGGCCGTCCACTTCCAGCTGCTCGTCTGGTAAGGGTTCTCTTTAAATGCCCTAACTGCACAGTTTTTCTTATTTTTTTTATTTTCTGGATTTTCTCTCGAATTTTCGACTCTCCCTAATTTTCTCACTTTCTAAACTATCCAAATGAGCTCTGTAAATTTTTTCCCTATTTATAGACATTTGCTGTAATTAATATGCATTAATTTGACAAGACTTTGTCCAAATTCCTTAATTTTTGGCTTTTAAGTTTTTCAATTTTTATTGGCTAATTTTTCTTTTTCTTATCCTGACATGCCACGACTTGATATTGATGCATCTTATCCTCTTCTGATTTTTCCATAATTATTTTATAATTTTCTTTAATTATTTGCTTAGTTTTTGGCCAAATTAGGTAATTACGCGTATTTTTATCTACACGTAAATACATGTAAGGTACACGTAAATATTCCTAATTATTATTTTGGTCATTCTAAAATTTTTAGTATACATATAATCTATCTCTAGTAATTTATTAGTTATTATATGACACTTTTCGCCTTTTCGAAAATTAGCAATTATTATGCTTAAAATATGAAAATTTTATAGTCTTTTATTTTATTGCTTATTTTCTTAAATTTAAGTTTACGGGGTCATTTTTACTAATATTCTTCTCAATAGTTTATAATTTGGGTGTGATCAGATCCTTTAGCCGATCGCCCTAAACCTTGGGTTCTAAGTTCAATCCTACGGTTACTTGGCTGAACTTTGGGGCTTACAATTGTTTTCAAAGGGTAAAAGAATGGTCAAAGGGAAACTTATAAGTAGTGTAAGTGAATAATCCAAAACAAAGCATGGTTGAAACACCACTTGATGATTCTTTAGAGGTTCAATTTGATGAGGAACAACAACTTAACAAATTAGACAAGCACATGTTTTAGAATGTGTGCAAAGAAATGGTAGAACTTATGAAGTTTAAGAATGTATAATGTGTAGTAGTAGGAAATGAATGCAGCAATCGCATGCAAAATTCCGATACATCAAGAAGCAATGTACATTATGCAAGTATCTTAAATTCCTTCTTTCCTTTTAATGCTTCAAGTTGTAACGTGAACTCTTGGATAATTGATACGAGAGCTATAAACCATATGACACCATTTCATGCTATCCTTCATGATATCACCATTTTGTTGGAATCAATCAAGGTAAATTTACTTGATGGAAGAAGTTTGTTAGTAACCAAAAGTGGATTAGTCAACATTAGCCCTAATTTTGTACTTCATAATGTCTTTCACATGCCTAAGTTTACACACAATTTGTTGTCAGTGAATAGCTTAGTGAGAGATCAACATATGGTGGTAATTTTTAATTCCACTACATGTATGTTTCAGGACCCGATTGCTTCTAAGAACATTGTTGTTGTAAAGGCTTTATGTAGGTTGTATGTTCTTCAATTAGAAGATGCCAAGGAGAGTACTCTCCTTCCTTTAGCTGATTAGTTTCTTTCTCTCAAAACATGTAATAATGTTTCATTTCTAGGAAACAAATCTCTTCGTTTGATTCACGAAAGATTAGGTCATACTTTTGTTTTAAAACTACAACGCTTGCCTTGTTATAAAGGTCTTGATTTTAATAACTTTGTTTGTAAAGCTTATCATGAGGTTAAATTTCATAGGCTTCATTTCACTAAGAGTACTTTTGTTTCAAAATTTTCCTTTGAGTTGTTGCACATTGACATATGGGGTCCTATAAAATAGAGTCAATTTTAGGAGCTTAATATTTCTTAACCGTGCTTGATGACTACACAAAATCTACCTAAACCTTTTTGATGCATCATAAGAGTCAAACTCATTCCATACTTGTTAAATACTTCTCGTTTGTCTTTAATCACTTTTCTATAGTACCAAAGTTTGTGAGAACGAATAATGAAGTAGAATTTTTGTCATACATGTGTTAATCATTGTTTAATAAACTTAGAATAGTACATCAAAGAATAATGACATACGCTCCACAACAAAATGGTCAAGTAAAGCGAAAAGATAGACACTTATTGGACACATCAAGAGCACTTCATATGCATGCTAGTTTACCAAAGGAGTTTTGGGGAGAATGTCTTCTTACATCTCATATCTCATTAACAAAATACTTATGGCATCTTTTGGATGGAAGCCACCTCATGAGATGTTGTTTGGAAGTGCACCTACTTATAGTAACTTGAGAGTGATGGGATGCTTATGTTATGTTGCTAAACATCCTAGTCTTCATGATAAACTTGAAGTTAGAGGAATTAAGTGTGTCTTTCTTAGTTAACTATAAGGGCAAAAAGGATACAAAGTTTATAATATTTCTCACAAACAAACTTTGTACTCAAGAGATATGATTTTCTTTAAGACCATATTTCCTTTTAAACACATTTCAGAGTCTCAACCATTAGATACTTCTAAAACTCCTATATTGTTTGACACAATGTCTTCTTCGGATCCATTCTCTATTCAGCCCAATCATTCTGTTATCATTTTTTCTCTTGTTACTTCTCCTGGTTGGTCCTTAGCTTCTCTTCCTTCTGATCAGCAATACATTGATTTGTCTATGAGTATGTTAAGTGATGCATCAATTTCACCATCTTCCTCTTTATCTAAAACACCATTACCTACTTAGTCCCTACATTTACCTTTGCACAAGCTTGCTCAAGAGAAGCATCCACCTAAATGGCTTCAAGAGTTTGTTTATCAGCCCACTATAGTTTCACCATCCATTTCTAATTCTCACCACCCATTTGATAAATCTCCTTTATTTCAATACCTACTGTTTGATATTGCATCATTCCATTCTTACCCAACTAAGTTTGTAGCTTCTTTAGCAAATGTGTTACCTGTTTAAGAACTACATAACTATTTAGAAGCATCACAGTAAAAAGAATGGAGAGATGCTATGCTTAATGAATTACATGCTTTATAAAGTAATGATACATGGGTATTGAATACACTTCCTAAAGAAAAGAAGGCTATAAGATCAAAGTGGGTCTTCAAAATTAAGTATAAACCTGATGGTACAATCGAAAGGTATAAAGCTAGATTAGTTTCTAAGGGTTTCATACAATTTGAAGGAGAAGATTATTACGACACTTTCTCCCTTATTGCTAAGCTTGATTCAGTTCATATATTGTTAGCTTTAGCTGATACAAAGGGTCGAAATTTGTATCAAATCAATGTAAATGATGCGTTTTTACATAGGTACTTAGATGAGGATATTTACATAATTCCTCCCAAAGGGTATGACAAGGCAAAATCTCATCAAGTGTGTCGTTTAAAGAAGTCTCTTTATGGTTTAAAATAGCATCTGGACAATGGAATCTTGAAATTTCTAAATTTCTAGATTCCTTAGGATTTAAGCAATCTAAGCACGATTACTCCTTGTTCACTTATCATAGTTTGCATGGTTCTATTTTCATATTGCTTTATGTTGATGATATGTTGCTTACCAGTTCTAATGAAGATTTTATTGCTCAAGTAATACATAACTTACATGCTGCATTCACTATAAAAGATTTTGGGTATGGCTCGATATTTCCTAAGCCTTGAATTATATAGAACAGGTCATGGAATACTTGTACATTAGCGCAAATTTATCATGGATATCTTGATTGATGCTGGACTGACTGGTTCTAAACCGAAGCTTACTCCTTTATTATGCAAGTTGTCTCTTAATCCTAATATAGGGGAGGAGTTATTAGATCCTTCTTTCTTTCATTGACTAATTAGGAAGTTGCTATATGTCACTCTAACTCACTCGGACATTTATTATTCAGTTCATAAGCTAAGTCAATACTTTGTTAGGCCACGTTTGCCCCATCTTCAAGCTATATTTCATGTGTTACATTACTTAAAGGGAACTGCTACACTTGGTTTGTTTTATCCTTCTCGTAACACATCGCAATTGTAGGACTTTTCTAATTCTGACTAGGGTTCTAATACTCATGATTGTCTCTCCTTATCTGGTTATTGTGTCATGTTGTGTGATGCTTTGGTTTCTTAGAAGTCAAAGAAACAACCAACTGTGTCTATGTCTACTACTGATGCTGAATATAGAAGCCTTACCCTTACTACTAAAGAGTTTTTATGGATATCCTACATTCTTCAAGACGTGCAAATTCTTGTTTCTTTTCCTATTTCGCTAGCTTGTGACAATAAATCTACATTGTTGATTGTACATAATCCATATGTTCATAGTCGAACGAAGTACATAGATATTGATGTTACTTACTTTGAGATCATGTCCAATCTAGTTTTCTTCATCCTCAACATACTTCCTCCCAAACTCAAGTTGCTAATTCATTAACCAAGCCCCTAGGAGCAGCACATCTTCATGATTTAATTGTCAAGTTGGGGTTTCAAGCAAATCCAACTTTAAGGGAGGGGGTGCATATAGATGTATACTATATAGTAGACACTTTGTTATTTATTATGTTTTTTAGTTAGTTTTACATGTGGCAATATTATACGTGTATAAGCTTTGTATAAATACATAACAAATAACTTTGTAACTAACTTTGATCATTTTTCGTTTCATTCTTCAATCAAAATTCATTCTTTACTTTCGAAGCTTTAATAGGGTTTAATTAGATTGATCAGATTTCAACACTTCTACAACTTTTAAGAAAGCAAGATTTAAGCTTGGTCATTTCATTATTGATGATTTCCATTATAATAAAATATTAATGAAAGATGTAATTATGCACTTAACTTTATAAACAAATTCGTCTTATATTTATCTTTTTTTCCCCTTAAGATGAGATAAAGTTGTCATTAGATTTTACTCTACTACACTCTGGAAGTACAGGAATGACTAACGGGTAAAAAGAATGTCAATAGTTTCTTTCTTATCACTTTCTGCATTCAAAGAAGATTTCTATTCATGGGAATGCAAGGAGATTTTTAATTTTCAATTTGGACATATTGCAAATATACATTCAAAGTAACATCTCAAAATCATTTCTAGTTATAGATAAGCAAATCCGACTATAGTGGTCACATGCATGTAGCATGAGTTTCACTCTACACATAGTTTTAAAGAAGTGACGTAGAATCACACATAAGGAATGACTTGGAGAAGGAGAAGCAGGGAGGAAGAGTAGACAGTCTTAAGAAGCTTCGAATGCATGCATGACGGATGGAGAAATTATAAAGTATCAATCCCATTATTTTAGATGAGAGATACACATAGCTTTAGAGAAGTGACGTAGAATCACACATAGAAGTGACTTAGAGAAGGAGAAGTAAGGAGGAGGAGGAGACATTCTCAAGAAGTTTCAAATGCACACATGATAGATGAAGAAGTTATAAAGTATTAACTCCATTATTCTAAATGAGAGGTGGTATAATATGAACCGGGTTAAGAACAGACAAGGCCAGTCGTCGGGGTGAGTTCGATCTTATTGAAGGAACGAAAATGGAATGGGTTAGTGATGGTTTTAACGAATTCGTGAGCTACCTAACTTGATATGACGTACTGGCTAGATTCTATACGGTCTAAAACTCGCCAGATGTGACGTACCGATCTAAGTGATAAAGTCGCTTGCTATAATCTTTGCTAAAGAAATTGATAAGAGCCAATGAGAGAGTCTTTCTAAGAGAAAACACTTAAAGGGTTTTTCATTAATGTTGTGTATCTAAAACCCTACACATGCATTCTATTTATACATGATGGCAAACTTGTAAGTAAAAGGACTAGAAGATTGCCTTAGTATGTGTAGGGTTTAGGAAAAATATAAGAAATAGGAAATTTAAATAACACAAATGAGAATAAGTAGTCAAATGCTTTGTCGTTTGGGTTGGGCCAGTACCTTGAGTCCTATCATGGTGTGTTCTTTACTTTAAGCTCTATTTAATCTTCCACAAAAATAATATGACAGTACAACGTAGTTTTTCTAAATAACTAATATTGTACCAAATGAAGAAGAGCTTTAGCGTATTTATAGAGCTAGGCCATTAATAATATTAGCCGGATCACGATTATAATCAATGACTGAGATGAGTACTCTTATATATGGATTCTTCAACAGGCTCTTGTTGAGGCAAGCTCATAATGAACCTCTCCATATGTGTGAGCTTCCTTAAGAAAGATTAAGAGGAGACAAGCCAACCCAATAATCTCTATTCCAAAACTATACATCTCCCTAAGTCATTCCAAATTGGTGAATTTAGCTTTTCAAGCCCTGGTACTTTAGCCTTAAAAGTCAAGCTCAAGTCATTACTAGGCTTAAAGTCCATCAAAACTTTTAGCCTTCTACACTAGCCAGAAAAAAAAAAAGAAAAAAGAAAAAAACTAACATATGAGATTATGTATACACTCGAAACTGTTGTAGAAAGCATTAAATTGTTGTTACTTACAATCATTATAGCAATGTTTTTAAAGTTTAGCTATATTTTAGATTTTATTTGCGTATTTTTAAAAGGTACGAGAAAATAAAATCCTCTTAAAAGTTTATAAAGTCATGTACACTTAATCAATAATTTTAGAGATTTATTCCAATTAATTAACATTTATTTACAAGTTTCTTAACGAGAGCTTCACAGCTTTGATGGCTTAGGCTTTGGATATTTTCTAGGGCTAGCCCCACTGGCTCATTGTTAAAAGTTTTCTAAACTATATTTTAGATATTCTGGAAAAATTACAAAAAATAAATTTTATACTTTTTATCCAAGTTTTTATTTTATTTTATTGTTCTATTGGAATCTTTCAAATTTTAGAAGATAAGAGTAAATCCTCAATTACATTATCCCTCCGTCATTATAAATTTTGTGAAAATAAATATAATTTTAGAAGCTTTTGAGTTTTGATGGGATATCGGCATTACAATTTTATATTTCATTTATTTTCCAGGACATAACAATATTGCCTGAATTCACCGTAACGGCTACTACTGTTGTTGGGGTTGATAATTTATGTTGGATAGCCAACTTCATAACATATTAAGAAAAAGTATGAAAAAAAGCCCTCAATCTTTCTCTTTGTTTTTTTTTTTTTTAATTCTAATTTTTGATGTTGAAAACTTTCATTTCAATCCTCAACGTTTGCAAAAAATTACAAACAAGTTGTTTTAATTGACAATGTTAAATTTTAAATCACATAGTGACATGTGTTACTATTTTATTGGTCTACATATTTTAATTTAGTGGATAGTATAAAAAATATTCAAATAAAAATTTAAGAAAATAATATATATAACGGTATATATAGGTACTTATATACATACATATAAAAAAGCATAAATAAAATAACTACAAATATACAAAAGAAAAAAATCAAATCCGACCACTCCCTATCATTAAAGTGATTAGAAAATGACTCATTTGAAGAGTAGGCTGCAACTCCCTTGGTCATTTGGCCATTTTTCAACCACCCCAATGCTAAGAGGTAACCGGGGCCACTTAGCATAGGTTACGCAAAACCCCATCCTTCTAGGTGTCCCAAAGTGGTTGCAAATTATTTATGAATCTTAGGTGGCTAAATTTGACTTCTTTTTTTTTGTTGTTTTTGTTAATTTCTATTAACTTATTTTAAAATAAATATTAATATATATGTACATAAATATAGATTATTAAATAATATATATTTTATTTTCTCGATTTTAATTTTAATTTTTAATTTTTTAATCATTTTTTTTGTATTTCTTGTTAATTTTATGAATTTTACTCATATAATATATATTATTAGTTTATTTAATTAAATCAATTATTTGAACGAATCGGATTTTACCACATATTCATACTAATAGAAAAACTTTTTTGTAAATTTTTTAAAACATTAAAAACTAAAATGACATTTTTGAAACGTTAAAGACTGAAATATAAAAATAGAAAAACTTTGAGGACATTTTTATACATTTCCCTCTATATTGTAATCATAACTTTTCTACTGCATTGATTTCATATTTTATTATTATAATCATATTAATTATGCCCCTCCATTATATGTTAAAACTTTTAGGTGTGACAGATTGCGCTCATTATTATTTACCTTACATGCCTATACATAATAAAGGATTTACTATAGGATACACCTTATGCATACATAAAGGTATAATTATATTTAAAACGTGATAATAGTATTCAATAATTTTAAGAGTAACCACCATCCATGTTTTTATGAATCCCAATATACTTAATAATTATATACCATATATATATATATATATACAAACAAGTATATTTGATAGATAATGCTAATCTTTTCCCCATATCTATCCTATGCATCCTTAGACATATGCCTACTTTTCAAGCCCTTCGAATTCAGCGAGCAACCTAAGTTCATGCACCGATGACATGCCATACATAGTACATGCAAGTGGGCAGTGCTTGTACAAGAAATGTCAATTGAAGGTGCTTATAGTTGCCATCGGAAATAGATACTCGAAACTTCATACGTTGTCGTTTTCCCTTAGCTCGGCTATATTAATTCTTGTACTATAGGATCGGTGAACTTCACCCCTCACTCCCCGTGTATAGTACAATTTGTAAAGATTAAAAATTACAGTGAATTTGCAAATACAATCCTTAGGATTATTACGTATGTTAATATATCTTCTTAAAACTTCTATAACGTACTATAAGTTTTTTAAGACTTTCGAGAATATACGCATTATCACCAAATTGTTGCTAAAAATCCAAATTCATCATTACTTATGATTGGCAATTGTATTGGAATTTCAATAATAGCATATAAAATATACATATTTCTAAAGGAAATGAGGGAGAGAATGGGTAGGATATAAGGTTTGTAGAGGGCTAAATCCGATTCATGAGCTTCAAACCTAATAACAAAATGAATTTAACTCTTTAAGTTAAGATGATAGGACCCGAAGAGTCAAGTCCATGAATTTTGAGATAATTAAGGAAGATTTAGTATGATGAGCTTAAAGTAGGGTTTGTTTGATCGGTCCATCCGATCCAACCTTTTTTGGTTTGGCTTACGCTAAAAGATAATAAAGTCTTTATTTGAGCCTAAATTCATGAAAAAAAAAGCCCACTTGATATCCATTTATATAAGGCTTCAATCTTAGCCATCATTCAACATCCTAATCTTAGCCATCACTCAACATCCTAATCCAACGGATCAAATCCACCTACTATCTTTTATAAATATCTCCTTCATTTTCTCATTTGGGAGAGAGATAAATTCTTACTAATGCCGTTACTTTGTTGGAATTTTATCTCAAAGATCAAATACTCAAACACCATAAAAACACTACCCCATTCTTCCTCAATTGTGGAGTTTGATGTCATCGCGCTCCTCTACCTATCACCTTACTTGTTAGAGCCTATTAAGACTGTCTACTCCTCCTCCCTATCCTATTTCACTTGATCATCTCATACGTGTAAGTCAAGTCATTTCCTTAGTCACATGTAATATGGTATAACATGCAGCACACACGTGACCTCTTTCAATTCGAACCACATTTCTTGGCGACATTACTGGGGAAGGAAAGATTTGATGTTCACGTTATGGTACCTCCACAAAGAAAGCCTGCTAATCTTATAGATGGCAATGATCAAGAACAAGATGGTACTGGTGTCATCAATAATCAAAATCCACCTCTAATGAGAGGTATGAATCAAGGAGATGGTACTCAAGAGGTGGTTCCTAACAATGCACAATTAGCGTGAGGGCTGCAACAAACTAATCAAAGTCTAAATGAGCTCAAGGCAATGTTTGCCCAGTATGTAACTGTTTTGGCTACTTTCGTTGTTACGTAACAATGGGCAACTGTTGTAGGTCCCTCCAATGTGGTACAGCAATATGTTGCACCAAGTTCGCAACAACTTAATCCCTTGATTACTAGTAAGCAGGATACTCCTAAAGTTGAGGAACAACCTTCTATAATGGAACCTGTACCTACACAACATACCCCGCCTGAACTAATAAATTAAGGAATTCTGATAGGAGGCTTGCCGTCTTTACGTGTCACACTACATGTTACGATTGTGAATCTATGCAACCTACCCTTATGAATTCGGCTCCGACGAATTCTGTTCCTATGAACTTCACCAACCCTACTCCTGCGATCCTAGTAAGGATAGAACAATCTACTCAGAGGGCTTTATTTGTGACTAAAGAGGACTTGAATGTGTACATGAGAGAAATACAAGCAATATCCACATTAGCCATGTTAGAACTGAAGCTCCCATATTATTCACACATTTCTATCAAGCCATATCCAAGGATTATGTAAATCCTAAGTTCATGTTGTTTAATAGGAAGAAGGGGAGTGCTAACGAACACTTATTGAAATTTATTGAGACCCTACAAGTTTATGCTTTGGATGATGATTTGAAGTTGAAGGAATTCTCAAAATCTCTCATAGAAAAAGCTTATACTTGATATGTTAATCTCCCTATAGGATCAATCGATTCATAGAGTGGAATGTACAAAATGTTTATGGAAAAATTCTTCTCCATTGAAGAAAGGGTAACTCTCACCGACATGGGACAAATTCATCAAAGGTCTAAGGAGGATCTCATAGATTATATTGAGCAGTTTAGAGAACTCTCTTTGGAAATACAAGATGTTTGTGATGAGAGGGAACTAGTTTAGATTTGTATTCAAGGGATGTTCCCTAAATACGCGGTCCATCTCAAGAATCTATCGCTGGCTTCTTTTGTTGCATTAGTTGAGAATGTGCGAAGGACCAACAATTCAGTAGCTCGACAAAAGAATGAAGCTAGAAGATTCAATAAGTGTAACTTGTTTGTGAATGCTGCTTAAGATAAGTCACAAAAACAAACAAAGAAATCCAGAAATGATAAGTCTTATGACTTAAGGCTTACATTGACACTTCCTTGCTTGATGGCAAAGGTCCATCAGATGTTAGATCAATGGTTATGTGATGGAAATCTCAAGCTCCTAAGGGTTGAACATATCCCTACAAATGAAGAGAAGAACGACCCTAAGTATTCAGATTTCACCGAACTATTGGTCATCCAACTAAGGATTGTTTCACTTTGAAGAGAATATTCAATGAACGAGTTGCATGTGGAGAGTTAATTATAGACAAAAATGATGTCAGGAACAATCCACTCCCAACTCATAATGACTAAAGAGGAGTTATCAGTGCCATCAGCCACAACCCTACCATGACTAAAGTGGTCTACCTACAGCCCTCCAAGAGTAAGGAAAAGTCGATGGAAACTCATGATGATGAGTATCCACCTCTTGTCACAGCTTTATTAAAGATTGCAAATTTTAGAAACTTTTTCAAATTGCTAGGATTTGATGAAAACATCAGGCTTGCACTAATGGTTGCACTAACGTAGATCTCCAAAGGTCAACATAAGGAGTGTAACGCGGTGGAGCCCATAAAGAGAATGGCTAAGGCAAATGGAAATGCCATCCTATTCACTGAAGTAAAGATGTATGTGAAGAGCTCTAACCATAACTGTCCATTATATGTGGAGGGTGTTCTTAATGGCTATCCAGTTAAAAGAACATTCATTGAAAACAGTTCTTCTTTGAATATAATACCGATAAATACATTCAAAGCTATAGGGATTGATATCCGATGCTTAATTAGACAACCCATATTGATAAATGGCTTCAATTACGCCCCTACTAACTTCGTTGGATATGTTAATGTTGATCTTAAGGTTGGGCCCATCCATAGCACTACCACTTTTCATGTGATTGATGTATCCATGCAATATCACTTGCTTATAGATAGAAAGTGGCTGTACGATCACAATTTAGTGCCTTCAACATTACATCAATGTATCAAAGGATACTGGAATGGGAAAGATGTATTTATTCCAACTACGAAGAATCCTTTTGAATAACACAAGTCTTGTTTTATTGAATTAGGATTCTTTGATGAATTTAGTGAGGATGAGAAAACAGCCATAGCCAAGCCATCGAGTGTTCCCTTGCCTATATGGGAAGAAGCCCAAGAGGAACAAGGATATGTAGATGTCATAAGGGGAGGAAGAAGAATAAGCGATCTACTAAAATTAAAAGTTTCATCATAGAGGATGGACGACGTATGTACTGCTTATGACGATTTGAGGGATCTAAGGAAGTGTGCCTATCTTCCTCAAATTACACACCAATCCAAGAAGTTCAGCTGTCCTTACAACAATTACAAAACCAAATGAAGCCTCAGGCTGAGGAAATAGAAGAATTAGACCTAGCATGATCAAGAGAATCATGACGGCCAATTTTCATTAGTAAGAGTCTCTCACAAGAAATAAAGGTTCATATTATCGAGTTATTAAAGGAGTACAGAGACGCATTTGTATGGACTTAGGAAGAGATGCTTGGATTGGATCCCAACCTTATAGTGCATAGATTGAATATCACTCCTGATGGGAATTAGGCTACCAGACCTTTGACTCGTAGCCGAGCCTAAGGACTGGAGAGGCTAGCACGACGAATCCTTTTATTCCAACGAATCCTTAATGAAGCCGAGTACTTCCTTGCTGAGTCACCCTTCATGCCATACCATATGAACCCCCATTTTTTTGTAGTATATCGAGTTGATGATTACTTTCTAGCGCCGAGCTAACCAATTACTTAGCACCTTCCTTGCCGAGAAATTGAGAGATAGAATCTGGACTGACTAACCTATCCCTGCTTAGACAAACCCCTCTGTCTGTACTTTTTGTCTGCATCTTCTAACGACCTCACCAATGTAACATTGCCACATATATAGTATCATGTGTAGAATCCATTGTACTAGTGATTATTTTTTTTGTATATTCATTTTTACTTATTTGTATCTTATACATTACTTCCTTAAGAAATGTCCTTTTTGTCTTTTCTTTTTTAGGCAGGTTACCTTAACTTATGGATATAAATACCCTTGTACTTGTAACTATAACGATATCAGATCATTCTTAATACATTTTTTAATACTTTTTTTTTCTTGCGTAAACACTGTTTGTTTACTCTCGGCATCATTCTTATCATTTCCCTTAAGCAAGGTTAGGTGGCGAGTAACCTCACCAGATCAATTCGTATGTCATATTGAATTATACTGTGAGTCTTCGGAAGTTCCATTGGTGCGTCATATCCTCTGGAGCTATTTGTGGGTTTTGCTTATTGTTTTATTCTTCGTTTTTGCCATTCACACTTTCCCCATTAATCCATTTTCAAGCTTTTTGTAAGCTCGGACTCACCCAGTGATCAACCTTGTCTATTCTTGGTCACGATTCGCAACAACTCCTGAAGCTACACTTGTAAAGCAAGGACAAAGAATTTTCCATCCTAAGATTAAAGTGCAAATCAAGTAGGAGGTAGAGAAATTGTTACGAGCTGGTTTTATAAGGCCAATCAAACATCCTACATGGCTCGCTAATATTGTTCCTGTGAAGAAGAAGAATAGACAAATAAGAGTATGTGTGGACTTTCTGGATCTAAACAAGGCTTATCCTAGGGATGATTTTCCTTTACCAAATGTTGACACTTTGATAGATGCAACAGCAGGTCATGAGCTATTTTCATTTATGAACGGCTTTAGTGAATATAATCAAATTAAGATGGCGACCAGAGAGGTAGAGTGTATGGCCTTTTGTACACCAATTGGAAACTTTTATTATACTGTCATGCCATTTGGACTTAAGAATGTAGGTGCCACATATCAGAGGGCAATGATTGCTCTATTTCATGACATGATGTATGATTGTATGGAGAACTATGTTGATACATAGTCATCAAGTCTAGAAGAGCACATGATCATCTAGTTCATTTACAAAGGGTCTTTGAACAATGTCGGCTATATAAACTTTGCATGAACCCTCTCAAGTATGTTTTTGGCATGTCTTCAAGGAAGTTTCTTAGCTTTGTTATGCATCAAAAGGGAATTGATGTTGATTCTACAAAATACAAGCCACAAGATCAATGCCATCTCCTACCACCTTGAAGGAATTAAAAACCTTTATGGGAAAGGTCTCGTACATTAGAAGGTTTATGCCTATACTTGTAGAAATCCCATACTTGTTGCATCAACTTTTGAAAAAAGGAGTCTCATTTGAATGGGATTAAATCCATGAAGAGGCAATTCAAAAGATTAAGACAATATTGATTTCCTTACAGACTATGACTATGCTTATCAAAGGAAAGCCTTTAGTCTTATATCTTACTTCTACTGACAGATCTATTGGAGCTTTGCCTGTACAAGAAGTAGAAGGTTAAGAGCAGCCTATATACCATCTGAGTTGAACCCTTTAAGGGAACGAGGTTAATTACCCGACTTGTGAGAAACATTATCTCGCATTAGTATTTGCTATGCAGAAACTATGGCACTACTTTTTTGCTCACAAGATCCATCTGGTGACTTGGTTTGATCTAATCAAGTACTTACTATCTTAACTAGCCTTGTTAAGAAGAGTAGCAAAATGGTTGCTTCTTCTTAGCGAATTTGATATTATGGTGCAATCCCCTAAAGTTGTTAAGTCACAAGCTTTAACTGATCTTTTAGCACATTTCCCAAATGCACAAGAGGGCTCGAGTACAGATACTATACTGGTTGAGTTTCATGAGGATTCTTTTATGGTTGAAACAGAAGGAGAATGGATATTGCAATTCAACGGTTCAGCAAGAACTCAAGGTTGGGGAGTTGGAATTGTATTAACGTCACCTGAGGGTCATGAAGTACCATCGGTATTCAAACTTGATTTTCAATGCACTAATAATGAGGCTGAGTATGAAGTATTGTTACTTGGTTTATTATCAACACAAGAAGTCGGGGCATATAATTTATGTGTTCGCGATGACTCAAACTTGATCATTAAACAGGCCATAGGTGAATTTGGACTGAAGGAACCTACACTAACGCCTTATAGGGCTACAGTGCAGACCTTCATCAAAAAGTTCAACTTTGTGTGATATGAGCATACAATATGATCTATGAATCGATATGCTAATGTGTTAGCCACTCTAGCATCTAAGATTCCGATTCAAAATACAAGTATTGGTGTAAATGTTCAAGTAGTTAAGAAATCTATCCCATATACAACATTGAATTTCCTTAAGGAACATGAAGAGGCATAGAATGATTGGCACATCCCACTAATGAAATAGTTGATGCATCCTAATGTAGCCTCTGTTTTAACATTAAAAAACTTCATTAAGATCAGGGGAATGTTGTATTACAAAGGCCCAAAAGGTGTATTGTCTCACTGCATTAGAGCAAAGGAGGCTCATCTTAAATTAGACAAATATCGCTAGATTTGATGTAAAGAGGAAGGGCTTCTGTTATATCACCGTATTTAATGTGCAGGTTATTATTAGCCCTCGGTGGTGAAGGATGTGCTCCAAGTCCAGACACATTATCCTAAATGTTCTAAGTTACCCAATCAAGGCGAATGCAATTTTGTGTCTAGTGTAAGGGATTGGAGGTGTCTGTACATTGACTACTTAGAAAACAATGTGCTACTTATGAATAATACGAATGGTAGACTCGTAAAGTGTGAAGTGAGAAAATATCTCGTACATGAGGGTGAACTTCAGAGGGTATCGTTCATGGGGAAACCCTTAAAATGCATTGCCCCTCTTGAAACAGAAATGGTTTTAACTGAGGTACACGCTGGAGAATGTGGAGAACTTTAGGGAGGAAGAAAATTATATTATTATTTACTCGATAGGGGATACTATTAGCCTACAATGGAGGCAGACGCTTTCAATTTCACCAAGAAGTGTGCTATTTGTCAACAACATGATGATGTTATCCACGCTCCCGCAGTTACACTTCATAGTGTTATGACCCCTTGGCCTTTCTACACATGGGCATTCGATGTCATTGGACCTATACATCCTCCATCAAAGGGATATATTTAGATCCTGGTCAGGATAGAGTGCTTTACGAAATGGGTGGAGGCAATTCCCCTGAAAAAAGCAACAAGACCAGTTGTGGCAACTTTTATAAAGGAGACCACTATATGCCGATTCGAGATCCCAAAGCGCATCCTTTCCAATAATGGGACTACTTTCATTAATTCTTATGTTTGACAACTATTGGCTTCTTACAATATCAATCATATTAAATCTACACCTTACTATCCAAAAGGGAATGGGTAAGCCAAGGCAACAAACAAAAGTTTATTAAAAGTTCTTAGTCGTATGGTACACAACAATCATAAGGAATGGCATAATAAGCTATCACTGGCACTTTGGGCTTATAGGACATCAAAACAAAGGCTAATGTAAGCAACTCCCTTTTCATTAGTATACGGGGATGAGGTGGTGGTTCTGATAGAGGTTTTGATTCCATCTACCGGACTGGCCATAAATGCTAAGCTTAAACCTGATATACTATCAATGATAGACTTAGAAGCATTGGATGAGAGGTGTGACACCACCAAATGTAATCTTATTAACTATCAACATAGACTTGGAGTGGCTTATGATCGCTTAGTGAAGAAGAGATCATTTCAACAAGGTGATGTTATACTTCATGCAGCCAAGCATGTGCACCAAGGTATTTCAACGCCAAAATTTACACCTAAGTGGAAAGGGCCTTTCATTGTCGAAGAGATACACAAAAGTGGATATTGCAAGACCAATGCCATTATAACACTTATAAATTTCCAATACATTAAAATGTTTCATACGTAAAGAAGTATGATATATCATAGTTCAAATGAAATATGTAGCTCCAGTCACGTGAGCTCGCCTTTAGTCAATTGTCTTTTCATTCAATGTTTATCTAAAGTAAGTATAGTATCATTGCTATTTAGTAAGAGCTTTGCCTCCTAAGTGCGCAATAGCCTTAGGTTCATGTCATGTTGACCAATAAGAGTGTTGCCTCCTAGGCACCTGACATGACACCTTTTTATACAAAACTTGATTTCATTATCTTATACTCTATATGTTGCGAAAAGGGTTAATGAAGAAAAGTACAAAAAGAGTGACAAACACCAATAAAACAGTAAGAAAAAACCCACGAACAGCCCCAGAGGATATGATACACCAATGGAACTTCCGAGAACTCACGATACAATTCGATATAACACACAAATTGGTTCGATAAGGTTACTTGCCACCTAACCTTGCTTAAGAGAAAGGATAAGAGTGATGCCGAGAATATACAAGCAGTATTTACGCATGGAAGAAAATACTTAAGTATATTGAAGGTAATTTGATAAGTTACAACTATAAGTACAAGGGTATTTATACTTGTAAATTAAGGTAACTTGCCTAAAAAGGAAAAGACAATAAGAATATTTCCTGAAGAAGCAATGTACATGATACAAAAGGGTAAAATGAATATACAAGGAAAACAATCATTGGTGCTACAGATTCTTCATACAATATTATACACATAACGATGTTGCATTAGCAAGGTTGTTAGGAGATGTAGACAAAAAGTATGGACAGGTGGGCTTGTCCGAGTAGGGTTGGCTTAGTCATTCCGGATTCTCTATTTCTTGGCTTCTAAGCAAAGATGATGCCGAGTGATTGGTCAGCTGCCGAGTGATTGGTCAGCTCGACATTAGAGTAATCATTAACTCGAAATAACACAAAATAATGGGTAGTCATATGGCGCAACATTAAACGTGACTTAGCAAGGAAGTATTTGGCCTCAGTAGGGGTTAAATGGAATATAAGAATTCATTATGCCAGCCTCTCTAGTCCTTAAGCTTGGTTGCGGGTTAGAGGTCCTGTATCTTAATTCCTATCACTCCCTCTAGGTTATTTTGGATTTGGGATCAAATCCAAATGGTATTCGCTCAGTTCTTCGTCAGGGTGATATGGACTAAGGTTGGCAATGTTAAAGGCATTAGCCTTCAAGCAATTCCAACCTATAGGCATTGTTACTGATTTTCTAAAGGATTTTGAAAGGTCCTTCCACTTTTGCAGATAATTTATTCTTCCTCTTGTTTGGGAACCGTTCCTTACTAAGGTGTAACCATACCAAGTCTTCCGGTTGAAATTGTTTGGCCGACTGACCCTTGGTCTTTTCTTGCATTCTCCTGATAGCTTGGTCAATGTATTAAGTGACCTTGTCATAGATGTGCTAAAGAGATTGTGCTTTGGTTGAGGCATCAGGGTCCTCTTATATGGGTGTTGGTACAGGGGCATGGTTGAGGGGCAGCTCAGGATTGAATCCATAGACCACCTTGAAGGGAGTCTACATAGTGGTGTTATATACGGTTCAATTATAGGCAAACTCGACTACCAACAAGCAAACGTCCCAATCAACCAAGTTCTTACCCATTGTAGCTCAGAGCAGTGACCCCAAAGTATAGTTAACTACCTCTATTTGGCCGTCAGTTTGGGGGTGACATGAGGTATTAAAGAGTAATTTGGTTCCTAACTGACACCACAGGGTTCTCTAAAAATGGCTCAAGAACTTCGGGTCTCTATTAGAGACTACACTTCTCAGCACGTCATGTATCTGCACAACTTCCTATAAGAAAAGAGAAGTAATAGCCAAGGTGTCATTAGTTTTGGTGCAGGGCATGAAGTGTGCCATCTTACTGAACCGATCCACGATGACCATTACAGAATCTTTACCTCAGGCAATTCGCGACAGTCCGAGAACAAAGTCCACACTTAGTTCAGTCCACACCCTCATTGGAATAGATAAGGGCATTGCTTTCCCTTGTTTGGCTCGGCACTTAGCCTTCTTGCACACAGAACGGCTTTCGACAACTTAGGGCACGTCTCTTCACATTCTTAGCTAAAAGAATCGACCATTCAATAGTTCACAGGTCCTCCTCTCTCTAAAGTGTCTAAAGAGTCCTCTATTGTGGGCTTTTTGCTAATTAATAATTCCCATAGGGAACAAGTTAGCACATACAGTTTCCCCTCTCAAAACAAATAACCATCCTCTACATAATACTCGTCCACTATCCTCCCATCTACGCATCGCAAAATTATTGGCCCAAAGTGTGGATCCCCGAAATACTGTTCTTTAATACTCGTAAAACCAAACAGCCTGGTCTGTAGTTCTAATAAGAGCACATGCCTCCTCAAAAGAGCATTTGCAACTATGTTGCTCTTTCCTTGCTTGTACTTTATCATAAAATTGAACCCCTCAAGGAATTCAACCCAACTTGCCTGTCACTTCAACAACTTGGTCTGACTTCGAAGGTACCTCAACAATTCATGGTCAGTATATATGACAAATTCTCTCGGCAGTAAGTAATGTTGCCACACTTGCATTGCTCGAATCAATGCCAAAAGTTCCTTGTCATACACAGAGTAGTTCAGCTATGGTCCTCGGAGCTTCTCATTGTGGAAGGCAATTAGTTGGCCTTCCTACATCAAGACAGCGCCTATTTCAACACCTAATGCGTCACATTCCAACTCAAAAATTTTGTCGAAGTCGAGTGGTACTAACACCGGGACGAAGGTCAATCTTTCTTTTACTTTGACAAAACTCCTCTCCTCCTTCTCTCTCCATCCGAAGTCGATGTTCTTCTTTATAAGCTTGGTAAGTGGTACAGTAATGGTGCTGAAATTCCTAATAAACCTTTTGTAGAACGAAGCCAATCCATAAAAGCTTCTTACGTTAGCACATAGTAGGAGTTAGCTACTCGACATTTGCTTTGATCTTCTCATCATCGACTTGCAAGCCTCCTCCACTGACTACATACCTCAAGAATATTACTTCCTCCTAGTAGAAGCAACATTGCTTCAAGTTGCCGAATAGTCTCTCAGCACGAAGGATATCTAGGATTGCTCTAAGATGTTCATAGTGACTCGATATGTTGGCACTGTAGACCAGGATGTTGTCAAAGTACACCACAACATACTTCCCGATGAGATGTCTTAGCACATGATTCATAAGTCTTATGAAAGTGCTTAGGCTATTCGACAAGTCGAAAGGCATGACCATCCACTCGTAAAGTCTATATCGAGTCTTAAACGCAGTTTTCCACTTGTCTCCTAATCTCATGCAGATTTGATGGTAGCTAAACTTGAGATCAATCTTGCTGAAAATCTTGGCTCCACTTAACTCATCCAACATGTCTTCTAGCCTTGAGATCAGATACCTATATTTGATCTTGATTTTGTTCACGGCTTAACTGTCAACACACATCTGCGAGGTTCCATCCTTCTTCAGTACTAGAAGTGCAGGAATAGCATAAGGGCTGCAACTCTCTCTCACATAACCTCTCTCCAGCAACTCGTTAACTTGACATTGGAGTTCAGAAGCCAACTCGAGATTCATCCGATAAGCTAGCTTATTCGGCATATATTTGAAGTTTCATCATATTTGGTTACAATTGTCGAATTAACTAGTTCCATGCTGTATGGCAAACGAACTAATCTAAGTTCTAGCCTAACGCGGTTAACGACCTATACAAATTAACCTTATGGTCGAGTAATGCGGCTAGTCTACACATCAAACGGTTAACGAACATTATAAAATGATGGGCGTGTGAAATAAAATATGTCGAGGAAAAATGCGTGTAAAATAAAACATGTCAAGAAATAAATGGTATGTGAAATAAAACATACTGAGGAAAAATAGCGTGTGAAATAAAACATGCCGAGGAACAAATGGTATGTAAAATAAAACATGCCGAGGAAAAATGGCATGTGAAATAAAACGTATTGAAAAACAGAAGGTGTGTGAAATAAAACATGCCAAAAGATAACTGAGTATGTGAAATAAAACATGTCAAGAAACAAATAGCATAAAAGATGAACAAGCTGACGAATGAGATCACAAAGCAACATACATATATCATACAAACCGAGAAAGTGCAGTACAAGAAATTGTCATAAGAACTCGGCATTGCCTTGATTATGTTCTAATTAATAAATTACACAAGAATGCAATGTACCAATACAGCAAGTCCTATGGCCTATCTTCAAATTCAACAAAAGTGATTTTTATATCATTAGCTAGGGCTTCCTCGGTAGCTGGGTTCTCAGAGCGGGCAACTTCTTCAGCATGAACTTCATTATCACTTTGATCAATACTCTTGGCACCTGTCTCATCACCTTCATCTTCGTTGGCACTACTAACTTTATCATTGATGTTAGCAAAGTTGAGACATAAGAGATCATAATTAGGATGAAGCTTCAAGACCTCTTCTCTTGCTGCTTGAACTCCCTCTAACAACTTTTTACATAGAAGCTTCTCGCATTGCCGACATGGAGTACTATATTGAGAGCCTCTTCAACAAGTGGCCCCCTCCTCACAGTCTCCTCCAATTCAGCAACACGACTCTGTGAGTTCGAGTTGTTGGTCTCCAACTCCTTTATTTGTATCCTGATCTTATCTTCATTGTTGCTCATCGTGCAAATAGTTCAGCCTAAGCCCCAGTACTCTTCCTTTTTCTTCTGTAGCTCCTCTTTCAGGCTTTCGAGCTCTTTGTACTGTTCTTCCATTTTGGCCTTCAGGCTAGAGATTTCATTAGCAGTGAGGTCTTGTACCAATTTCTCGATAGCAAGTTCCTCCTTAAGCTTTCTCGCTTCCATCTTAACCCTAATCCTCACATTCTCAACAGCAACAGTTTGGGCCTTTGAAGCATTGTATGCATCCTCAACTTTCTGCAACAAATTCATTTACTACAATCAAAAGTGGTTAGGTATTATACATACAATTGAAGATATTACCTTCTTTGCCACTTTGTCAGCCTCGTCCAATGCTGTTAGAATGTGGCTACTCATCTAGAAAAGGAAATGTGTTAGTTACCTGAACGAATTCGATAATCAAAAGCAATGGTCGAAGATACTCACATCATACAATTTGGCCACGATATGGGCCTTATTGCAACTATTGACCCTATCGACATCGTTTTTGGTGATACCTTTGTCTTTCAGAAGAATGATCCCTTCCATTAAAGTTAAAGATTTCGTCATGTCTCCCAAGGCCAAGTCGATGTCCAAAATTTGGTAGCTCCAACAAGGGACGAAGTACTCATTGACCTCTTTATTGGGGACGAATTCGGTGCTACTAATGCCGAGAGATTTGGAACGCATAGCCTCCTTTGCCCTTTCATCTAAGCCTTTGGACTTCTTGATAGGTAGTTGGCCGGCGAGCTCCTTCCCTAGTCTTTTGTCACCAATCGAAGCTGCCGCAATTGCCAACGATGAGCCTTTTGCAACAATGGTATTTTCATCCTCCTCGTCGAGATGTGTCTCTCAACGCTTACTATCCCTCAACTTGATAGAAGTTTGAATAATCACGACCAGAGGCTCCTCAGAACGAACAACCCTAGTTGGTTATGTTTTCTCATTCTCCTTCAGCCTCTCGGCAAGACAAGAGATCTATGCAACCATCTATTTCACTACAGCTTCTTTTGCCAATTTCTTCACGACAGCAGGCCGAGTAGTAGCTGCTGAAGTGGTCACCCTCTTATTAACCTTGGATTTTTTTACCTTTGCCTTTGCCTAAGCTAGTAGCTTTGCTGGATTCACCTCTCCAACACCTATATCTACGATACAAGTACACAAATTAATATAAACATGGAAAAAATAGGAACTTACATTTTTCGTACCAAGCAAAACTCAAAGTTCACTATTCTCCCCCCAAGTCTCGAGAACGGCTTTCCTCGTGGCTATACTCGGCACGGCGGGAACACGTTGGCGTACCTTCTTTTTCAGAAAATATTGGTTTCCCATTTTTGTAATGCCATATAATTCTCTCGGCATCCTAAAAGAACATTTCGTTTCTCCTTCTATCTTGAATTTTCTTCGTTGCTGGTGCATCGTTTGACATTATATCTATGTCTTTAGTATGTATCGGCTTAGTCCATTGGGTCCAAAAGTCTAACTCCTCGTCAGATACTATTGATAAGAATTTATCGTACCACTTGTAAATCTTGGATTCCAACCTATTCATGAACTTACACTCATGCCTCGCAAGAGCAAAGTACCATCCATTTGGTTACCTCTGAATAGTGAATAAAATCGAAACAGTTGAGGCGTCGCCCTAACTTCGACTTCTTTGTAGACTATCTCAAAAGCCGCCCAAAGTTGATATGTGTTAGGTGAGAACATACTCAGCGTAACTCTGAAATAGTTGAAAAAGCCCTTCACAAAAGCCAAAAAAGGGAAACACAGCCCAAATTCTAAATATTTCAAGTATATATGGAACTTATGCTCTTTAGAGAAGCATACCCTCTCCCTACCTCTTGGCCTCCTCAACTTCCATATTCCGAGAAGATCTCGCTAGTACTGATTATATTTTGTGACAAGAACCCTATCAACGAAACTGGCGGTTCCATTTAAAGAATAAAAAAAATAGGCTATCGTGTTGAATAGATATTTAGCTGAGGACCTCCCATCCTTATCCTTAAGATAGTTATCTACAGAGAGCTCGTTGATCCGAGCAAGTTTATCCTACCTTTTCTCCAAGTTGTCAACCGAACTGCCTAAAGAACAAGCCACCTCGCTCCTTATTCGGGGGGGAAAAGTGGCCTCAATCTTCGTTGCCTCGGAATCGAAAAGCATAAGTCAACAAGCAATTTTGCAAACCATACCTGAATGATTATGTGAAACGATACAACACAAATCAAAGAATTCGAGTTGAAGATAAGGAAATGAATGAAAGTTTAAGATGCGACTAGAGAAGCCAATTCTAACTGTGAATATCACTCTATATAAGGATAATTCATCCTCATAACCGAAAATTTGCTTCTGATAGTAATGATACACTAATATGGTAATCCCGTGGATCACTGATGCGTGTCTCGTGATAGAAATCTGACGGCTGAAAACTTTCTGACAGTTATTAGGCCTACCACAAAATAATGACCTAAGCGATAAATGTCATGCCTCAAATTTCTTGGTTTCTCAAATGGGTGAGAGTTTAGAAATGGCAACCTTTCGACTAGGATGTGATCCGTCCTACTTCCCGTATTACTTGGCATAAATCTAAAGAGTCTCTCCCCACTCGGCCTCTGGTGCAATATATATGTGTAACTCCTTTTGTCAATTGCTCGAACACGGGAGTTGGGGGGCAAATATTGATAGTCAGTTTTCATTCATCTAACACTCGGCCTTTCATCTACCAAGATGCCACATAACCAACTCTCTCGGCCTTTCGCACCGCATAGATGATACATGGCATTTATACCGAGTATAAGAAGTGCTCCTGGTTTGAATTTGAGTCTAACGCGAACAATTATCATAAGTACGATTATATTACATAACCGCCTGCTATTGCTACATATGAGGGGAGATATCAAGTTAAGAAGCTTCCACGTATCTTAACGGTTATCCCAACAACTGCTTTGGACACTATAACCATCTATAAATACTGGAAAGAAACTCTGTAAGGGGCCCTAACACTTCTTATTTACATACTTACTTTATTAAGTTACCTTATTGACTTAGGCATTAGAATGGCTATACCGGATTGGCCTCGGTACAAAGTATTTCACTTTCTTTTGCAGGATTTTTCCTCATCTCAAAATGCACCTACAACACTTGACACTTGAAGCACTTGATCTAGCTGGTTTTCCTGCCAGACCCTTATCCCTTCTCATATGTTTGGGTTAACACTAAATCTTCAGGTCGGCCTTTTTACTCGACTCTGACATTAACTCTTCTACTTAGCTTGATACTAGACTGAGCTCAGTGACTTGCCTGTCCTGGTTGGCTAGTTGGCATTCTAATCGTTACTCAACTCCTTTGCCTCCCCACTTGTTGGGAAATCTTAACAACTTCGTCCATTGGGTCAAATTGTTGAAGCTCCACAATGTTTTGGATGTTTCCTCTCAATCCAGTAATAAACCTTGTGACTATACGAGCTGGTAGTTCCTCCACTTCGCATCTTATCATAAGCATTTAGAATCCTTGAATATACTCATCAACAGTTCGGCCTCCTTATCTTAGCTCCTGAAGCCAAGTGAAAGTATCTTAGAGAAACATTTGTGGCACGAATCTGTTTTTGAGCACTCTTTTCATCTCAAGCCAAGTGTTAATCTCTCGGTGCCCCTCTCTTCTTCTCATGGCCTGAAATTCTTCCACCACATGGCGGTATATTCGGAGAATTCAACAGCAGCAGTCCTCACTTTCTCATAATCCTCATATTGATAATAATCAAACACACACTCTACCTTCTCTTCCCAATCCAGATACTCGTCAACATTCCTAGATTCATTGAAACTTAGAATCCGAAGCTTCATATGGTCAGATGCCTTGGGAACTCGTACATGCTCCTCTTCAAAATACTCTTCTTCCTCCTCATCAAGCTCTCTTAGGTTTATATTTTGCCTTACTCATCTGCCAACTCCTTTACCTCAAACTGGTCGAGCTGGGTTCTAACTTCTAACAGATTGAGCAACTTGTGGAGTGTTTTACGCAACCTTAATGGTTCGACAAGACAAGGCATGAACAGCTCAGGTCAGATCTACCAAGAGGTTAACTATCTTATCAAGTTTCTCGTTAATACTTCTGGGAGTTCCTTGAGATTATCGTCTAGGGTGGATAACTCCACTATCATCATCAGTACCAACATTCATATTTGGGTCTATCGAGCCTTATTTTAATTTCTTTAGGTTAACCTATATTAAACCCAACCCGTTTAATATAAATTACTCGATATTAAACTAAAAAAAAAATGCTTTTCTTAAAAAATTTAAAAATTGGAGTCGCCAACCGATTCAACCGATAAAAAATGAAATTAGGGTTTTCTCACCATTAGTCTACAAATATTCTAAAAAATTTTTATTTCTAGAAAATTAAACTAGAAAAACTGGGTTCGGGGGCTAACCTATTAAGATTAAGTCATCATGTGAAAACTAAAAATATCAATGGGCTTTTATTTTTATAATTTTCTAAAAATGCAACAAATATATCTAAATATATGAAAGATGACTAAAATGATTTTTTATTATTTTTTTATTACGAATTTCTAAGAAAAAGGGGAAATTTTTTTTTTATACGGTTTTCCCAAAAGTGCCTACATACTCGCTAGTCGAGATCAAATCAGTTGTAATTCTCTTCTCTTTTTTTTATAAAATATTTAGTGGGTTAATTTTTATTTTTAAAACCGAGCCAAGTTTACGTTTTTTTTATCAATTTATTATTTAAAAAAAAACTAAAAAATCTAATTTTCTTGAATTAAAGAAAACCCTAACTAACTAAATCTTTTGAAAATTCCGATTCAAATATTTTTTATTTTTAAAACCACTACGTGTCAAAAATGTCTTTCCTAAATTCTAACTATAAGACACATTAAAGATACGGTTAAAAAACCGTATCTTTATGAATATTTTTTCTGAATCTTAATCATAAGATATGTACTCGATATTTATCTTTCTAAATCTAAAGCGCAAGATACGATCTTGATACGATCTAAATATGCTTATTTTTCAAAACACGATTTTACTAAAAATATAATTTAATTAAATTTTATGAAAAATTTGGATTATCTAGAAAAAACAATATGAGAACAAATAATAAAAAACCTAAACAAAAACAAAAAATAGGTTAGTAAAATAATTGAAGTAAACTAATAAAAAACCTGAAGTCATCATGTTAACTTCGAATAGGGAGCTTCGGTCAGTTTTTGTTTGTGTGAATGGGACCTTGGTCGAATGTTGTGGATTGAATTGTATAGCTTATGATTGAAGGCCGTTCGTCTTCAGAGAATTATGTAATTAAAAAAACCCTTCAACGTCATATACCGATTAACTATTCATAAATTTAAAATCAAATTTTTCATATCGTTTTTTATTTTTTCTTTTAATTTTCGTTTTTATTTTTATTTTTTTTATTTTTCTGTTTATTTATTAACTTGGCTCAATTAATTGAAATAAAAAAATTGACAAAAATGAGGTATCTACAAGGTCTGTCATTTTTTTCCTCACAAATTTAAAATTCGAATAAACACTTCAGAAAATGAACAACTAATAACACAGCAGTCAAATGAATACAGTAACTTACGTTGTTTCACATACGCAAAATAGAGTATAATATGATTTAAGAAGAACTAACTACAACTCATACAAAACCTTTTCTCTGATACCAAAATATTGCGAATTGTAACCTAGAATAGACAAGATCAGTCGCTGAATGGGTCCAAGCTTACAAAAAGCTCGAAAATGGTTAATGGGGAAAAGTACGAAAAGAGTGACAAAGTTGAATGAAACAGTAAGCAAAAACCCATAAACAACTCTAGAGGATATAACGCACCAATGGAACTTCCGAAGACTCAAGGCATAATTTAATATGATGTACGAATTGGTCCAATGAGGTTACTCGCCACCTAACCTTGCTTAAGGGAAAGGATAAGAGTAATGCAGAGAATAAGCAAGCAAAGTTTACCCAAGGAAGAAAGTACTCCAGTGTATTAAAGGTAATCTGATAAGTTACAACTACAAGTACAAGGATATTTATACTGGTAAATTAAGGCAAATTGCCTAAAAGGGAAAAGACAATAAGGATATTTCCTAAAGAAGTAATGTACATGATACAAAAGGATAAAAATAAATATACAAGGAAAACAATCATTGGTACTATAGATTCTTCATACGATACTATACACGTGGCGATGTTACATTGACAAGGTTATTAAGAGATGCAGACAAAAAGTAAGGACAGGTGGGCTTATCTGAGTAGTGATGACTTAGTTAGTCCAAATTCTTTGTCTCTTGACTTCTCGAAAAAGATAATGCCGAGTAATTGGTCGACTCGGCATTAGAGTAATCATCAACTTGGCATAACACAAAATAATGGGCGGTCATACGGCATGACATTAACATGACATTCATCGTGCCAGCTCTTCTAGTCTCTGGGCTCGGCTGCAGGTCAAAGGTCTTGTAGCTTAATTCCCATCATTATACATAATCGTATCAATGGGGTTAAGAAGTGAGTAATACCCCCTTAACACATTGAATGTTGCTTTTATTGATGATAGATTACAAATTACAGTTCAATGTTGCTTGCAAATAAAATGAGCAACATTCTATTCTCTATTTATTTAAATGAATTCTTAAAGCCCAACCTAAAGTTATTTTGGAGTACATCATGATTGTGCTGCTAAATATAACGCACACTATAACTATTGCACTATCCTTAATGCTTGTAAAAGCATTAAGTTACTACGATGATTTGTTCAACAACATAAAAATGCATGAGAAAGTCCAAGTAACAATAGGAGAAGCGCTCTTTCATTTAGTTTCTACAAGTATGCATAAAAGTCCAAAGTATAAATAAAAAGACTCAAATGAGGATCACTCAATGACGAAGCACTAATCTAATGGAAATTTTACGATCCATGTTCCCAATACGCTCTTGCATTTCCAACTTAACCTCTTTAAGTTCCACTTCAACTCGATCATGTTATTCTACCATATCTTGTGATTCTAGCATCTTTTAGGCTTCAAAAGCAATCATCTCCATATTTGGCAAATGAAGTTCAAGCCACGTGCTCTAGCAACACTACTTACCAATAGCTACAAGTCTTGAGTAGGTACTGATTCCCAAGATTTGTCTAAGAGTAAAGTAGCTTTCCCAAAGAAGGTCATTATAGTATTTGTCACTTCAGAACCAAGACAAATCAATCCAACCTAAAAATCGCCCTCCATAACACATAAGTCCTCCAACAGTTGTAAAAGATCAGATGAATTGTGAACCTATGAAATGAAACATATGCCTTGGAAGACTAGGGTACCTCCACCACCACTATATGGGATACACTTCCTTTAATTTGCCTTGGTACCTCGATAGCTAAAGTGGGGTTGGTATGGTTAAGAGCTACCAGCGAAAGAATCTGGTTATACACTGGGGTGATATCATCGACTACAATGGTACCTAAGGAAATGCCATCTACTATACTATTCGGCTAGTTATCAAAGAGTTTAGCTGCCCTCAGAACCTCAGTATACTCCTGAATATCGGCCTCCTGTAAGTGCATGGCCTCATTGTCATCTCGATCAACAATATTGCTTAGTTCTTTCAAAGCTTAAGCTTAATTTTCAATTGGTTATTATGATTAATCCATTTCAGTTCAAATCTGCTTTGGTAAGTCCTAGTGATAATTGAGCTCCTAGGTACACCATACATTCCTGGTATCAAAGCTTAAGGTTAAGGTTAAGACCAAAAGTTGTGTAGTAATAGTCAATCTGCTGTTCGAGATACTATGTATGATTGTAGCTATCCGAGTGAAGTATAGTTACTGAAATTTTGTATTAGGAATGTCAAACCTTAGTATACAGGGAGAGATTTACGATGTCAAAAGTGATGCTCATGGTCATGGTTTGAGTTGCCTAATAAAAACCGTATATTATTGATGAGCAGATATAAGATCTTGTTGCTATTGTAGCTAATTTAGCTATCTCAGTAAATAAGGTCATAGAGAATAAACTACATGAGAGAGTTGCTGAGTAGGGCCAAAAAATGAGAGATAGGTCAAGGAGGCAGATGAACAAGCGAGCACTAAAAGCCTTGATTCGCTTAAAATATATATATAAATAAATCACGAATACTCTAACAAGTATACTGGATCATAATCAAGTAATATAGAAAAAGTAAGGTTGTCGATTCTTCAAGGACTAAGAAATTACTAATCCTATGCTAGTTCTTATCAATATTCAGGTAATCAAAATTAAATTAATTAATCTAATAATTATTCTAAAACTATTGAAAAGAAAATAACTATAGAAAATCTAAAATTAAGCAATCAATTGAGAATTGTGGGAAAACAGAATCCACCCTAGATTATATCAATCAAATTGTTATCATGTTATATAGATTAATAGCTATATGGTCATTCAAGTGAAATTATTATACCTTAAAACTTAAGGATTTAAACTCCTAATTAATTAGTCAGCTTCTACATTTTTCAATTAACAATAGACTCTAAATTACAATCATATATCTCTTGATACTATGATTTTCTAATGTCCTTAATCAATTATCCCTAATATCTTAGTAAATAATCAATCGTCAAACATCGCATTAATTTCTAGATAATTTCTAATTAATTCAATTAACTCTGCTTCCACATTGATTAATCAAATCAACTAAGAGTTTCTAACAAACCTTATATCAACTCCCGTATCATTAAGGTTTCTAACAATTATAATCGAAATCATAGAAATTGCAATCATGAATCATCCATATATCTCTCAATCCTATGACATGAACACAATCATCATCGTAATTATCTAGGGTTTTATCAATTCTTACAAATAAATTCAGCCAGCCATGGATTTGGAAACAAAAACACAAATACTAATTGAAATTGTAAGGAAATTCATAATTTAAAGCATAAGTAATTCACAGAATTGCATAAGAATAATTGAAATAGATGTCATCTATTTTGTATTGAAAAAGGTAATCTTCAATTGCAACTTCAAATTGGTCTCTACAACAAAAGCAAATTCTTCTCAATGATCCAAGTGATTCTTCTAAAGAATTCTTCAAGAACTAACTAAAGACTATTCTACGACTCTCTACGACTAAGGAAAGTGTATTCTCCAATCTCTCAAACGATGAAACGTAAGCTATTTATAAGAAAAATTAGGGTTGACTCGTGTGAAGTTTTTTTTTTATGAAGGCTAGCAGTATAAGTGCAAGGTTGGCGGCGTAGCCATCAAGGGCTAGTGGTGTTAACTTTAAAGGCTGTCGGTGTAAGTTGTAGGTCGGCTTTTAGGCCGATTGCCTTCATTCCCAACTTACACATATTGAATCGAACTTCGTTCCTTTGCATAAAATTACTCTAAATTGTCCTTAATTCCACTCTTGAATCCTCTAATTCCTAAAATGTCCAAATAAAAATAATTAAATACCAATTCTTAATGATTTCTATAAAATTAATAATAATTCTATCTTATTTTGCACTTTAAAACATAAAAAACATGCCTTTATTAAGCTTTTCCAGCAAACCACACACTACTACGACGTGCTGACAAAGTTGCTAAGAGAAGGTTAGAGTTAGACAAAGTGGAAGAGTACTAAGAAGAAGAAGACCAATATGTTGGGATTGATGAGTGAGAGTTCAGAGCGCCAAGAGGTGTCGAACATCTTAAGGTATAAATTCCAAACTTCAACAAGTTTGGTAATGGTAATGACTGCCTAGACTGGGAAGAGAGGATCGAAAAGATATTTGACTTTTATGATTATGATGATGCTGTCCGCATTAGAGTGGTCGCGTTAGAATTTTCTAGGTATGCGGCAATGTGGTAGAAGAAGCTATAGAATGTTCGCCTGAGGACCCGACGTGAGGTCCAAACATGGAATGAGATAAAGAGAGTTCTAAGGAATAGGTTCGTTCCTGAATACTACGAACATGACACTTTTCAACAACTCCAAGACTTAAGGCAAGGTAACAGGTCCACAGACGTTTATGTCTAAAAGTTTCAGTTGCTCATAATATGATGTGATGTTAACGAGCTTAAGACTTAAACTATAGTACGGTTCATCTCAGGACTTCGAGTTGAGATTGGTCATGTCATGGAATTACAAAGCCTCACAACTTTGGATGAAACCATCCATGTAGCCCAAAGAGTTGAAAGGCAACGGCGGAACCAGGCTAGCTAAATGCCGAGTAATCGAACCATGGTGCCAAATAGGACTGGCCTGCTGAATGGACTAGGGAATGACAGCACGTCAAACAGTTTCGAGATGGAACATCGAGGTCACGTGCTGAGTCGATCAGACGAGGGCCGAGGTAAGAGCAAGACCAAGGAACCTAAGATCCGAAGAGACCAGGGTCAGAGCTTAAGGAGGAAAACCCGAGAAATTAAATGTTTTAAATGCCTTAGTTATTGATATGTAGCTAATCAATGTTCGAACCACCGAGTTATGACTATAAAGGGAGATAAGCCTTAGTTTGAAGTATAAAGTGCAAGTAAAGGAGAGGAAGAAGTGGCAACCAATCAGATGCTGGAAGAATTTGAGGAAGATCAGGAGGCCAAGATACCCCCTAAGGGCGGAGCCGAGTATTGCTTTATTGTTCAGCGAACTCTTACTACTTTTGTGGCTAATGAAAATGAGCAAAGAGAGAACCTCTTTCATACGAATTACCAGGTGAATGGCAAGCTATGTGGCTTGATCATTGACGGAGGGAGCTATACCAACGTTATCACATAAGGGATAGTTAAAGCTATGAAATTGCTAACTCTTCCACACCCCAAGCTGTATAAGATTCACTGGCTAAACGAGAAAGGAGGATTACATGTTTCCGAGCAAGTCAGAGTGCCGATTACTATTGGTGATAGATATAAGGACGAGGTGATGTGTGATGTCCTCCCCATGTGTGCATCTCACTTATTACTCGGCCAACCATGGCTATTTGACTTGAGAGTGTTATAAGATGGGTATAGAAACACCTGTAAGTTTCAAAAGGATGGGAAGAAAGTTATATTGACACCTATGAGTCCTAAGGAAGTGCAAGAACCCAGAAAAGGTTGTTAAATCTCTACAGCAAAAGTCCTTGGTAATTTTCCGAGCTCAATTTGCACAAAAATTTAAGGCTGAGGACAATGAACTCCTCTTGGTCAGGAGACTCTTAAAGGTTAGAGAGACCGAGAACTTACTTGCCAAAGTGTAATAGTTACTTCAGGAATTAACTGACCTCTTCCCTACCGAGATGCTGAAAGGGTTACCTCCCTTAAGAAGAATTGAGTATTACATCGATCTTCAACCTGGAGCAACCTTGCCAAATCAACCCGCCTATAGACTCAATCTCAAATAGGCAGTTGAGCTGAAAAAGCAAGTTGATGAGATGGTAGATTGCGGATATGTCCATGAGAGCATGAGCCCATGTGCCATCCCAGCCATGTTAGTACCAAAGAAAGATGGATCATAGAGGATGTACATTAATAGCCATGCCAGCAATAAGATTACTGTTAAGTACCAATACCCGATCTCGCGGTTAGATGACATGTTCGATAAGTTGCATAGTGCATGCATCTTTTCGAAGATAGATCTTAAGAGTGGGTATCATCAAATACGAATGAGACCGGGAGATGAATGAAAAACAGCCTTTAAGACTCGAGATGGTCTATTTAAGTGGATGGTTATGCCGTTTGGTTTAACTAACTTACCGAGTACATTCATGCAACTCATGAATCATGTGCTCAGAACATTGATAGGCAAATGCGTTGTGGTTTATTTTGATGATATTCTGGTCTATAGTGCCGAACTTCTCGTTCATGTCGAACATTTGAGATTGGTGTTTAACATAGTCCACACCAAGAAATTATTCGGCATCCTAAAAAATGTGTGTTCTATCAAAGTGAGGTTGTATCCCTCGGATATGTCATTTCAGCGAGTGGAGTTCAAGTTGATGAGGAAAAGGTTAGAGCTATTAGTGAGTAGCCTACGTTGAACTAGCGCAGCCAAAGTCAGGAGCTTCCATGCCCTAGCTTCGCTCTATCGAAGATTTATCTGGTACTTCAGCTCCATAAATACACCATTGATTGAATTGACTAATAAGAATGTTGAGTTTAAATAGACAGAAAAGGCTCAAAGGAGTTTCAAAGATGTGAAGTATAAGTTGACGTCTGCTCCAATACTTACCCTATCAGCTTTCGAGAAGGTTTTTGAGGTTGAATGTGATGTGTCTGGTGTTGGCATTTGTGTTGTCCTTATGCAAGAGCGCTGACCTATTGCTTACTTCAAAGAAAATCTCCGAGATGCTGCCTTGAATTACTCAGCGTATGACAAGGAGTTCTATACGCTTGTCTATACACTTTAGAATTGGCAACATTATCTATTGCTAAGAGAATTCATCATCTATACAGATCATGAATCTCTCAAGCATCTTTATGAGCAACAGAAGCTTTCTCGGTGTCACGTTAAGTGGGTTAAGTTCTTGGAGACCTTTTACTATGTCATCAGGTATAAGAAGGGAAACACCAACACAGTGGCTGACGTACTCTCTCGCCATCATACCCTCATTATGACTTTGCAAGCTAAGGTGCTTGGATTTGGCATTTTACCTGATTGATATGAGCATGTCCCACATTTTGGAACATTAGTAGCTAAGTACAGTAATAGAGGAGCTATAGATGGATTCTACTTGAGTGAGGGGTTCTTGATGAAGGGAAAGCAGATTTGCGTGCTGAGTGGTTCTACAAGGGAGCTACTGGTTCGAGAAGCTCATGTCGGGGGTCTAACTGGCCATTTTAGGGAAAAGAGGATGATTAAGACATTGAAGGAGCACTTTTACTAGCTTGGGATGATAAGGGATGTGCACCAAATACTTAAGAGGTGCAAAGTGTGTAAGTATGCAAAAGGGAAGAGAGAACCCTATGGAGAGTATACATCGTTACCAATTCCTGAGTGGCTGTGGACCGATCTAAGCATAAATTTCATGTTCAGCATTCCCCACACACCGAAAAGACATGATTCAATCATGGTGGTGGTCAATCGGTTCAGCAAGATGGGCCACTTCATCTCTTGCCACAAAATCAATGTGCTTGATTCATCGCTAACCTCTTTTTGTAGGAAATTGTGCGACTGCATGGAGTGCCAAGGAGCATTGTATCCGACCATGATTCCAAATTCATGAGCTTCTTTTAGAAGACCTTATGGAGGAAACTCATCATTAAGCTCTTGCTTAGTACCTCTTGCGATCCCCAAACAGACGGCTAAACCGAAGTAGTTAACATAACCATCGGTAATCTCCTACGCCTTACTATTGGAAAGAACTCTTGTGACTGGGATTTATGCCTGCCCATTATTCAATTTTCTTACAATCGCTCCACTCACAGCTCCACTGGAACACCACCATTTGAGGTTGCTTATGGACTTAACCAAAACCTACCCTTGGACTTAGTTAATAGTCCAACTACACAAGGGGAGAGTCAATCCAGCCTGCAGCGTACCAAGGAATTTCACAAGTTACATAAAAGAATTGTTGAGCAACTAGCCAAAACTGTAGCTCGATAGAAGGAAGTAAGAAGCCGTAGAAGGAAACGAATTGTTTATGCCCCTGGGGACCTTGTTTGGATCCATCTTAGCAAGGAACGCTTCTCTAGCAAAAGGATGAACAAACTATCTCCCAGAGCGGATAGCCTCTATAGGATCTTAAGGCACATTAATGATAATGCCTACGAGATTGAGCTACCAGAAGGTCTCAGCATATCTGCCACATTCAACATCACCGACTTAACTCTACGTATGCTAAAAGATGATAAAGACCAAGATTTGAGAGCAAATCTTCAATAACGCCAGGGAACTGATGAACTGCCGACCAACGGTCCCATTAATCGTGCATGGCTCCGAGGACTCCAATCCCTCACCCAGCAAATTCTCTCTCGATAACCTACTGATGACGATAAAGTTTATGCTGAAAGAATGTGGTTGAACTTGTTGAGCTCCCTTAATTATCATACGTTGATTTGTACACTCGGTAGTGATGACACCGACCATTCCCTTACCAAAGACCCTATGCCGAGCAATCTAACCAACTACTACCGAGAAGTTCCTGTCGAGTGACGAAAGACTTACTTAAACGGTCGAATGGTTTTCTCTCGGCATGCTACCATCTCTCTTATCCCAGCCCTTTTATTGCCGCAACATTTTGACCCCTCTCGCCTACCGTACTCAAAGAATATTCAGATGAGACCAATGTTGTACTACCACCTATCTACCTTGTTTGACATTGTACTACTTTTCCATTTTTGGAATCCTTTTTTTGTATATATTTTCTTGTAATTTCATTATTGGTAATGCTGCCTTAGGGACTTACTATAAATAGTCCTTTTCTTTTGTAAGCTGGATATAACTTACACTTTACTGAATATTCTGTTCTTATAAGACAACCCTCTCCAAGTTCATATTTTCTATACTCTTATGTAATCTTGCCGAGTAGCTTAGGTTTAGTAGCGGGTGGACCTTAACATCAACTTGTACATCATATCAAGTATGGTGTCAAGTCATGTTGTGTTCATTGGTGAGTTACATCCTCCGAGCAGCTTCATGTCAGCTACTCTTGTTTGGTTGTAGACCATTTCCCTCTAATTTTCTTCAATATCTTAAAGGACCTAGTTTAGTTCAAATCTACCTCGGTAGGTCCTAGTGATAATTGAGCTCCTAGGCATACTAAGATTCATCATCACTTTCACCATCATCGGCAACCTCAATAGGATGATTGCTTGTTTAGGGTGCTTTACTAAAGCCATGTCAAATAAGGCAAGGAGAAAGAACGGAAGGGAGCTTCTTAGATGTCTTGTCTTTCTTCAAAGCGAGAGTAACATTCTTATTATCCTTGTCCTACAAGGAAACAAAGAAAAGTGATGAGTAAATAAGTCATGAGACGCAAAATGTAAATATTGAGAGGATGATATTAACGAGATACCTCACAAATCTATCAACACTTGATTTGTCTAATGGTAGGTAATTTGAGGGTGGAATGGTCATTCTTGTTCTTATTTCTTGCACTGGAAAGTAGCTTCTTCTTCTCATTGGGAGCTCGACATAGGAATTCATCCTTATAAATAGTCCTCACCAGAAGCTTACTCTCGATTAGTGTAATCACATATTTCTTAAAGTCTTCTAGGCAACTCGTCTAATACATAAGCTAACCAATGGAGGTGATCCCACAATGACTAATAGATGGAAAAAACAATTGCCTCATTCCTAAGCAGATATTTCTAAAGTCAACTGGGCTTAGTGACCTACAAGACTCATCGAAATCATCATCAACTGATATTTTTGAAGGAACCCCTTAGTCGAAACCAAATTGGTAAGAGCAACTCGGTGTAGTATGTATAACATCACCCTACACTCCAAATAACGATTGTAGGAGTCACCCCAATTAAGTAAAGAGGGGAGACCCCCAGGTGAACAATAAAGGATTAAACTAGCTTCAGCAACATTAAGTCTTTCCCTTACACCAAGTAAATTCATGATTTCCTTCAATCTTTTCAGATAAAAATGTAGGAACCATAAGTATTCGAGTATCTTGCTGACATAGGGGCAAAAAGTGACTTCTTTATAGTTATCAAAAACATGCAATAAAGCACCTAAAGGTTGCTTATTGACCTATGTCCAAGCTTGCGGCTTTCTACATTTAGGCCCATCAAGATAGGAGCTATAGTACCCCTTACACCACTCACAAAAGAAAATATGCAAGAATACTACATCTATATGGGACATGATAGCATACCAACCCATCGATTGAATTGAGGCCTCGTAATAGAGATCAAAATGCCGATACAATGATCCTAAGTAAAATAGTCCTAAGGTGAAACGCTCTCATGCACTATACGGATCACCAAGTGAAAGAAACGTGGGCTCACACCATCTTCTAGGTTGCTAGGAAACACGTACAATGATAGTCAACAAACAATAAAAGCTTCCAATTCATACCTATAAGAAGAAACCGTTCATGAGATAACTCAATTAGATTCGCGAAATGGAATAACAAAAGTAAGAGTGTTAGTACTCACTTGTATTCCTCATTCCCTTCGAAGAAATGTCTCTCCCAGGCGTTAAAAGTAGCTTTCCTACGACTGTCTATGGCTTGCTTTCTTTCAACCTCCAAAGTAGAGATTAGGTCTTGATCCTCTTCAGAAATCATAGAAGTGGTGATATTAGTCACGCCAAAATCACAAAGATGCAGAAGTGTTCTAACATCCTCAAGAGTAGGAGTGATCTCACCCTACGTAATCACAAAAGTGCGTGTCTAAGTGCTCCAATGACATATTATTGCCCTCTAAATCTCCATGTCTTTGGATCAAAGAAAGTTGAAATGGAAGGAAATATATACTAGAAAATATACGTCCGCTTTCTCTAAAGTATCAACATAGGCCAAGTTGCTCAAGATATGATTTACCTAATCAACCCAACCAGCTATGGGTATCCGAGGGAAGTGAAACAAGCTTTCAAATAGTGAGACCTCTTTCTTCTCATTTCTAAATCGGAGTGTTGAATCCTCTTTTATATTTCGCCTCTTGTGCACCTAAGGTTCTTGTCTTATGAAGTATAGGGCACCCTAAGTAGTCGGTTGTTTATATAAGTCTTGTCTTCTTACATCTCTCTAAAAGGAATCTTCTTTTATTGTTATGTCGAGCTACTTGTCACGTGGTGAGGACATGGCCGAAATGCAACCATCCTGAATGGTTAATACTTGTTCGCCCTTACTCTTCTTAGGCATCTTCTTCTTGGACTCCTTGCCCATCTTTAAATATTACCTACAAACATAAGTAATAAAGGTTATTAAGGAAAAAGGAATAGGAAAGATATAAGGATCAACTAGAGAGAGATAGACATGACGGCTAGTATGAATATTAAGAGTACAAGAATTTCATTATTCATTACATAAGGAAGCTAAAATGCATGGACTTAGGAATTACACTCATAGAGTATGGAAAATGAAGATTATGTGAAAAGGACCCAAGTATAAAACTGTTATGATTGAAGGTGAGAGAAATTACCCTAAGCTCACTTCAAGAAGAGGGACATCCATATGTGAAAAATACCAAGAGGAAATGAAATTAAAAACCATATGTGTGCGCTTATGGCTAAAATCGAACATATGACTTTGATGTTAAACTATGTGCCTCATGCCAACTAAGCTACTACAACTTTCTTATTTAAAAATGACGTATATAGCACTACATATGGCATCTGCTGCCTATGCACAATTGTAACTTCCTAAAAGTCAATTTATTACTCTCTCTCTTTAGCCTCAAGCATTCTGCCCCTCCCTCTTCATATATTCCTTCTTTGTGTTCTATACTCATGCAAACTTGTGTCCTCCACCTCGCCATTAGTCTTTAGCCATTAAAAACAAAGCACAACCCAAATCTTCTCTTCCCTCCCTTGACCTTCTCACTCTCCCCTCTTATGTGCTCCCACATCTCTCTCTCTAATGAGTAATATGCTTCACACAACATAATTCCACTTCACCCTTATTATTGAGCTAATAATAGCAAACATAAATACTTATTGAGCTATCACCTCCTTTATACAACTCACGTTACCCATATGTACATGGTACCCATAGAAAACCTTATTTCCTCTTATTGGTCTTGTACCTCAAAGCAATGCCACTGCAGAAGCAAATCCTCCAACAAGATTGACTTCTTCTAAAGACAGAACCACAAATCTGCCCTTTGTCGGCGTTAAGTCTTTCCCTCCCTTCACTTAATGAATTTTATTACTCATAATAGCTCCAAAAACACTGTTCCAAAATTGATCAACTTTGAAATTCATCTCTCTCATACGTATACAGTCACCAAGCAACACTCTTCTACAATCGCATAGATTGACATTCGAAGCCACTGTCATTGCGTGGGCATATCCTCCATTGAAACCTACCTCTCCCACTATCTAAGTCACAAATTTACCCCTAATAGGCCTCAGTTCTTCATCCTTCCGTGCCTCACAAAGTATACTACACCTAGCCATCCTAGCGACACCTTCCCCTGACAACTCAATCTCAACCTCTTGTCTCTTAACACATCCTTCGATATTATCAATATCTATCCCAATTGTTCCCTATTGTCACAATTGTATTCCTTCGTAGTCTCATATTGCTGGCTCTTCTTCTATACTCAACTGACCACCCTAATCCATGGATAGAATGGCAACCTTCCTGAACAAATTCTTTTCTCTCCACCATCTACATAGCTTATCAATAACAAACCGAGGGTGATAAGGACCAAATCTTTGATACCAATATGATAAAAATCGAAATAAGAAAATGTAGCGGATCTGGAAATCAACAAGAATGGGTATTCAAAGAAAATGGATACGAAGAATGGGAAGAGTTTTGATAATGAATGTGGATGGATATAACTCAACAAGACATAAATACAATCGAAAGTTTGAGCTTGAAATAGAGTTTGATACAACTCATGAACACTATATGTTACTCGGGGTTCCAAATGAAGGTTAGATATGACTCACTAACTGGTTCAAATGAGAGGGTTCACCATAATCCTAAGAATAAGATTGATGAGAACACGAGAGAGATTAAAGAGAGTAAACGACACTCAATAATCCAGCAAACACAACCTTAAGTACAGCCTCGCTCGAAAGAGGAAAGTTTCACTCTCTATATATCTATCTGTCTATCTATATGTCTATCTATGTGTGAAACAGTTGCTATTTATAACAAGTCTTAAACCCTAATGGAAAAACTGTAAATAATGTACAAGGCCTTAAACCTTAAAGAATTGGGCCTATAAATAAAATGAAGGAAAACAAATATAAGAATACAAAACTGTGCATTTTACAGGACTCGGTATGCAGTCACTCGACATGTCCTGAGAGGAGTAGTATCTGAACTAGACGGGGTCTGCAGTTGGATGTGTAAGTTTAGGAAGGAGTCCCTGAAGTCTCGCGTAGCTTGGCTGAGACACCAAAAGGGTCGGCTCATAATTGCCGAGTCCTAGAATTAGTCAACACTAGTCTCTTAGGGCCGTATCATGTGGTTCTTTAGCCTTAAGTCCTTGGTTGTGTGATCGCTCATCTTCTCAACAGACAATAGGCTTGTTGTTAAGTAGTTCCTTTTCTTCCCTTTAGCTTTATGTCATTTGCTTGGCCTCAGCGAAATTTGTTTGGCCTTAGCCTTGAACTGTTCGGCATCTTCTTCTGAAGGGTTGGTGTCGACTTAGACATAGCTGGAGGCTGATTCCCATTAGAGGGTTTAGCTATCGACTATTATAAATACACTCCCATCTATCCTTCTAGATCAAACATAAATCCCCCTTACCCTTAGAACTAAATCTAATTTCCAATAAGGGATGACCTTACTTGAACAAAATTTGTTCTTTAGGCTTGCATCGCTATATCTTTGAGTTCTTAGGAGATAGGAATCGAAGTCTGGTAGATAAACTATAGTCGTGTGATCAAAGCATGATTAATAGCTATGTTGCCTGTGCTTGGGCTGCTACTAGCCATAGAGGATCTGCCCTTGCAAGCCTGAAGCTAGTGGAGAATTTGAATAGGATAAGGGAAGCGAATGCACAAGAAGAAATTTGGAGAGAAATTAAGACTTTTGGTTGATCAGTTCATGAAGGAAGGAGTCAAGGATTTGTGGAATGAAGGTGATGGTTTGTTAAAGGCCACCTAAGCCAATTGTACGAAGTGTTTTGCAATTGAATCGCGAGGTAAAGTTAGTTAAGACCCTTTTTGATTTGAGAAAATTAGCATTTGATATAAGTAGTTTGAATCGGAGTAGTTATAGTAATAAAAAAAAAATGTGTGAATTACCTAGTGCTTTGCATATTGAAAGGTTTCTTAAATTAGTAAATCTATTAAAATCTAGTTACTTAATTCCTTTTGAACACATAATGAAAATTATCGAGATGGCTTTAGATAATGTGACATATAATACGATGGATAGAGTTTTAAGGATAATAATGATGATGTACAGGTGTTTGATTTATTACCTAAGTATCTTAATTTTCTACGAAATTTAGGAGCTATTGAGCAGGGTACCAGGTATTCATGTTCAGTTATGGATAAATTGTTCGAATGTGGCTGTTCTTAAAGGTAGGTATTGAAATTAGTTAATATTTTTGGAGAGTTTCGATTTTTGGATAAAGAGAGGGGGAGGCATTTTTTTAGGAAAGGTGATTGTTGGGATGGAGGATGTAGAATTGCAAGATTTACCACCAGTAGTTTATCAATTGTTGTTTTTAGTATCAAAAGGGTTTTGCAAGAGGGAAATTGTTAAAGGGATTATAGTATTTTTTGGGATGGAGAAGAAGAAAGGGAATTCTTCAATTATTAAGCAATTAGAAGGCACTGTTTTGGCTTCATTTGAATTTCTTAGTGAAGCAAGATCCTTCTCTTAGGAAAGAGGTATTCAAGTTGGTGAAATCAAGTTTTGAGGGTTACAAAAGTCAAGAGGTTTAGTAGGAGTTCTATGGGAATCCGTAAAAACTCTGTTCTTGCACTTGTATTACTATTACAAGCTTGCAAAAACACTATGGAGAAGGTGGTTTTACAAGCTAGAAATCAGAGTCACAATAGGAGGGAGCATATAATTCCAACTATTATGTAACTTGCTTTTCTACTACTAGAGTTTGTAGAAGGAGGAAACCAACGTTTAGTTGGCAGTTTTGATAATTTGTTGGGCATTGAGCAATTAGGGATTCATGTCATAAAAACACTATTTTAGATTCATGAGATGGCAAGAAACGAGATTATTGAGCCATAATTATCCTTATCCCATGCTAGAGCTTGTTCCTTGTTTAAAAAAATTGATGAATTATTTTACTTTCATGGATGGAAAAGTGGAAAGTATTCTTGGTTAGAAAAGATGATGCAATGATGCAAAGTTAGGCACCCTTGAGAAAGATAGGAAAAATGATGCCTATTACTTTTAACTAGAATTTTCTAAGTGGTGCTAAGCACTATGGGTAATGAATTAGAGAAAGCAACAAATGGAAAGAAGGCAAACCTTGAAAAGGAGCTTATAGATTTAGTTGAATTTGATGTCTTGTTAGAGAAGAATACTTATACATCAACATCATGGCAAGGTAATGGAATTAGAAAAACTAAGTTGCAAAAATGCAGTGCATGGTGCACTTGAAAATGTTGATTCAGGTTGTACAAAGTTCATGCAAGAACAGGTTCTCTTCTTTACTATTCCAAGCCTATGCCGGCTTATGCAAATAGTGATGGAACTTTATGATGGTGGAATCTCTTCCACTTGTACAAAATCAAACAGTCACGGTCAATCATCCTCTAGAAAGAGTTCAAAATGTTCTAAGTTAATATCTATTATTTTGAAATATTCCATACACCATATCAAGTCTTTCAGTAATGAAGGAAAAGATCTATCGATGACTCCAATTTAGGGAGATACTAAGGTGCTTGGCTTGGAACTGCAAAAATTGATTTTTCTGATCAAAGGAAAAAAGTTAAGGACATAAAGGGGGAAGAAGTTAGTTGCTAACCTTTAGCTCTTTACTTCTATCCAATGGCTAATTGGTGTTTTTTTATCAACTTCCTACAGTGGTGTCCTTCACCAATAATGTCTGATAATGATATTTGTCTTCTTCAAGAGCAAGATCTAACTACCATTAGAAATGTGACCTGCAATGACCATAATGTAGCAATAAGGTTATAACGGTGTAATTAGTATTTTCATCATCAAGCTCCACTAATTATATATAAAAAAAAAAATTCAAGAGGGCAAGTTGTTTCACGAAGCAATAATAGTACTTACCACAAGAACGACAATTTCGGTCTTTAAGTAGCCTTTCTCACAGCATCAACGGTTTTGAGTGATTGTGATGGCTGCAAACTACGATCTTTGAATACCACTACACTTCTTCTTCTTGGTTTTCCTCCTTTAATAAGTTTAGCTATTCACAACTTCAATGTGCTCCCATAGCTTCGATGGTCTTCAATCTTCAATGGCTGCTACAGCTTATCTTACTTAGTCCTCAAATTTTAGATTGAAAGAAATTTAACATTGTGTTAAAATGTTTAAGTGAGGAATAAAAGAAAATGAAATTGAAGATATGTATAGGCTAAAAGAAAATAAAATCGAAGAAGAGTATATATGAAGCAAGAAGTAAGCAGAATCGAAAACAAAGGTGTATAATAGAAGAATTTTGTAGAATATGTAGAGCAGGGGAAGTAAATGTAAGGAAATTTGAGGAAGTAGATGTACATGAAGAACTAAAGTAGAGCATTAATGAAGAAAGCTTGGAAGATAGTAGAATAGAATGAGAAAAAGGGTCAAACAAAGAAGGTAGTCCATTCAAAGGAAATAATGATGAATGAATGAACAAGGGATTAAATAAGTAATATGGATATGAAGAAAAGGGAAAGAGCATCATTGAAGCAAGCATTCAAAATGAGCATTCGATGATTGGGAGTTTATTACATGGATGATTAGAGGAAGAGGCTAATGGAAAATAGGAGAAGGAATATATAGGGGGATGGATCATAACAGAAAATATTCTCGGATATATTTTGTACTAATCAAATCACGACACCTCAGTGGTTTGTTTAAAGGGAATTTTTTTTTTCTATTAAGAGTACTTTAGTTTTATCCTCATGATGAGCATTGCTCCTATTAGCATACCATCTAGCAGTTTCTATTGTTATGGGCCTGTGATTGAAAAACAAATTTTTTTTTTTTTGAGTCCACAAAGATGAAAGAAACAAATATTGATACGATTCGCTACTACAGAAGCAAAAGAAAAATTGTTTACTAAAGCGCTACGTTATTTTTCTCTTTTTTCTCCCCATGTGAGGGACTCATTTCAATAAACTGAAGACACTTAGCTTGACCATAATGCAAATGAAGTGTCAAGATTAAATCATGATTTGGTTTACAAAGTTTAAATTGAAGCTTCAAAAAGAATGTGAAATACAAATATGAGTAATCATGATGTTATAAGCCTGAAGCAACATATATATATATATATATATATATATATATTTAGTTAGCCCTATGAGTTTTCCATGATAAAAGAACTTAGTCATCTAATGATGTTAGAGGTGGACCCTTATATTATACCTCATCAAGAAAGATGGAATGACATAAGAAGCAATCCTTTCAACATGAACAATTGTATTCTAGATGAAAAAGAGAGAGAAAAGGGAAAGTGTATTTGATTCAAGTGATTCGAGGGCTGTTATGCCTAAGTCAATGGGGATACTTAAGGAATATAAAAACAAACAATTTAGTCTTGGCGCAACATATAAGATTTGATTAGTGTACATCGTCTATATTATATGAAGACCTTACACGAAGAATGCTCTGATACATAGAGTTGGTATGATGAGATCACCAATGTAGACTTAGTATATAAATTCAATTCAACGACACCAATAATTGTGAAGATCAAATTGAAGAAATGAGTCAGCTTAAAAATGGACAACTTAAAGAAGATTTACTTCAGTATTGTTATGGGGGGAATGTACAACTTAATCTAGTCAAGATATGACACATAAATATGGAGTGCTGCAAATTTGCGTACTAAGCCAATTCTCAAATGAATTCAGCGATGATACAATTATTCAATAGCATGTACACGCTAGAGTTTATTGAAAGGCTCGTTTAATGCTCAAATCCCTTCAACTTTGTTCGAAGGACTTTAGTCAAGGAGTAAAATGTAGAGAGCTAAATCTAATTCATGAGCCCAATAACGAAATAGATTTGACTCTTTAGGCTAAGGTAACAGGGCTCGGAGAGTCAAGCCTATGAATTTCGAGATGATCAAAAGAGATTTGGCATGGTGAGCTTGAAGTAGGGCCCATTAGATCGGTCCGTTTGATCTAACCTTTCTTGATTTGGCTCACACTAAAAGATAATAAAGCCCTTTATTTGAGCCTAAACTTATGAAAAAAGCCCACTTGATGTCCATTTATATAAGGCTTCAATCCTAGCCATTAATCAACATCATGATCCAGTGGATCAAATCTACCGACCATCCTCTATAAATACCCCCTTAATTTCCTCATTTGGGAGAGAGACAAATTCCCACTAATGCCATGACTTTGCTAGAATCTTGTCTCAAAGATCAAATACTCGAACACCATAAAAACGCTACCTATTCTTCATTAATTGTGGAGTTTGATACCATCGCACTCCTCTACTTATTACTTTATGTGTTAGAGCTTACCAAGACTACCTACACCTCCTCCCTGTCTTATCTCACTTGATCATCCCATACATGTAAGTTAAGTAATTTCCTTAATCACGTATAGCGTAGTATAATACGCAACACGTACGTGACCTCTTTTGTTTCAAACCCCACACAAAGTCTTACCCATTACCTACCTTATATGGTATAGATTCACAAATTTTGGAACCAAAACATACCTTATAACACCATAAAGCCATTATAAAACTTGTATCCTATGGATTCCACAAGTTACCATAACGTAAAGGGTACTCTGGGAAATTTGTAATTTTTTCTTATCTTCACATAAATTTCAAGTTTATGTTATACTAAAAAGGTAATCATACTATAATATATAACTTCGGAAGCACTTTCCATTTTTATATTCAATCTTTTTATGTTATTATTAATATATTTCTATAATTATTCTTTCAAATCATGATATCTTTCATATTTAATTTCCATTATATTCATTATTTATTCACATTTTTAAGATATTATATTTATTAGTAAATTTAATGTAAAGGCAATCCCAATTATTATTCACATTAAGCCATCTATGCAGAATCACAAACCTTTCTCCTTTTTCTATTTCTTCTTCTCTTTTTCCTCTTTTGCTCTCTCTTATTTCTCTTATTGTATCAATTTCTTTCCTTTCATCATGTCAATAGTAATTAGTTTTGCTTTTTTTATTTTATTTTATCTAGTTTTATCTAATATGGTTACATATTCTCTTTACCTCTTTGTGGTACTATTTTTAAGTACTTATTTGTTTTACTATTGACATCATTTTAATTTCTTCCTCTTTGATATAGTTGTTGAAGATTTAGTATTTTTATTTTTTTCTTACATATATATATGTATGTATGTATATTGGGAAGAATTAGGAATTTAAGTTTTTATACTCGTACTATAATCACTAAAGGATTATGGTTTTAAAGATTTAATGTAATACAAGCTCTCAACTGCAAAAAAGGTAATTATTATCTATTTGTTCTTATTATTTTATTTTTACTCATAAATCATAAGTTTATACAATAACAATTAAGTGGTCTCCATTTTGCACTTTTAAATTTTTTTTATTTTCTAAACTATTCCTCTAAGGTATTTTTGCTTGGATCTTTGATTTTATGATATAGATTATGTTAATTTCACTTGTTAAGACCTTTATATACAATATTTTTGTAACCTAATGTGAAGGTAACTTTTAGTTTCCATATTTTCTAGTGTTTTCTTCAACATTTAGTTTTTTTGTCTTGATTATTTACTCTTTAATCATTTCACAATATATGAATGTTTTATAGTAAATTTAGCTCCAAAAAAAAAAAAAAACACTAGCATAATTTTACAATAACAAAAAGATTATAAAGAACAGAATCATGGTTTGTGCATTCATCCAAATTATTTATGATTAGTTGCTATAGTTATTTGATTCTAATGTTTGTGTATTCATCTATAAACTGCTTTTCAAGATGATTAATAATTAGAAAAGCTAAGTTGTACAATTTAGTTATTTAGATACACTACACATATCATTAGATTAACATTTGAAAATTCATGCAATGGACTATCCTATTCCTTTTTCTTTATTGAAACATATTTTATTTTTATTTTAAAGTTTTTTATTTTTTTCTATGAACTACAAATATGCTTCTTGATATGTCTCCAAAGTCATATACATGGAAACTGCACCACAACGAACAAGAAACAAAGAAATGAAAAAGGGTTTAGCAAATCCAAATGGCTATCAACTGGATATGATGCATTGACAGATCCCACTTAACTTAATCCTAACACTCGATATGACAGACGAATGTAGTATTAAGACCGCTCACCACTAACTGTTGCTAAAGGCATTAGATAAGAGCTGAAGGACGAGAGAGAAGATATGAGTACATGCTCTCAAAGGAGAAATATCTATATTCAATGATGTAGAGTCATGATGTTTGCATACAAGCAAATGGGAGCTTATATACTCACCCTACTAGGGTTACAATATATACATGAAAAGATAGAAAAGGGGAGTTTACAAATAGGATACATAAGATATGCAAAAAAGGGTAAAAAAGACAAAGATTATTCTATACAAAAAATTAAAGAATCCTTTTGGAATGTTATGCCAAAAAATGTGTTAATAGGCAATTGGAGGCTTGTAGTACAATTGGCTAAGCTATAATGAATTTTGAGGCTGCTTGGCAATTGCTGGATCTTGCTCAAGCGATGTTAAAAGAAAGTCGATAATCAAAACTAACCTGGTCTAGTTCAAGTCAAAGTTTGGGTATTGAAGGGTATTCTACCTCTCCAAGTTGGGTGTTTAGGCAGCTTAACTTGGTTTGTCATCTAAAACTTGATGGGAATCAAGCTACAGGACCTCTGACCCGTAACTGAGCCCGAGGACTAGAAGAGCTGGCACAATGAATCCTTATGTTCCAACCAATCTTTGCTGAGGACTACCCATTATTTTGTGTTATGCCGAGTTAATGATTACTTTAACACCAAGCCGACCAATCACTCAACATTATCCTTGCCGAGAAGCCGAGAGACAAAGAATTCAGACCGGCTAAGCTATCCCTGCTCGGATAAGCTCACCTATTCGTACTTTTTGTCCGCATCTCCTAACAACCTCGCTAATGCAGCATCGCTACATGTACAATATCATATGAAGAATCTATAGCATTAATGATTATTTTTCTTATATATTCATTTTTACCCTTTTGTATCATGTATATTGCTTCTTTAAGAAATGCCCTTATTGATTTTTCCCTTTTAGGCAAGTTACCCTTACTTACAGGTATAAATACCCTTATACTTATAGCTGTAACTTATCAGATTACCTTCAATACACTTGAGTACTTTCTTTCTTGTGTAAATACTGCTTGTTTACTCTCGACATCACTCTTGTCCTTTCCCTTAATCAAGGTTAGGTGGCGAGTAATCTCATCAGATCAATTCGTGCATCATATCGAATCGTACCGTGAGTCCTCAAAAGTTCCATTGGTGCGTCATATCCTCTAGAGCTATTCATGGGTTTTTGCTTACTATTTCATTCATCTTTATCACTCTTTTTATACCCTTCCCCATTAACCCTTTTCGAGCTTTCTGCAAACTTAGACCTATCCAAAGACTGGCCTTGTCTGTTCTTAGTCACAGTTCGCAACATCTTGGTATCAGAGAGAAGGTATTGTGTAAGCTATGATTAGTTCTTCTTAAGTCCTATTATATCTATTTTGCATGTGTGAAACAGAGCAAGTTACTATGTTTATTTGACTACTGTGTTATTAGTTGTTAACTTTCTGAAGTGTTTGTTCGAATTTTGAATCTGTGAGGAAAAAAATGACAGACCCAAATATGAATATTAATACTAGTGATGACAGTAGAGTTGTCTACCATAGACAACAATCTCAAGGAACTCCTAAAAGCATTGACGAAAGACTTAATGAGGTAGCTAATCATTTGGTAAATTTGACCCAAGCTGTTCATGCCCTGTCTTACCAATCTACTGAGGCCGCGTAAAACACTACACAAGCTGCTCAACCTATTAGAGGTCAGAACCTAGCTCGACCAGTTCGAGGTAGAAGAGTTGGCGAACGAGTAAGGTGAAGGATAGACCTGAAAGAGCTTAATGAGGAAGAAGAAGAGTATTTTGAAGAGGAGCATGTACGAGTCCTTAGAGCATCCGACCATGTAAAGCTTCGGATTCCAAGTTTCAATGGATCTGGGAATACTGATGAGTATCTGGATTGGGAAAAGAAGGTGGAGTGCATATTTAATTACTATCAATATAAGTATTATGAGAAAGTGAGGACTGCTACCGTTGAATTCTCCAAATATGCTACCATGTGGTGGAAGAATTTTCAAGCCACGAGAAGAAGAGCGGGGCATGAGAGATTAACACTTAGCCTAAGATGAAGAGAGTGCTTAGAAACAGATTCATACTGGAAACATATCTCCAATATACCTTCACTCGACTTCAGGAGCTGAGACAAGGAGGCTGAATTTTTTATGAGTATGTTCAAGGATTCCAAATGCTTATGATAAGATGCGAAGTGGAGGAACTACCAGCCCGAGCAGTCTTAAGGTTAATTATTGGATTAAGAGGAGACATCCTAGACATTGTGGAGCTCTAACGATTTGACACAATGGATGAAGCTGTTAGGATTGCCCAACGAGTGGAGAGGCAAAGAAGGAGCTAAGTAACGACTAGAATACCGATTAGCCAACCAAGACAGGTAAGTTACTAAGCTCAGTCTAGTAGCGAGCTGAGTAAAAGAGTTAATGTTAGAGCTGAGCAGAAAGGCCAACCTAAAGATATAGTACCGACTCGAACGTATGAGAAGGGGTAAGGATCTAACATGAAGACCAGCCAGATCAAGTGTTTTAAATATTAAGGGTTCAGACATATAGCTGGTCAGTACCCAAATCGCAAGATGATGATCATCAAGGGAGACATCCTAAAGTTAGAAGTAGAGAGTACAGATGAGGAACCCGAGGAGGAGGAGGTTCCTACCAAGAAAGAACTGATTGAGGAGGAGGTGTATCCCAAAAACTTAAACCAGTTACTCATGGTTGTCCGACATACTATGAGCGTAGAACCCTCACGGAAGGAGGAGTAGAGAGAAAATTTGTTTCATACCACCTGTAAGGTGAATGATCAAATGTATGCTCTCATTGTGGATAGTATAAGTTACACTAATGTGGCATCAGCCGATCTTGTTTCAAAACTAAAGCTGCCGACTGTTACACATCTTAGGTTGTACAAGTTGCACTAGTTGAGTCAGAAAGGAGCATTACATGTTACTCGGCAAATACTGCTACCAATCACTATAGGGAATTACTCTGACCAGATCCTCTGCAATGTGCTGCCTATGTATGCTTCCCATGTGTTGTTGGGTAAGCCGTGATTGTTTGACAGGAAAGTTATGCATGACGGCTACAGGAACACATATATGTTCAAGAAGGATGACCAAAAGATCACGTTGAATCCAATGCTGCCGAGAGAAGTTAACAAGTTACAAACAAAACTTACTTGTGGATCAAAGAAGGCTCTAGTGATGAGTAAAGCTAAGCTCCGAGAAGCCATCAATGCTAACGAGTCGACCCTATTGTTGGTTAGGTGACTATTAGAAGTTAATGAGCGGGGTGAGCTTCCCCAAGAAATCAAGGAGTTGCTAGATGACTATGCCGACCTGTTCCTAGAATAGTTACCTGCGGGATTGCCCCCAACACAAAGCATAAAACACTGCATTGACTTAGTACCTAGCATTGCACTATCGAATAAGCCAACTTATCGGATGAATCCTAAGCAGGCTTCTAAACTCCAACGTCAAGTTAATGAGTTACTAGAGAGAAGCTATGTAAGAAAGAGTCTCAGCCCTTATACTGTTCCTACACTTTTAGTGCCGAAGAAGGGTGGAATCTGACGGATGTGTGTTGACAACTAAGCCATGAACAAAATCATGATCAAATACAAGTATCCGATCCCAAGATTAGAAGACATGTTGGATGAGCTAAGTGAAGCCAAGATTTTTAGTAAGATTGGTCTCAAGTCTAGCTACCATCAAATCTGCATAAGGTCAAGAGACGAGTGGAAGACTACATTCAAGACTCGACATAGACTTTACTAGTGGATGGTCATGCCCTTCAGCTTATCGAATGCCCTGAGCACTTTCATGAGACTTATGAACTATGTACTGAGACATCTCATCGAGAAGTGTATCATGGCGTACTTTAACGACATCCTAGTCTATAGTGCTGACATGTCGAGTCACTATGAACATCTTAGAGCATTCCTAGATATCCTTCGTGCTGAGAGACTATTCGGTAACTTGAAGAAATGTTGCTTCTGCTAGGAAGAAGTAGTATTCTTGGGGTATGTAGTTAGTGGAGGAAGCTTATGAGTCATTGATGAGAAGATCAAAGCAATTGTCGAATGGCCAACTCTTACCATTTGTACTGACGTAAGAAGCTTTTATGGACCAGCTTCATTCTATAGAAGGTTTATCAGGAATTTCAGCACCATCACCGCACTACTTACCGAGCTTACAAAGAAAAACACCGACTTCCGATGAGGAGAGAAGGAGGAGAAGAGTTTTGCCAAAGTAAAAGAAAGATTGACCTCTGCCTCGGTGTTAGTATTACCCGACTTCGACAAAATTTTTAAGCCGGAATGTAATGTATCGGGTGTTGGAATAAGCACTGTCCTGATGTAGGAAGGCTGACCAATTGCCTTCCATAGTGGGAAGCTCCAAGGACCATGATTGAACTACTCTGTGTATGACAAGGAACTTTTGGTACTAATCCGAGCAATGCAAGTGTGGCAACATTACTTACTGCCAAAAAAATTTGTAATATATACTAACCATGAATCGTTAAGGTACCTTTGAAGTTAGACCAAGTCGTAGAAGCGGTAGATAAGATAGGTTAAATTCTTTAAGGGGTTCAATTTTATGATAAAGTACAAGCAAGGAAAGAGTAATGTAGTTGCAAATGCTCTTTCGAGGAGGCATGCACTCTTATCAGAACTGCAGACCAGGTTGTTTGGTTTTGTAAGTATCAAAGAATAGTACTTCGGGGATCCACACTTTGGACCAATAATTTCACGATGCGTAGATGGGAGGGCTGTGGACGAGTATTATGTAAAGGATAGCTATTTGTTCCGAGGGGGGAAACTGTGTATGCCAACTTGTTCCCTACGGGAATTATTAATCAGCAAAAAGCCCACAACGGAGGACTTTTCTTACACTTTGGCAAAAGGAGAACCTGTGAACTATTGAATGGTCGATTCTTTTGGCCGAGAATGCGAAGAGATGTACACCAAGTTATCAAAAGCTGTACTGTGTGCAAGAAGGCTAAGTGCCGAGCCGAACAAGGGAAAGCAATGCCCCTACCTATTCCGACGAGGCCGTGGACTGAACTAAGTATGGACTTTATTCTCAGACTGCTGCGAAGTGCCTGAGGCAAAGATTCTGTAATGGTTGACGTAGATCGGTTCAATAAGATGGTACACTTAGTGCCCCGCACCAAAACTAACGACGCTTCGGCTATTGCTTCTCTTTTCTTATAGGAAATTATGTAAATACACGGTGTGCCGAGAAGTGTAATCTCTGACAAAGACCTGAAGTTCTTGAGCCATTTCTAGAGAACCCTATAAAGTCGATTGGGAACGAAATTACTCTTCAGTACCTCATGTCACCCCCAAACTGACGACCAAATAGAGGTGGCTAATCATACTTTGGGGTCACTGCTTCGAGTTGCAGTAGGTAAGAACTTGACTAATTGGAACGTCTGCTTATTGGTGGTCGAGTTTGCCTATAACCAAACCGTACATGATACTACTAAGCAGACTCCCTTCTAAGTGGTCTATGGATTCAATCCCGAGTTACCCCTCGACCATGCCCCTATATTAGCACTTATGCAAGAGGACCTTGATGCCTTGGCTAGAGCACAATCTCTTTAGCACATCTATGATAAGGTCATTCGGCACATCGACCAAGCTACTAAAAGAATGCGAGAAAAGACCAAGGGTCGGTCAGCCAAAGAATTTTAGTTGGGAGACTTGGTATAGCTACACCTCAGCAAGGAATAGTTCTCGAACAAGAGGAAAAACAAATTATCTACAAAAGTGGAAGGAACTTTCAAAATCCTCCAGAAAATCAATGACAACACCTATAGGTTGGAAGTGCTTGAGGACTAAGGGGTTTCTAATGCCTTCAACATTACGGACATCAGTCCATATCACCCTAACGAAGAACTAAGTGGACACCATTTAGATTTGATCCCAAATCTAAAACAACCCAAAGGGAGTGATGGGAATCAAGCTACTGGACCTCTAACCCGCAGTTGAGCTCGAGGACTAGAGGGACTAGCACGACAAATCCTTATGTTCCAACCAACCCTACCAAGGCTGAGTACTTCCTTGCCGAGTCACTTTTAATGCCATGTCGTATGATCACCCATTATTCTGTGTTATACCGAGTTGATGATTACTCTAATGTTGAGCCAACTAATCACTCGGCATCATCCTTGCCGAGAAGCCAAGAGATAGAGAATCCAGACTAACTAGGCCATCCCTGCTCGGACAAGCCCACTTGTCTATACTTTTTATCCATATCTCCTAACAATCTCACCAATGCAGCATCGCCACGTGTACAGTATTGTATGAAGAATCTGTAGCACCGATGACTGTTTTCCTTATATATTCATTTCTACTCTTTTGTATCATGTACATTGCTTCTTTAAGAAATGTCCTTATTGTCTTTTCCCTTTTGGGCAAATTACCTTAACTTATGAGTATAAATATCCTTATACTTGTAGCTATAACTTATCAAATTACCTTCAATACACTTGAGTACTTTCTTCCTTACATAAACACTACTTGTTTACTCTCGACATCACTCTTGTCCTTTCCCTTAAGCAACGTTAGTTGGCGAGTAAACTCATTGAATTAATACGTACGTCATATCGAATTGTACCGTAAGTCCTCAAAAGTTCCATTGGTGTGTCATATTCTCTGAAGCTATTTATGGGTTTTTGCTTACTGTTTCATTCATCTTTGTCACTCTTGTCATACCTTTCCCCATTAACCATTTTTGACCTTTCTACAAGCTTTAACCCATCTAGCAACTGACCTTGTCTATTCTTGCTCACGATTCGCAACAATACTAATCAGCTTAGAAGTTGCCTTGATTATGGTAAGAGCTCGATAATAGGCATGGATACTCTGCGGCTTGGAAATTATGTTGGTACTTAAGAGAGCTTGGCACTCAAGTTGGCAGTAGTATAAAGGATAGAGATTGAAATAGGGATCTTCGTCTTGAATAGGGTTATGAGCTAGTATTCTCCGTATAAATCCTTGTAGTCCTCTAGCTTGATTGTACATGATTGCGCGTGATTGGTCCAAAAAGTTTTTTCCTATCATCTACCGGGGGTCGAAAAAATTTGTCCTCAAATTCAAAAAGGTTTCTAGCTCTTGCTTTATCCTAGCATGTATTGTGTTTTCTTCAGGTCGATAGGGAAAATCAGGTCGGACACATTGAAGGAGGAAGAAATAGCATAATTCTTAGGCAATTCAATTTGGTAGGTGTTATGGTTGATCTTCTTCAATACTTTGAATAGACCATTAGCTTGTGGAGATAGCTTGCTTTATCTTAGGTACAGAAATCATTCTTGGTTAAGCCCATACCAAGTCACTCGGCTTGAAGGAAACAATTTGACAGACACAACTACTAATCTCTTGCTATCTTTATTTGAACTTAGCAATCTTCCTTGCTACAGACTGATGTAGTTTTTGTAATTCTTAGGCTTAAGTAACTCCAAATTGACACTCTTCAGTAGTTGTAGGGGTACCAATTAGATCTAAGGAAATAGTAGGAATGAAGCCATAGACGATCTCAAAAGGAGTCTTCCCAGTAGTATTATGGATAGTTTGGTTATATGCAAACTCCACAAATGGTAGACATAAATCCTAATCCTTTAAATTCTTTTCCACCATAACTCAAAGGAAATTTCTTAACGTCTTATTCACCACTTTAATCTAACCATCGGTCTGAGGGTGGCTACTAGAGCTAAATACAAGTTTAGTTCCAAGTCTTCTCTAAAGTCTCTTCCAAAAATAGCTTAAGAATTTTGTGTCCCAATCTGAGACAGTGGTCTTCAATACTCCATGAGACAGATAACTTCCTACAAAAACAAATTAGCAATATATGAAGCATCATTAGTTCAATGGAATGGGATGAAGTGTGCCATTTTGCTGAAGTAGTCCACTATAACAAAGATTGAATCCTTTCCTTTAGATGTATGGGGCAACCCTAGGACAAAGTCCATGCTGAGGTTAGCCCAAGGTAAGGTTGGTGTAGGTAAAAGGATATACTCTCCATGTGGCTCTTTCTTTTCCTTGGCCTTCTTGCACACTTCGCAACTACCTACAACCTTATGGATATCCTTATCTAAACTTAGCTAGTAAAAATTTTCATTCAATAGGTTGGCTGTTTTGGTCTCTCCAAAATGATCAAATAATCCACCACTATGAGCTTCCCTCACCAACAACTCACTTGTAGAGCAACTTAGTATACACGGTCTTCTTTCCTTGAATAGATAGCTATCCTTGAGATAATATCTTCCAACAGCAACTTCTTCTTTGCACTACGTAAGAGTAAGGCCAAAAAGGGGGTCATGATCATACTGCTTAGTAATAAGTGAAAAACCTAGTAATTTCACCTATAAGGTGGTCGGCAAGGTTTGTTGACATGACAAGGCATCTGCAATCACATTGGCACTACCCTTCTTATGTTGGATCACATAAGAAAAACCTTTCATAAATTCTAACACCTTGCTTGCCTTTTCGAAAGTTTGTTCTAACTTCCAAGATGCTTCAAGGACTCATAATCCATATATATTGTAAACTTTTGAGGTAATAAATAATGTTGTCAAACAGTAAGAGCTTGAAAAAGAGAGTACAACACTTTCTCCTACATAGAATAGTTTAATATGGCACTATTGAGCTTTTCACTATAGTAGGCAACTGATCGACATTCCTACATCAGGACTGTACTAATGCTAATGCCTAACACATCGCATTCCAATTCAAATGGCCTATTAAAACTAAGGATAAGACAGAGGCAGTAGTGAGCTTCTCTTTGATTTCCTTAAAGCTTTGTTCATCTTGGTCATTCTATTAGAATCCATCATTCTTCTTTGTCAGTTCGATCAGTGGGGTTGCAATTGTACTAAAGTTTTTAATGAATCTCCTATAATAGGAAGCAAGACCATGAAAACTTCGTACTTCGGTGATATTCTTCAACGCTAGCCATTCTAAAACAACTTGGTCCTTTTGGTGATTTTCTTAGATTCCTTCTCCTAATACTACATACCCAAGAAAACAACTTCACTTTAACAAAACATACACCTCTTCAATTTCCATACAACTTCTTGACTCGTAAAATGTCAAAAACACGCAGCGCATTTGTAAATCCGAATGGCATAACCAACCACTCATAGGGACCATGCCTTGTCTTGAAAGTAGTCTTTCATTCATCACCAGGTCTTATGTGAATTTAGTGGTAGCTACTTTGTAAATCAATCTTTGAGAATATATTAGTGCCATGAAGCTCATCCAAAATGTCATCGAGCCTCAGTATTGGGTATCTATAATTGATTGTAATACAGTTTATAGCTCGACTACCGATGTACATGCACTACGATCTATCTTTCTTTAGGATGAGCAAAGCTAGTACAACACAAAGACTCATGCTCTCCCTTACATAGCCTCACTCTATCAATTCATTCACTTACCTTTTTAGCTCGGCAACATACTCAAGATTCATTCTATAGGCTGGTCAATTTAGCAAGGATGTGCTTGGTTATACATCAATACAATGTTCTATGCTTTAGACTGGGAGTAATGCCTTAGGTAACTCTTTGGGAAATAGGATAGAAAATTTATCAATCAATCTTTGGATGTCATAGGGATGGAATGATTACTTGACTCTAATTTCTTTTATTTTATAATTTTTTAAAACTTTATATTTTTATGTTTGTCCTTTTTAATGGAATTTACTTATTTAATTTAAGAGATTGACTTTTTCAATTTATTTAATCTATATAAGATATTTTTTTTTTAGGTGAACAAGGAATGAGTGTTAAACTAAGGAGAAAGGGGTCAATCACAACATCCTAAAATATTTGAACATGGTGATTTTGCAAACATTTTGCAATAAAGACAATAGTGCTATGAATTCAAAAAGAATGACATTCTATTTATTGCTTATTTATTTTTTTTGTACAATATAGATGGAATGTCCTAATTTTTCATATAGATAATTATGGATGTTTATAATTAGCATTATCATCCTAATTATTTTATGAATGACAAATGTTCAATCAATTTTTTTTTTACAATTATATTTTATGAATATTATAATTAAATTTGATTTTTTTTTAATTTAACATTGCAATTACATTTTAATCAATTGTTCTCTCTCTCTCTCTCTCTCACACACACACACACACACACACATACACACATATATAAAAGCTTCAATCTCTTGATGATGTTTAAATTGCATTACATTTTTTACTTAAATGGTGCTCGACTTTAATCATTTATTGAATGATAATTATAATTGTTTTAATGGTACATCTTCATATTAATTACATTATATTTTGACTTTTTTCATGTTCAAATATTTCATAATTTTCCATCCTCATAAAAGATGGCATTGATTACATTTCAATTCAAAATGTAAAAATTCCTTTATAGTTAAGTACTTGAAACATTTTTAGGTGTGAGAGAGAGATTAGAGTATTACATTGAATACATATTCATATTTTAGTCATATCTAACTTAACTCATTTGTATTCAACCATTCCTTGATGATTGCGTTAAATATTTCAATTACTACAGATCTAACATAATAAGTGAATTAAGTGATATGATTTATTGGAGTCATCTATTTCCAATTTCTTTTAAGTGGATTTAAAATATGCTAAATAAATATAGAGAAAAGGAAAAAGATGACATTTTATTGAGTTATAAAGTAAAGTTAATAAATTAATGGCATAATAATTAAATCAATTAATATTATTTTAATTGTAATACATTTATCATATATGTATCATTATTTATTTTAAATATGTCATTATATTTTTTTCCCTAAATATATTTTTATTTTTTATATTTAATTTTCCAAAACATGATTAGTAAAGAAGTATTCAAAAAGTTATGATTGCTTGACTTTGTTAATGATAGTGATATCTTGATTCTTAACCCATTAGCTTTTGTCTTCTCATATTTCAAATATTAAAATTTCATTAAATAGTACATAATTTTTGTTGCAATTGATATTTTAAAAAAAAAATTTTGCATTCACCATTTAAATTTTTTATTCATGCATTGCATATACTCTTACCTAGTTTATATTTAATATTACAAGTCCTTCCATATGCAAAACTCATGGTACAAATAGCAAAGCATGTAAAACTTATAGCAAAATTTATGATATCAAAAGATTAACTTTTGGGTCTTTGTTATTTCAAATTTATATAATATTAAACAAAATCTATGGAACTTGTAACAAATTGAAACAAAAATTATCACTTACAAAAGTTAAAATATCACATATAAATTAAATATTAATTTGTTTTTAATTATAATATCACTTTTGGATTGCTTTTGTTCATTAGCCAAAAAAATAACAAACGATTTTTATAGAATTTATAAGATATGCAAAGTTATTTTTCATTCATTAATAAATATTATATTGTATAATAAAGTTTGCAAGTAGATATAGGGTATAAATTCTAAGATGGGTATAGACTATGAAGACATAATATTTGTGCCTTACCCTATGATAGCAGTTTCAAGAAATTATTATCTAGAATCTACCACATAAACTTCAATACCCATTTAAAACCTATCAGATTCAATAAGGTATGGATGGATAACCTATATGACACAGTTACTTACTCACCCCTAGATAGATAAAGTTACACTTTAAAATATTTATATGAGAAAAGTAAATTACTTTACACTTTTAAGACATATTTAGGTATAAATTAATTATAATTGTGTTTATTTCTAAAGTTCTTGATACTTAATTTCTTTAATATGTCAATTTCAGATGATTCAAGAGTAAGAAGATAATATTTATTCAAGACAAAGTGAAGAGAAGATGAAATTACATAAGAACAAAGAGTTTTGGAGCAATCACGGGCATGATAACAGAAGATTTGAGTGCCTAGTGCTAATCATTCCCTCCATCACAGCAGTAATCAAGAGAGTGATCAAGGTTGAAGTTATTTTTCCACTTATTCATCACGATCGTGACTTCATCTCAAAATGATGATTACGCCCTCAATCATAGGCATGATGAGGTGGAATGTTTGCAATGAGAAGATCACTCCCAGAGTCACGAGCATGATAGGAATGGACACGACTATTCCTCTTTAACTTTATTGTACAAATCGGTGCGTGGAACAGGTCTTAACACCAGGAGATGTCTTAAAGTAATGTATCTTGAGCCTTTTGATGAAAAGAATATAAATATACTACAATTTTTAGACAAAAGGGAAGGACATTAGATCGTACATCATATATCATATCACCAACCCACAATACACCTATTTACCCATCTTTGTACCATTTTGTATTTCGTTCCATTTTTCTTCTGTATAATCACTGATGTATATTGTACTCTTCCTGGAATTACTTAAGAGAGATGACGGGATTCATTGTTCATGCACTGTAAAGACTTCTATAGTGCAATTCAAAATGTAGTTGTGTTCATCTACTTGTCTTATGTTAATTTATTTGTTAATTATGCATTTTGTTGATACGTTTTGTTTCTTCGTCATGTGTAAGTAGTAATTTAAGACTTGCTACATCCACATAGTATGATCAAGTGTATGGAATAGTAGTTTCTTGATGTTGTTATTCCTGATGAATTGAACTTAATTAATCTAAGTACAATATAGTGCATGACATTGACTTAGGCCAAATTTCAATAGAATATGTCAAAAGACAATTTTATTGAATAGATCTAATTCATTAGAATACCTTACTCTTGATAGTAGAGATATTATTAAAAAAGTTGCTGCATTCTTAAGGAGAACGACAAATGAACATGACATTAATGTGATCCAAATTAGCTATTAATTCAAAAGAGATTCTAATAGACACAATTAGGATTAGAAGTAAGTAATTCTAAAAAGGATACTTACATACCTGTAATTTCCCACAAATAACAAGTATTAGGACAAAAAAAAGTATATTAGTAGTATCATGCTAAGTGTTGAAGCAAGTCTATATGTTAATCATTGTAGCGTTAATAGTTTCTATAGCATTTATGTTGGATAAAAGTTGTTATGGATTAGAGTAGTTTAGCTAGTAAATTAGATGTTTTAATCTTTTCATCACTTGATAAATTTGGTTGCTAGATCATAGGAAGATTTATTAGTACTAGTGTTTGCAGTCATTCTTAATGGAGACGATTCTATACTCATTCATGCTATAAAACGATAAGTACACTTGCCTGTTAAACCGAATTAAGAATACATTATAGGTTTATAAATTTCAAAACTCAGAAGCTCTAATTAGAGGTGATCATTATACTTTATATATCTTACAGGTGTGTTGATCCTATTGATAAGAGATCATAGGCATAGGTCCCTTGGGCTTACGCCAGCTTGTTTAAGTCTTGGGTCGACCTGATGAAGCCTAAGATTGACATGATCATTAGCACCTAACTTGATCTGTTTAATGACTAACCTACTTAAAGAATCTTCAGACAAAGATCTAATACACACCTTACCCCCGACTTAGCACCAAAACAGTCATAACGGTCACAAGATAAGTAGAAAAGACTCTAAGACTTCATCAACAACAACATCCATATAATTTTGGAACATACTGGATTGCACAACCCCACTACATAGACCTTGTAGATGTACCAACATGTTAAAGATGCTTTGAAATTCACAACAACCCTCCTCTATAAATAACCCTAGGAGCTCCAATGGTAAGCTACTTTGACTTCTTTGCACACTAGGCCTTCTTTACATTCTCTAAGTTTACTTACTTACTCTCCTACAATTAAACACTGACTTAAGCATCAAACTGGCTACCCCAAATAATAACCTAACGTCCCTTACCATATTCTCTTTTGCAGGCCCACTGTATAGTTATGCAAAACCTAGTTAGCTTATACTTACTAGTAAAATCCTATTAGCAACATTTGGTACAATTTGTAGGAAACTAACTCACTTCGCTCCTTAAAACATTAAACCTTCTTTCTTTAGCACACCTTTCCCTTTCTAATCGCCATGTTAAGAACTGCCGACCCAAATGACAACCAACCCCCAGCTAAGCCCATTACTGAACAACACCAACTAAAGCAATTCGAGAAGACCCTTGAAGTGCTCTTAGCTAAAAATACTCAAATGGAGGCTTAAAACAAGGAATTTCAAGCTACGTTAGAGGAGGCAAAAAGATATAGCAAGGTGCCTTCCCTCGCAACACCTCAGATGCTTGGGGAAACCAAAATTGTAACCCTTAATAGGAAGAGAATAGGGTACCTCAACCACATCCTATGGTACAAAATCAGCAGGCGAGATCTACAGTCACTTACGATCGCACCCTTATTGGCAATGAGCAAGTAGCTGACTCCAATAAGGGTGCTTCTCACTCTGCAATACATAGCTGCTATCCGACCAATAATATTGACTTAAATGAGCTCCATAAAATGGTAAAGAGGCCCCTTGAGAAGCAAGAGTGTACAACTATTGAAGGTACTAGCTAGGTTGCCAACAACAAAATTCCCTTCACTAGGGGTATCTAGGATGAGGTCCTTCTTCCGAACTCCAAGCTTCCTACCCTTAATCAATATGATGGAACGAGTGACCCAAACGATTACTTGCTCGACTTCTACATCCTCATGAACCTTCGCAATCATGGGGATGACATCATGTGTAAGGCCTTCTCAAGCACCTTAAGGAAGGCAACTTAGACGTAATTTAACCATCTACTTGAGTATTCTATCTCATCATTTGATGAGTTTAGTTATCACTTCAGCCTACATTTTAGGTCTAGTAAGCCCCCATCTAAGGACACATCATCTATGTACTTAATCCACCAGAAGGAAGGGAAACCCTTCATTAGTTCATTACATGATTTAATAATGCTGTGGTTAAGATCCTTCAGCTGGATGAAGGAGTCACTATTCACGCTACTTAGCTTAACATAAGGCTTTTTAGGGATTTCTTCCACTTTATCTACAAGAGCAAGCTAAGGATGCTAAAAGGCCTAAAAGTCTATGGACTAGGAGGACAATATCCATGCCAGGTACGAAGCCGAACTGGAGAGGTCAAAGGGAAAAAGGATAAACCTCACCCTATAACGCAATTTTAGAACAACCAACCCTCACTAACTTTACGGTCATCACTTCATTCCTCCATCTTAAGGCCAAATTCCCTACTCCAATCGAGGTAGGAATCTTTTGATGTAACTAGAAGCTCTTAAGGGAGCTTTACATAAAAGCAACCAGAGGAGACGATGTCTTGATGTTGGAGATTAGACTATAAGAGAAGTAAGCTGAGAGAAGCGAGCTGAACGAAAAGACAGAAGAGGTATAGATTGGCAACAACCCCAATCAAACAACAAAGGTCAAGACCAAGACACCTCGCCAACTAAAAGAGGCTATTAGTTAGCTCCTACGATCCAACATGGATAGGTTTGCCTAGTCATCATCGGACATGCCTAACATATCAATCGACTTAGCAACCTATATCCACAAAATCAATGATAAGACCTAGTCTGTCGAGTAAAAGAAGAGGCATAATGCCCCGAAATGACAAGTGCAATCAAGGAGAAAATACAGAAGCTATTGAAGGCCGACTTTGTCCAAGAGGAAAAGTACCCAACTTGGCCAACAAACATCATGCTAGTCAAAAAGAAGAGGGAAGTAGTGAATGAGTTTTGATTACATCAACCTAAATAAAGCTTACCCAAAAGATTGTTTTTCCCCTCTAGAATAGACTAATTGGTAGACTCCACGTTAGGTCACAGTTTTCTGAACTTCATGGATGCCTTCTTGAGTTACAACCAAATGAAGATGGACTTAAAAGACGAAGTCCACACCTCTTTCAACATAGACTTCAACTCCTACTACAACATAGCAATGGCCTTTAGTGTTAAAAATGTCAAGGTAATGTACCGGTGAATGATGACCAACTTACTTAAGCCTTAGCTCGAGCGGAACATGGAGGTATACGTTGATGACATGATTGTCAAAAGCAAGTGACCCAACAACTACATTAACGACTTGCAGGAACCCTGCAATAAGATAATAAGGTATGAGGTGAAGTTGAACCCCCAAAATTGCCTTTTTTTTTTTTTTTGGCCTTTAACAAATTTCTAGGCTTCATGGTCACTCAATACGGCATCAAAGCTAATCTTAAGAAGATCACTACCATAAGAGACATGAAGCCTCCTGTTACTGTGACGAAAGTACAAAAGCTCATGAACATAATAGCTACATTGAACAAGTTCATCTCTAAAAGTATAAACCAATGTGTAAAATTCTTCAAAATTCTCAAGAATCCCAAATGATTTGAAGGGACCCCCCAATGCCAGGCTACCTTCTTGGAGCTACAAAGCTTCCTAAAGCACCTATCAATATTGTTGAAGCCTATACTAAGGGAAGAGCAATACCTCTATTGGGCCATCAACAATAGGGTCCTATTGTCCATTTTGGTTTAGGTTAAAGTAAGAGAGCATAAACCCCTTGTACTATATCAACTACATCTTCCAAAGGCCTAAGATTAAGTATTCTAAAATTGAGAAATTCGCCTTAGTTATAAGGATTTCGATATGGCGGCTTTGACCGTACTTACAAGAGCATCAAATCATCATGCTAACAAATCAACCCTTATACACAGTACTTTAGAAGCCTAATGCATCTAGGGTGGATGGTAAAGTACACACTCAAGCTTAGCACATACAGGATTCAATATCAACCATGAACGGCCTATAAGGCACAAGTTATGGTCGACTTCATTGTGGAGTATACAAGAGAGTTGGAAGCACCATTAGGGGATGACAAACCGATGTAAACTCTCCACGTCAACAGCTCATCTACCTCAAAAGGAGGAGGTATAAGTGATGGGGCATATATGGTGCTTATTAGGTAAGTGTACTTGTTAAATAAGAGTATAGAAGACTTTGACAGTCTAAGGTTGTTGATCCTATAAAGACTAAACACTTATGTACCCCGTACTAAATTACTCTAATTAATGATGGTTGCAATACTTATCATAGTTTGAATGAAAATTGTAGGATCCCACCAAATTAGCTATCAATTCACAATTAGTCAATTTAAAATCATTACGTAAAATTTAAGGCAGTCATGGAAGTTGATAGGAATTAAGCTAAAACCTACAGCCGAGCAAGACTAAAGAGACTGGCAAAGTGAATCCTCTTGCCCCAGTCGACTTAGACTGAAGCCGAGTTATTCCTTGCTACTGATCAACTCTATATGTCATGCCGTATGACTGCCCATCTCTTAGAAGTGGTGCGCCAACTTAAAGAATGTCCAGACAGCAACCAAGCCTTATACGCCTACTTAGTCATGTCTGAGCCAAACACTTGCTCAACACCATGCTTGTTGATAGGCCCAAAGATCTGCCTTTAACTAATCCTCAGCCACTCCTACTCACACGAGTTCATGCTTGCTCGGTACCCCTACTCAGACACCCGATCAATTCATACTCTTTTGTCTACATCCTCTAACGGCGCCACTAATGTATTACTACTACGTATCCAAAACCACTCATAGAATCCTAAGAGGCCCAAAGATCTGCCTTTGGCTAATCCTCAGCCACTCCTACTCGGACAAGTTCATGCCTGCTCGATACCCCTACTTAGATACCCGATCAATTCATACTCTTTTGTCTACATCCTCTAACAGCGCCACTAATGTATTACTACTACGTATCCAAAACCACTCGTAGAATCTACTACTATAATCATTGTTTTTTCCGTAAATATTCTTTTTCATCCTTTGTATACTTTATACATTGCTTCTTTAGGACAATACCCTTTTAGTCTTTTCCTTTTTAGGTAGGTTGCCCTAAATTCTCAAGTATAAATACCCCTTATATATATAGCCATAGACATCAAATCATCATTAATATATTAGATATTTTTCCTAGCATAAACATTGATTGTTTGCTCTCCTTTCACTCTTATCCTAACCCTTAAGCAAGATTAGGTAGTAAGTAACCTCGCTGGAGCAACTCGTGCATCATAGTGAGCTGTATCGTGAGTCTTAGGAAGTTCCATCAATGCGTCATATCTTTTGGAGCTGTTCATGGGTTTTGCTTACTTTTCTTTCATTTGCACGTTTCCCATCATCCTTTTTCAAGCTTTCGATAAGCTTGGACCTACCCTTATGATTGGCCTTATTTGTTCTTGGTTGCGGTACACATCATCTTGGTATCAAAGTAGAGGTTTCTCTATATTTGAAGAAATAATGTTAATCATAGTTCAAACTTGAAAATTTAAATTGAGTTTGCTGAGGAAAATGATGGACCTAAGTGTAAATGCTGGTGCTGGAGATGACAACAGTGATGTCCACCATGACCGACAATCTCTAGGTACTCTAAGAAGCAAAGACGAAAGACTTGATGAGGTGACTAACCTCCTTGTAGATTTAACTTGAGCTATTTATACGTTAGCTTATAGATCTACTAAAGCTACGCATAACACTCCATAAGCTACCTAATTGCTAAAGGTTAGAACCTAGCTCGATAAGGTTGAGGTGGAGGAGTAGGTGGACGAGTGAGGAGAAGGATTAACTTGGAAGACCTAGGAGACCTGGGAGAAGAGGATGAGGAAGAGTATTATGAAGAAGAGGAACGAGCTCAAGCATCTAAACATGTAAAGCTTCGAATTCCAAGCTTCAATGGGTTTGGCAATGCAGTTGATTACTTAGATTGGGAGGAGAAGATAGAACATGTTTTTAATTATTACCCATATGAGGATTACGAGAAAGTGAGAACTGTTGCTATTAAGTTCTCTAGATATGCCGCTATGTATGGAAGAATTTTTAGGCCATGAGGAGACAAGAAGGATACAAAGAGGTTAATACTTAGCCTAAAATGAAAAGAATACTCAAGAACAAATTTATGCCTGATACGTATCTACAAGAAACACTTACTTAGCTTCAGGAACTAAGACAATAAGCCGAACTATTGACGAGTATGCCCAAGAATTCTAAATGCTTATGATCTACTATGAAGTAAAGGAACCACCGGTACAAACGGTCTCTAAGTTCCTTACTAGGTTGAGGAGTGACATTCGGCACGTTGTAGAACTCTAACAATTTACCACAATAGATGAGACCATATGAATAGATCAACGAATGGAAAAGTAAAGAAGAAGCCGAGTACCAACCAGACCATTGACTAGCCTACCTATTAAGGGAAGCTATCGAGGTCAGTCGAATACCAAGGCGAACAAGCAAGCAAACGTCAGGACTGACCAGAAAGGCCAAACAAAAGGTGATGTACCAACCTGAACGTACGAGAAAGGGCAAGGATCTATTAAGAAGATGAGCCAGATAAAGTGCTTCAAGTGCTAAGGGTTTGGACATATGGCTACCCAATGTTGGAACTAAAGGACTATGATCATTAAGGGAGACGTTCCGATGCTGGAAGTAGAAAGTATCGATGAGGAACCAGAGGAAGATTGCATTGTCGAGAAAGAAACTTCTTAGAAGAATGAATTAATTGAGGAGGATGTATTTACCGAGGACCTAGATCAGTTGATCCTAGTTGTCCAATGCATACTGAGCTTGGAACCCTCATACGAGGAGATGCAGAGGGAGAACTTGTTTCATATCACCTATAAGGTGAATGACCAACTATATACACTAATTATGGATAGTGGTAGTTACACTAATGTGGCATCAGCCGATCTAATCACGAAATTAAAGTTGCCAACTATTACACATCTAAAGCCATACAAGTTGTATTGGCTGAATGAGAAGGGAGCACTACATGTCACTCGGTAAATACTACTACCGATTACTATTGGAAATTACTCCAATGAGATCCTTCGCAATGTACTACCCATGTGCGCATCATACATGTTACTAAGCCAACCATGGCTTTATGATAGAAAAGTTATACATGATGGATATAAGAACACCTATGTGTTTGAGAAGGATGGAAGGAAGATCATGCTAAACCTAATGTCACCGAGTCAAGTTAACAAACTATAGGAAAAACTTGGTCAAGGATCAAAGAAGGCTTTGATGAAGAGTAAAGCTGAGCTGTAAGAGGCTATTCAAACCGACGCGCCGACCTTCATATTGGTCAGGCGACTCTTAGAGTTAAGGGAGTGGGATGAACTATCCTTGGAAGTAAGAGAGTTGCTAAATGAATATGTCAATCTGTTTTTTGAACAGTTACTTGAGGTGATAAGGATCGAAGTAGCAGACCTTAAAAAACCTAGAATGGGTCGAATGGGTTTGATGGACAAGAAGTGAGATGGTTGGTTTCAACAGTGAATGTGAATGGATATCACACACCGAGACACAAACATAATCAAGGGTTTAAGCTCGAAATAGGATTTGATATAACTCATGAACACTAAATGTTGCTCGGGATTCAAATGAAGGTTAGATGCAACTCACTAACCAATTCAAATGAAGGGGTTCACCACAATCTTAAGGTCAAGATTAATAAGAACGTGGGAGAGATTAAAGAGCTTAATCTATACTCGATAATCCGGCAAATGCTAGCTCAAGAGTAGCCTTGCTCCAAAAGGGAAAAGATTCTAAACATAGGAATATACTTTTCTTTCTAATTTCATATATTTTTCGTATATCTAATATTTACAAAAGTTGCTATTTATAGCAATTCTTAAACTCTAGTGGTAAAACTGTAAATAATGTACAAGGCCTTACACCTTAAAGAATTAGGCCCATAAATAAAATAAAGGAAAATATATATAAGAATCCAAAACTGTGCATTTAATAGAGGTCAACATGCAGTTACTCCGCCTATCCAGGAAAGAGCAAGATCCGAACTAAACAGGGTCGACATTTGAATGTTCAGGTTCGAGGAGGAGCTCTTGAAGTCTTGTAATGCTTAGCCAAGACACCAAAAAGGTCAGCCCATAATTACCGAGTGCTAGAATTAGTCGGCATTAGTCTCTCGGGACCGTATCGAGTGGTTCTTTAGTCCCGAGTCCTTAGCTGTGTACTCTCTCATCTTCTCAGCAAATGACAAACTTGTTGTCAAGTGGCTCCTTTTCTTCCCTTCGATCTTCTGTTAATTGCTCGGACTCGGCCTTGAATTGTTCAACCTCAAGTTAGAACAGGTCGGCATCTTCTTCTGGAAGGTCGGTGTCGACTTTAGACCCGTCGGCCTTAGTTTAGACATAGTCAGAAGCTAATTCCCATCACAAAGGGTTACCCCTTGTCTGAAGTATAGACCATCACATTGACTTGATACCCAACGCCGCATTACCGAATAAGCCAACCTATCGGATGAGTCCCAAACAAGCTTCTAAGTTCCAATGACAAGTCGATGAGTTACTGGAAAGAAGATATGTTAGAGAGAGTCTCAGCCCTTATGCTGCTTCGATGCTCCTAATGCCAAAAAAGGATGGTACCTAGTAGATATGTGTTGACAGCCAAGCCATGAACAAGATCACGATCAAATATAGGTATCCTATCCCTAGGGTAAAAGATATGCTGGATGAATTGAGTGGGGCTAAGATCTTAAGTAAGATTGATTTGAAGTCTGGTTACCATCAAATTTGCATGAGGCTAAGAGATGAGTGGAAAATTGCATTCAAAGCTCAGCATAGACACTATGAGTAGATGGTCACTTCATTCGGCTTGTCAAATGCCCTAACTATTTTTATGCAACTGATGAACCATGTCCTAAGAAATCTAATAGGAAAGTGTGTCATAGTATACTTCAACGACATCCCAGTATATAGTGCCAACTTGTCGAGTCATTATGAACATCTCCATGCCGTGTTGAATGTCCTCTATGTTGAGAGATTATTTGGTAATCTTAAGATATGTTACTTTTGCCAAGAGGAAGTAGTGTTCTTAGGCTATGTAGTAAGTGGAGGAACTTTGCAAGTAGACGATGAGAAGATCCAAGCAATCGTTGAATGGTTAACTCCTACTATTTGTGCCTAGGTGAAAAGTTTCTATGGACTAGCTTCCTTCTATGAGAGATTCATAAGGAATTTTAGCACTCTCACCGTACCCCTTCTAAGCTAACGAAGAATAACACCGACTTTAGATAGGGAGAAAAGGAGGAGAGAAGCTTGCTAAGGTAAAGGAAAGATTAACTTCCATACTAATGCTATCTTTGCCTAACTTCAAGAAAATATTTGAGCTAGAACGTGATACGTCAGGTATTGGAATAGGCACTATCCTAATGCAAGAAGGCCGACCAATCACCTACTATAGTGAGAAGCTTAGGGGACCCCAACTGAACTACTCTGTATATGACAAAAAACTCTTGACACTCATCCGAGCACTGCAAGTATGGCAGCACCATCTATTGCCAAGAGAATTTGTCATCTATACTGACCATGAGTCTTTGAGGTATCTCCAAAGTCAAACAAAGCTGTCGAAGCGATAGGCGAAGTGGGTCAAATTCCTTAAAGGATTCAATTTTGTAATAAAATACAAGCAAAGAAAGAGCAACATGATTGCAGATGCTCTCTCTAAGAGACATACACTCCTAATAGAACTGCAAACAAGATTGTTTGGGTTTGTAAGTATCAAGGGAGAGCACTCCGAAGATCTATGCTTCGAACCCATACTTAGGCGCTGGACCAATGGAAGGATAGTAGATGAGTATCACATAAAAGATAGATACTTGTTCTAAGGAGGGAAATTATGCATACTAACCTGTTCGTTGAGGGAGTTACTGATTAGGGAAGCCCATAGTGGAGGACTCTCCGGACATTTCGGGGAAAGAAGGACGTATGAGTTGTTGAGTAGGTATTTCTTCTAGCTGAGAATGAAGTGAGATATACACCCAGTTGTTAAAGGCTATGCTATGTGCAAGAGGGCTAAATGCTAAGCTAAGCAAAGGAAAGCAATGCTATTGCCTATCCTGATGAGACTATGGACTGAGTTGAGCATGGAATTCGTTCTCGGATTACCATGAACTACCCGAGGTAAAGATTCAGTGATGGTCGTTGTCAATAGATTCAATAAGATGGCGCACTTTGTACTTTGCTCCAAAACTAATGATGCTTTGGCTATTGTAAGCCCCACAACCAGCCACTCGAGATTTCGATTGGCTGAAAGATTTGATCAAGCCTAAATTATAAGTAAAGCTAGAAATATTAATTAAAATGATCCCATAAACTTGAATTTAAGAAAATAAGTAATAAAATAGGAGACTATAAAATTTTCAAATTTTAAGTATAATAATTATTAATTATCGAAAAGACGAAAAGTGTAATCTAATAACTAATAAATTACTAAAGATAGATTATATGTATACTAAAAATCATAGAATGACCTAAACAATAATTAGGAATGTTCACATATACCCCACATGTATTTACGTGTAGATAAAAATACGTAAAATTACTTAAACTGGCTAAAAACTTATTAAATAATTACAGAAAATTCATAATTAATTAAGGAAAATAAATAAAAATCAGAAAAAAAAAGGAATGATCTAGATATAGGTCGTGGCAGTTGGGGAAAATAAGAAAAAAATTAACCAATTAAATTAGAAGGATACAAAAGGCAAATTAGAAGAAGATAAGATAGTTATCCAATCAAATTTATGCACAATAATTTCCCTAAAGCTCTATAAATAGTAAGAAAAATTTAGAAGCTCATTTGGTTTGGAGAGTGATAAAAATAGGGAGAGGCGAAATTGAGAGAAAAATTAGGGTTAGAAAAAAAAAATAAGAAAAACTGTACAATTAAAGCTATAAAAGAGAACCAACACCAGACAAGCAGCTGGGAGTGAACAGCCACCACCACCACATAGTGATGGCAGCGCCTAGACTAGCCGATAAGGCTACAGTGGCCAGTGGTGGTCGGAGCTACCCAAACCGATGAGTTCGATTTCCAGCCCGATTTTGTGTAATTTTGTAAAAAAAATAGTAAATATTCTTAGAAAATTATGAATTTTTTTTATTTTGGAATATTTTTGTATGTAGTTTTTAGGGAAAATATTATTTTGATGAAAATATGTCCCATGATATATGGTCCTTAAGAAATCATGCAAAACCGAGTATGTTTCGGTTTAGAAATAAATTACCTTAGAAGTGTAGTTTTGAACCCAAAATTTTTGTTTAGACTACTTAAATGATATAGAATAGTGTTATGAAGCTCGTTTTCAAAAATTAATTTTTGAAAATTTTAGATAATTTTTAGGCCCTAAAATGAGGCATAAAATGGGCAATTTAGGGTTAATTAAATAATTAAATGGTTAATTACTGATTTAGTGAATAATTATATGTTTTAGGACGTTGAAATATGATGAAGTATGATACTTGTAGCATTTAGAGTGTTAGATGTAATTATTAGGTTAATTATGTAGTAAATGAGTAATAGGAAAAAATAGTAAATTTTAAGTTAATTTTGTAAATTGGGGTAATTAGGTGTAAAATCTGATTTAAGATGAATTTAGATATTTTGAAATAATAATTGATGTTAGGAGATGGTAATTAGAGTGTTAGAAATATTAGATGTATATTATATACATAATATGTAATTATAGAAAATATAATAAATAGAAAATATTAGGATAAAAATTGATATTATATAAATAATAGGGATATATAATAAAACTGATTGAAAACTTAAATTTATGTAATTATATGAGAAATGTAAAAATTTCTCATATCAGGAGTAAATTCGGTACATTAATAAAGATTTAAGTATACCGGATGGAATAAAATACTGACTAGAGGTAATGATGGTATTTAGGATATCCGAAAGTAATGTGATTAATTTCACATTGAGTTAAAACGAATTTCTAGAGTTCGGGTATAAAACAATACTTAGAAATCAAACTAGAGCCTAATTTAGATATTGATGCGAAAACAAAACCCGAACCTAACCCCAAACCTAAAATAATTGTAAAAGACTTAAAACTTAGATAATTAGGTATATTAAACCCTAAACAAAACATAATAATAAGCGTTATAGGATAAAACGAACCTATAATAGTTACATGAAAAACTGAAACCACGTTTGTGTTATAGGGATGATCGGCGATGGCCTGAACGAGTCGGACCTTGAGTGAGTAAGTAAGTGAGGAGTTGAGGTAAGTTAGGATTAATACAATGTTGTATTTTGGAGACTTGAGATTATGCTTGGTTGTACTTGTTAGATAGTCTTTTGTGCACATATGCTTGATTATGAGTGATACTATGATTCTGTTTATTGTTCTAGCTTGTATTGTGTGATTTGTATGAAATAATCAATCACCTTAAACTGAACCTAATCAAATATACGACTCGTAATCATAATCAAACCTGCATGGCAACCCATTAGGGGAAACCTAGGATTCTCCAGCCAAATACCAACCCCTTCGAAAGGAATAGCATAGGATTGCATAAGGGTCTCTTCTTCATCCTTAGTCGAACTAAGTGACAGGTGAGGAGGTCGCAGTGAGGGTGAAGTCAATGGTTCAATGGTAGTCGCGGGAGAAGCAGTGTCTCCATTGCACAAGCCTGGGTTTGGTCGTGAGCTGTTGCATTAACTGCAAGTCCTTAACTCGGATTAGAACGGGCGTAATTTCTCTAATCTCACGACGGGCTGGACAACATCGTGCGATGGTATTTGCTTAAACATGCATTGCACCTAATAAGTTGGTTGATAACCTTGTTATGTTTATAATATAGTTTTAAGTCCTCCATCCTAACTTACTGAGTTGTAGTTGCTCACATCCCTATAGTCGTCATACAAGTACTGGCTAAGAAGCGGCTGACAACTACTCTGAAGCTAGCAACTGCTAGATCTTGGGGAGTGAGGAAAAATGTTTGAAGAACAAACATATATTTTTAAGGTCTAAGCTTTTATTTTAAAATTTTTCATTTTTGAATAATGTACTAACTAGGAAATATATTACAGTGAAACATTGTAAACATTAATAGTAATAATTGAATTATAGTGTATATATATATATTCTCACTTTCTTTGGTAAATGATTTATTTAAATTACAAACTATTTATTTCAAAGCGGGTTAATCGTAGACGCCTTATATAGATCAGGTCTAGGATAGTGGTTAGAAGGCCAACTTCTATCTTAGAATGGTTTACACAGCGGGGCTGTTACAACTCTACCGCTTCGGGGCATGATAGCTATTGCTTCTCTTTTCTTGTAAAAAATTTTTCAGTTACACGGTGTGCCAAGAAGTGTAATATATGAAAAAAACCCAAAGTTCTTGAGCTATTTCTAGAGTAATCTGTAGCGACGGATGGGTACTAAACTACTATTCAACACTTCCTATCACTCTTAAACAGATGGCAAAATAAAGATAATCAATCGCACTTTAGGATCACTGCTCTAAGCTACAGTGGGTAAAAACTTGGGTGATTAGGATGTCTATTTACATGTAGTTGAATTTGCTTATAACCAAATGGTACATGACACCACCAAGCAAACCTTCTTCGAAGTTATCTATGGCTTTAATCCTAAGCTGCTCCTTAATCATACCCTTGTACCAATATTTGAGAAAGAAGACCCTAACGCCAGAGCCTAAACACAGTCCCTTCAACACATCTACGATAAAGTTACATAGCCGATCGACCAAGCTGCTAGAAGGATGTGAGAGAAGGCCAAGGGAAGGACGATGAGATAGTTTCAACCTAGAGACTTAGTGTAGTTACACCTGAGCAAGGAAAGGTTTTTGAGCAAGAAGAGGAACAAACTATCCCTAAGGGCTAAGGGACCTCTCAGAATCCTCCAAAAAATCAATAACAACACCTACAGGTTAAAGCTACCTGGAGATTATAGGGTTTTAGACAACTTTGACATTGCTAACCTCAGTCATATCACCTTGGCAAAAAGCTGAGTGAAGATTAATCAGATTTGATCCCAAATCCAAATCAACCTTGAAGGAATGATAGGAATCGAGCTACTTAGCCTTTAACCCACAATCAAGCTTAAGAACTAAAGGGACTAGTAAAGCAAATCTTCCTACCCCAGCCGACTTCTACCGAAGTTGAGTTATTCCTTGCTGTCGATCAATTCTAAATGTTGTATCATATGACTGCCTACCTTTCGGAAGTTATGTATCGACTTGAAAAATGTCCAGACAACAACCGAGCCTCGTGCACTTGCTTAGTCATGTCCAGGCCAAACACTTGCTTGGTACTGATACGAGTTTCGTAGATGAACCCATGTACCCAATATCATACGTAACCAAAAGGGTAAGTTCGGGCTGCAAGATGGCCCGAAGAGTAAATGATAGTCGAAGGTTGAGCAAGGGTTCCTATGCATCGACGATGGATACAACGCACCAACGCCTCACACAAGCTCGAGTCATACTTGATATGACACACAAGTATAACCAAAGGTCACTCACCACTAATCCACGCTCAAATAGGCTGAATAAGGGTAGCTCAAGAGCAAGGGCACTTAAGTCAAGAGGAAGAAAAGTTCAATATATTCTCTATATGATGATGCAACTATTACATTATGCGAACATTTATAGTACCTAACTAAGATAAGTCCTAAATTACAAAAAATTACAAAAATGGCTAAACAAAAGGAGAATAATTTACAGGGAAAATATGAAATCATGCAAAAAGAATATCCTTCATCAGAAAGGACAGTACAAATGTCAGTTAGGATAGCTTGTGTGTAATTCTGCTCATTCTATGGTCCTAAAAACACTACAAGCTGTATAAGGGTAGGCCTTGATTAGGTCTGGTCTGCATCAATAGTTCAGCAGCTCTAATTGCTAAGACTGGACAAGGGTTGGCTTAAGGATGAGTCACACTCGGGATCGGCCTCAGATGGTCAGCTCCTGATAGTTGTTAGCTGGAGATGGCTATATCCAGATTTGGTACTTGGACTGGTGTGTTTTAGAGGGGTCAGCTCAACACGTTGGCTTATCACCTTCAGCAATCTCTTGAATGGTGTAGAGAGTGAAGTAGCTCGATAGATTAGACTGGGCTAAACTCTTCTCCTCGGTGCTTAACTTACCTCAGATAGCTCAGTAAACCATTTAAGAAAGCCTTCGAGCTTAAGAGCTCGTAATAAGTCCTTGATCCCTATCATCCCCTCCGAGTCGTTTAAGATTTGGGATATCAAATCTGGTTTAACTCCAAGTTACTCGTCTTCGGGAGTGTAAGGCTTGAGATTAGCAATGTTGAAGGAGTTTGAGACTCCATATCCTTTAGGTAGCTCAATCTTATAGGCATTAGGATTGATCTTTTCAAGCACTTTGAAAGGTCTATTGACTTTGGAAGATAACTTACTCTTCCTCAAGTTTAGGAATTGTTCCTTACTGAGATGTATCTAAACCAAATCACCTAGTTGAAATTCTCTCTTCCTCCATCCTCAACTTTGCTTCTCGAGCTTAGTATTAACTCGGCTCAATTGCTCTACAACCTTTTGGTGCATAGCTTTGATGGCATCAACTCTTTCAATGGTTAGCCAATCATCATTAAGCACTAGTTGGGGTACTTGGTCCATCGGGAGCTCGGGGTTAAACCCATAGGCGACTTCAAATGGAGACATGCTTGTTACGCTATGGGTGGTCCTGTTGTAGGCAAACTCAAAGATTGGTAAATACAGATCCCAATCGGCCATGTTTTGTCCGACAGCAACCCGCAGCAAAGTTCCCATAGTTTTGTTGACAACCTCGATCTGTCCATCAATCTATGAATGGCAGGACGTACTGTACAATAGCTTGGTACCTATTCGCCTCCATAGCATCCTCCAAAAGTGACTTATGAACTTGGGGTCTCGGTCTGAAACAATGGTTCTGGATACTTCATGAATTTTGATTACTTCCTGCGAGAGAAGAAAAGAGATAGTTGAAGCGTCGTTAGTTTTAGAATAGGGCATGAAATGCACCATCTTGCTAAATCGATCCACAACCACTATGATGGAGTCCTTCCTTCAAAACATCCTTGACAATCATAACATGAAGTTCATACTTAGCTCGGACTACGGTTTGGTTGGGATAGGTAAGGGTAGATAATGTCCTTGTTCGACTTGGCTCTTTACATTTCAATAGGTTGTACACTTCTCCAACATGGACTGTAAGTCTCTCATCATTCTTGGCCAAAAGAATCTCGGAGATAGTACATCATAGGTTCGGCATTGGCTAAAGTGTCCTGTCAATCCTCCTTCATGCACCTCGCACACAAGTAATTCTCTCGTGGAACAAGTTGGGATACATAGCCTCTTCTTCCTGAATAAGTATCTATCTTCCCTATGATAGTCATCTAGTGTCTGTCCTTCCTCACATCAGGCGTAAATAGGACCAAAATGTGGATCCTCAACATAAATATTCTTTATCATTAAAAAACCAAGTAGTCTTGTCTGCAACTTAATCAAGAGGGTATGTCATCTCGATAAAGCATCAGCCACTTCATTATTCCTTCCATTCTTGTATTTTACGACATAAGAAAAACCCTTCATGAACTCAACGCATTTGGCTTGCCTCCAGGACAACTTAGGTTGGCTCTTCAAATACCTTAAGGATTCATGATTAGTATAGACCACAAATTCCTTAGGCAACAAATAGTGTTGCCATACTGTTAAGGCTTGGATCAAGGAGTAGAACTCCTTATCATAGATAGAATAGTTGAGTATAACTCTTCGAAGTTTCTCACTGAAGTAAGCAATAGGTCGACCTTCTTACATTAGCATAACACCTATGCCTAATCCGAATGCATCACACTCTACTTCAAACACTTTATCAAAGCTCAGTAGAGCTAAGATAAGGGCTGTAGTTAACCTCTCTTTCACCTCCTTAAAGCTCCTCTTTTCTTTCTCTCCCCATCTAGATTCTACACTCTTCTTTGACAGTTTAGTAAGTGAGGCTACAATTGTACTGAAATTCTTTGTAAATCTATGGTAGAATGATGCTAAGCCATAGAAACTTCTCATGTCTACAAAATAGGTCAGCTCAAGCCATTCTATGATCGCTCTTACTTTCTCATCATCAAATCAAATACTACCTCCACTCACAACAAACCCCAAGAAGATCACCTTGGATCTGCAAAAGTCGCACTTTTTCAGATTGGCTTAGAGCTATTCAGCTTGGAGTTTTGCAAAGACTCTTCAGAGATGCTCTTGGTAAGTCTCCAAGTCGAGGCTCTTTACTAGAATGTCATCAAAATAAACTATGACAAACTTTCTTATTAGTTCTCAGAGCACATAATTCATCAAGTGCATAACTATGCTTGGTGCATTAGACAATCTAAATGGCATTACAAGCCATTCATATAAACCATGTTGTGTCTTGAATGTGATCTTCCACTCATCACCCTTACACATTCGAATCTAACGGTACCTAAATTTAAGGTTGATCTTGGAGAACACTCTTGCTCCACTTAATTCATTTAGCATGTCATCAAGCTTGGGTATGGGATACCTATACTTGATGGTGACTCAATTGATCACTCAACTATCCACATACATACTCCAAGAACCATCTTTCTTCAGCACTAATAAGGCTAGAATGGCATAAGGGCTAAGAGACTTACGCACATACACTTGCTTCTATAGTTCAGCTGCCTATTTAAGATTAAGCCTATAGGCAAGCTTATTTAACAGTATAGCTCCTAGCTACAGGTTGATCGAATGCTCGATACCTTAGATGGGAGGCAAACCTTCTGGTAGCTCATCTGGGAATAGTTCAACAAACTCCTCAAGTAAGGTTTTTAATTCGGCAAGCAATTCCTCCCTTTCGGGTCTCATCTTTAGAATTCTTCGGACAAGCAAATAGGTCGGTTCTTCGAGCTCCATCTCTCTTTTCAATTCGGCTAGGGTCAATACTACAGCTTCTTTCTTTAGGGTTCAGCTAAGTTAGGACTGCATGACCTTTACCTGCTCGATAATCATAGGACTCAATTTCATCCTTCTACCTTCATGCTCTACAAAACATGTATTCCTCCTTTTGTCATACATAATTGCTCGATCAAACATCCATGATGGTCCAAGTAGAATGTGGGATGCACTCATGGGTAGCACATTATAAAGCACTTCATCTCAATATTTGCCAATGCAGATTGGCACAGACACTTGCTTGTTCACCTAAAGGGCTCCCTTATCACTAAGCCAATGAAGCTTATACGGTTTTAGGTAGCACTTGGTCTAGCAATTTCAATTGCTAGACCATAAATGCAGAGGCTGCATTGGTATAGCTCTACTATTAACGATCAGCGTGTACAGTGATTCATTTACCTTGCATCCAATATAGAAGAGATTTTCCCTTTGTTCGTCTTCTAGTACAAGACTAATGCTCATCATCCTTCTCAACACTAGAGTGGTCGGCAAAAAGTTGCCTTCCTCACCATAGATAACTTTCTCCTCAGACAACTCAGTCTGTTCGTCCTCTTTTAGCTCTTCTACTTCTTTATCAGTACTATCGACCTCCAAAGTCAACACCTTACCTTGGATCACCATTATTGGTCTGTTCGGACACTGAGCGGCCATGTGTCCAAATCATTGGCATTTGAAACACTTGATCTCACTCGTCTTCCTCCCTAAACTTTAGTCCTTCTCGAACTTCCTCAAGAGTTCCTTCTCCTCGGCTTAGGTAATCTGAATGGGTCAGTTCTCAGCAACCTTACTTGGTTCCGTTCACACAGGTCTACTCAAAACAGTTCGACTATTGCCTAGTTGGCTAATTAGTGGTCGAAATCTTCCTATTTGGCACCTTTCTATCCTCTAGGCAGCTCAGATTGCATTATCACGTGTTCCAATATCTAGGGTTTCCAAGACATCTACAATCTCATACTTTAATCTATCGATGAATCGAGATACAATTCGATCCTCTAGCTCTACAACTTCACATCAAATCATCAACATTTGGAACTCCTTAACATAAGTGTCTACACTCGACCCTCCTTATCTTAGCTCTTGTAATCTTTTAAAGGTATCTTGCAAATAATAGCTCAGCATAAACCTTCTTTGCATAACTCTCTTCATTTCATCCCAACTCCTAATCTCTCATTCTCCTTCCCTTCTTCTAGTGGCTTGCAAGTTCTTCCACCAAAAGACGACGTAGTTAGTGAACTCTAACACAGCAAGTCTAACCTTTGCATTGTCTGGTACGTTGTAGCATTCAAACTGCATTTCAATCCCATCAACCTAATCCAGGTAGTCCTCAGTATCACCACTTCCAGAAAAACTTGAGATACGCATCCTTAATCCCTCAACTCTAAGGGCTTGTACATTTCTTTCTTCAAGCTCGTAGTACTCCTCTTCCTCGTCGTCTCCTTCCACTTCTTCCTTAATCTCATCAAGCATTAGCCTTTATCCAATATCCCTACCATCTCCTTCAGCTCGGGGTGGTCGAGCTGGGGCATTAACTCAGCCAAACTAACAATTGCCTCACTCTTGTTGCTCACGTTCTCTAATGGGGCTATATCTAGCTCGTTGCTTGTCTTCTTAGATAACAGTTACCAAACTAGCTACCAAGTCGGTAAGCCTATCCAAGCAGTCACTCACTAACTAAGGTGTGAAGCTTCCTTCTTGCCCGTTGCCATGTTGAGTACAACTTCCTTGGTTTCCCAAAGTTCCTTGAACACTTGAGTCTGACATTGATGGTTACTTCGCAAAAATTGACGTCTAATAATACCTCTCGAAGTTTGTTTCGTAAATAACAACTGCAAGTTAATAACAAGTACTCCTAACACCAAAACAATTACATAATGAACAAATAGCCAACCACACTCTATTTTACATGTTAGAAAATAGGGGAAAATAGAGCAGAGATCACTTCTCAACTACCAAACTCCAAGGTTAACAATAGAACCGTTATCACATAAGAGCAGTAACAAACCATTCAAAGAACATAGTAGAAGAATTCAGCTTCAAACATAGCCTGGCTCTGATACCAAGATAATACAGGTTCTGTGAATGAACATACGAACCCAATATCATGCATAACCAAAAGGGTTGGTCCGAGCCTCGAGATGGCTTGAAGAGTAAATGATAGTTGAAGGTTGAGCAAGGGTTCCTATGCACCGACGATAAATATAACACACCAATGCCTCACACAAGCTCGGGTCACACTTAATATGATACACAACTATGGCTGAACGTCACTCACCACTAGTCCACGCTCAAATAAGCCAGATAAGAGTAGCACAAGAGTAAGGAAACTTAGCTCAAGAGGGAGTAAAGTTCAGTATATTCTCTATATGATGATGCGACTATTGCATTATGCGAGTATTTATAGTACCTAATTAAGGTAAGTCCTAAATTATAGAAATGGCTAAACAAAAGGAGAATAATTTACAGGGAAAACATGAAATCATGCAAAAAGAATATCCTTCATCAAAAAGGACAATACGAATGTCAAAAAGGACAGCACGCGCGTAATTTTACTAATTCTATGGTCCTAAAAACATTATGAGTCATGCAGGGATAGGCCTTGATTAAGTCTAGTCGGTGTAGGTAGTTCGGTAGTTCGGCAGCTTTGATTACTAGGACTGAACAAGGGTTGGCTCAAGGATGAGTCACACTTGGGATTGACCTTAGATGGTCGGCTCATGATAGTTGTTAACTCAGCCTTCATACTATGGAGATGGCTGTATCCATATTTGGTACTTAGACTGGTGTGTTATGGAGGAGTTGGCTCAGCACGTTGGTCGATCACCTCGACAGTCTCTTAGATGATGTAAAGAGCAAAGTAGCTCGGCAGATCAAACTAGAATAAACTCTACTCCTCAGCACTTAACTCACCTCGAATAGCTTGATGAACCATCTAAGAAAGCCCTCGAACTTGGGAGTGTGTGATCGGTCCTTAATCCCTATTAGGCACCACGCTTGCCGAAAGGTCGAAAGATCTACCTTGAGCTAATCCTCATCTACTCCTACTCGGATAAATCCATGCTTACCTAATACCCCTGCTCAAAGACCCAATTAGCTCGTACTCTTTTGTCTACATCCTCCAACAACACCGCCAATATATTGCTACCACGTATCCGAAACCACTCATAGAATCTGCTACTATAATCATTGCTTTTTTCATGAATATTCTTTTTCACCCTTTGTATACTTTGTACATTACTTCTTTAGAACAATACCCTTTTAATCTTTTCCTTTTTAGGCAGGTTGCCCTAAATTCTTGGGTATAAATACCCCTTTTACATATAGCTGCAGACATCAAATCATCATTAATACACTAGACAGTTTTCCTACTGCAAATACTGATTATTTACCCTCCTTTCACTCTTATCTTAACCCTTAAGCAAGACTAGGTGGAAAGTAATCTCATTGAACCAACTCATGTGTCATATCAAGTTGTGTCGTGAGTCCTCGGAAGTTTCATTAATGCGTCATATCCTTTAGAGTTGTTCATGGGTTTTACTTACTTTTAATTCATCTTCGTTCGCTCGTGCATTTCCCATCACCATTTTCAAGCTTTCGATAAGCTTGGACCTACTCCTACGATCGACCTTATTTGTTCTTAGCTACGATACATATTAGAAGTTGTCTAATCAAGCTTGAATTTTACGATGACCTAGAAATAATAATAAAAGTAGACCATAAGTTTGGATTTAAAAAATAAAATGATTAAATGTTATATTAGCAAATTATACGTATATTATCCATTATTTATCGAAAACGTGTAAAACGAGTTCTGATAATTAACAAGTCATTAGAGATAAAAATATGCATACTAAAAATCATGAAATAACCTAAATGATAGTGAAGAGCTTTTATTTATATTAGATATGAATTTATGTGTAGGTAAGAATACCCAAAATTACTTAAAACAACTAATATATATTAAAATATACTTAATAAAAATATGAAAAAAAAAATAGGTAGCAAGCTGTAGCACTTAATCTTAAACGTGGTAGATATTATAAGAAAAGAAGGGAGCTTCTTGTGGCAGATGTCACCTAATTAGGTAGTAAGTTGAGGACATTTGGCATTTGGAAATTCAATAACCTGCCTTAACCCTCCCTTATAAATTTAGAACTCTACTTCATAATTTAGGTTAGATACTTAACTTATTATCGAAAAAGTCGAGTGGTTTCTTTTAGGAAATTTGATAAAAATAGGTGCAATTAGGGCTAATTTGGGGTAGAATCATCCAACTAACACCCGACACAAAGCTACCACCACCACTAGACAGAGAAGGCAGCGCTTAGGACTGCTGATAACCTCCCATTCACTGACAGTAGCAGCAACTTGGTCTATCCATGAGTACCCTAAAACAACCCAATTTTCATAAATTTGCAAAAAAAAAAAAATAGTAAATCTTGTCTAAAAATTATAAAAAATAATAATTCAAGCATATTTTTGTATGTAGTTCTTGGGAAAAGTATTATTTTGTTGAAATTAAGTCCTTAAATATATTACCCTTAACAAATTGCTAAACCCGAGTCAATTTCAAAAACCCTATTGATATTGTTTCAGCTCCAAAATTTTTCTATAAAACACCTATTATATGTATTAAATTGTTGTGAAGAGTTTTTCAATGAAAACTATTTTTCACATTTTTATTTCATTTGTTAGGCTCTAAAATCCTATTAAATAGCCATTTACCAAAGTATAATTAGTGATGTTACAAGAAATTGATCTAAATTCTTATTTAGGGAGTATTCTAACATATTATAATGTTGAGGAACAAAATTTGTGGTGTTGGGAGTATTAGATTTGAATATTGTAGATTTGGGGTTGATATACAAGTAATATGTAAAGTATTCAACTAATGAAGTCACATGTAATTTGATTGAAACTAAAGTAGAAATGGGTTATATGATGTACTTTGAATATGGTTGTGAATAAAACTTATGGGGATTTATGCTAAATATGTAGTAAGTGTTTAGATCAAAGATAAGTGCATCGAGTGAATTAGGAAGTTGATTAGAATATAATTCAAAAACTCTAAATGCTTAAGACAAAGTTAGATAAACTTTGAAGAATGGCTGAGTATATGTTTTAAGGCTTATGAGTAAAACTATAATCAGAAGCAAGATTAAAAGTTGAATCAGAAACTGTATTAGAAGCTGAATCAATGACTAGCTTAGAGCAAACTTAATCATAAGAGACTTAAAACTCGGTTAAGTAAGTAAAGTATAAACTTAAACTAAAGCTAATAATTTGAGTTAAAGAATAAAGCCCATATGCAGTAGTTGTATGAATACCAAAATGATATTTGTATTATAGAAATTAATGGCAAAGGTACAATGTAAGTCATACCCTAGTGAACAAGTGAAGAGATCCAGCTAAGTATGGGATCAATATGTAACTATATATCAAAGTACTATTTTATAGTACTTAGAGACTTAAGATTATAATTGATTATGCGTATGCCTGTGTATCTCTAAACTTGTTTATATACTGCAAGCTTACAGTTATGGATTGAAATTATTTGTATTGCATGAAATTAATTGATCACCTTAAACTAGACTTAACGATATTTAACTTGAAATTTTAACCGGACATGCATTACTTCCCAATAAAGGATGTTTAAGATTCTCCGACCAAATACTGACACCTTTAAAAGGGATAGCACTACAGCATAATGGTCCCTTCTTCATCTTGAATCGAACTAAATAATAAGAGAGGAGGTCGAGATAAAGATGAAGGCAATGATTCGAAGGATAGTCACGAGAGAAGAGATGTCTCAATTACATAAGCCTAAGTTTAGTCATGAGCTATTGCATACGCATTAAAACTCCTCAACCCAAATTATAGTGGGTAAAATTCCTCTAATCTCACGACAAATCAGACAACGTCATAGGATGGCATTTATTTGTTGCATTGCATTCAAGTAACTATTTGATAACCTTGTTTATGCTTGACGTATAGTCTTATGTCTCTATCCCAACTTATGAGCGGTTGGTTACTCACATCCCTATAGATGTTCTTACAGGTGCTGACTAGGAAACCGCATTACAACTACCCTGAAGCTAGCAATTATTGGATCCTAAGGAGTGAGGATATAAAACCGGTGAACAATTCAATTTCCAAATCTTTGGTTCTTGTCTTTTAATCTTTTAGTAACAGGCTATGTGATACTTTAATAAATTAGCATACTAAATCATGTAAATATAGTTAGGTTATGTAAATTTTAAAGTATATTTTAAGACTTTCATAGGTAAGTAACATCATTATTGTACGAACTGTTTACTTCAAAGCGATTTAGTCATAGAAGCCTTATATAAATCACGTCTACCAAAGAAACCGAGAGGCTAACTTCTATCTTAGGATGATTTACACAATGGGAATGTTATGACTCTATAGCTTTAGGATGTGACAAAAATTAAGAAATAGAGACTAATAAAAAATTACTATGAATGCAACAATGAAATGAAACTAATTAACTATAAATAGAGATATTTAGACTCTAATCACTAATAATGTAACATGTAGTAGCATAGGGTTTTTAATGAATTTTTTATTCTTATTAACCAAAGGAATTTAATTGCTAATTTAATAAAAATCGCTTCTCTATTAAATTCTAATCCTAGATACATTCTACCTGAATTGCTTCGAGGATAGAGCTCCTTAAAATAACATTAAGAACAGTAAATCCACAAAAAACAAGAAACAATTTTCAATTTCAAAAAAAATCGATAACTCATTTCTAAGCTTATAATAAATCTCTTCAATTACGGTAGATCTATTTATATATTAGCCTCGCGACTTCAATATACAAAATCATATAATTAAGTTAAGACTCAAGAAATAACAACTTAATTTAAACAAAACACACAATTGAATTAACAAGAATAAGAGAATTTAATTAAAATAAAACAATTGTTATACGCTATATTATTACCTCAATGGCTCACAGGTCTAGATAGCAATGCTTCACACTACAATCATGAAAGCTTGCATGATAAAACTAAACTCTAAGAAAAAGACTATTCTATAATCTCCCTGCATCTCTCTTCTCTCTGTACATATCTCTCCCATCTATTTATAGTGTCTAGACAATATAATCTCCTAATGGTAAGTGAATCAAAGTAAATTGCAGGTCTAAAGGTAGGTATACAAGCATGGTGGTTGGGCATAAACTTTTCCTTGTAATAATTCTCGAGAAATTGTCTTGAAATTAATGACAAGTGGATTATGGTTAGAGAACACGACCGTAGTAGAGGACCACGGTCAAGTTCTTGTTCAAAAATTCTCCAAACTTCAATTGGAATTTAAAGACGTAGGCTTTACAGCCATAGAATACGGTTATGAAGGGTAACCATAGTCATCATCCTTGCTTTATTCTTAAAAGAACTCTCTTCGACACTTGCTATCTTTAAATTATCTCTCAAAATAGATGCAATTCTTTTTAAAAATCATTTGAATTCTGATCTTTTCGTCTCACTGCTTCATCTAAGTCTTAAAATAAAAAATAACTCAAATTAATAGGAAGTTTAGTGGAATCATATCAAAATAACTTAAAATATCTAGGAAAATAATATAAAGGATAAGTGTAAATTTACACTCATCAATAGGGTTAGTGTTCACTAAACTACATAAGAAAACGATCTATTATACCTTCAAATTCAAATTCGACACAAGCAATAATGAATCCAAGCATGAGGCTCCAATTGCCGATCTCAAGTTGGTTAAAGAGATCGATACCTAGCACTTAGAAGTATTTTCTGATTCCATGCTCGTCATCCAATAAGTCTAGAGTAAACACAAAGCTAAAGATGACACCATAGTAAGGTACCTAAACTCTTCTGACCAAGTTCCCTTCATGGAATATCATAAGAATTCTTGAAACTGAGAACTCAACAACCAATTAGTTGTCCAAGCTCACTTCTACAAGAATACAAAGGCTTAAGGTAAAGGATAGGAAAATATATATCAAGTACTTACCAGAATAGAGTATCATCCCGAATAGAGTTAAGGTCCTATAACTCACCGCCGTACCAACTAAGCCAAGTTGGATTAAACCCATGAATGAGTACTTAGAGTACGGCACCCTATCGGCAATAAAAAGGGGGTTGAGAAGTTGAGATATAACATCACCAACTACACCTTGGTTGATGGCATAATCTATTGAAAAGGGGTTAACCTTTCTCTCTTGAGGTGCCCTTGTCCTAAACAAGGGTTACACGTCATAAAAGAGTTGTACAGCGGTGTATGCAGCAACCATATTTAATCTTAGGCCCTCTACATTTGAGCCTTCCTAAACAATGAGCCAAAACACAAAGGTAGTAGCTCAAAAGTGCCTGTGCTAGAAGCATGCTTCAGTTACTTATGCCCCTAGCTCCAACCTTCAACCACTAACCAATCCTTATCCCTTCACCCAGTAAGGTATTGACATTTTGGGCATTTTCCCAATAGCATCTGTAAGATAGCAATTCATGATTGTAGCAATCGACTACATTATACAATAGGTCGAGGCCAAAACCATTGCTAAGATCATAGAAAGGAGTATGAAGTCCCTTGTTACCAACAACATCCTCTATAGATTTAAGGTCCCTTACGCTCTTATAATAGATAAAGGGCGTCAGTTTGACAACTCAAAGTTGATGTGTCTCTAGGGTTGTATACATAGAGGCTGCACCACAATGGAAGAAAATGAAACAAAAGAAAAAAAAAAGTCCATGAACAGCTTATGGATATGGTGCACCACAAGCTCACATAGCCTAACTCCACACTAGATATTATGCATGAATGTAGAAATTAGGGTTGCTCACCACTAACTCTTGCTAAAGGAGCTAGATAAGAGCTGAGTAAGATAGAGACCACAAACATTACTTTGAAAGAAAATTTTATGCATTCAATAGTGAAAGGAAGTTGATTACATCGTTACAAGAAACTAAGGCTTTATATGGCCTCTGCAAGGTTACATATAAAAAGGAAAAGATAAAAATGGCAATTAAATAATAAAGATTCCTAAAACATGCTAAAAGGGAAAAAATGACAAAATAATACAAGGTACGGAAATAGTAGAATCCTCCTGGAATGTTTTGTCAAAGGATACGTATCAAATTATGGTTAATGAGCCTAAAATTACAAGTGTTGATTATTCTTGTAAGGGTAAGATCCCAAGTAACTTGGCAACTATTAGTGTCAACTTGGTATAAGTTAGAAGAGGAATGGGTAAATTGGCCAACATGATTTAGGTTAGGTCAAAGCTTGGACATTGGGCACTATTTTAGGTCACAACTAGTCATACATCTTGACTGCTCAGCTCGAATAAGTGTCTGGTACTTATCAACTCGGGAATTGTTACGATCATGATCAAAGCTGGGCATTCTGGTCAGATGAAGTGCAACATATCCTGGTTAATGTCATAATCCTCATCCTTAAAAAGTTCTCGAGCTAATGTATGTCAAGAAAGCCTTTGTAATGCCCTAGCTTTGCTTCTTGTAATGAGTCCATAGATTTAATTCCTACCATCTTCTTGGGGGTCAAAGAAATTTAGCCTCAAATTTATAAGGCCTTCTGTAGTTGGCTTTTCTTCTTTCTGTGCTTCGGCTTCATTCGGTTAGTAAAGAATTAGGTTGGATACATTGAAGGTAGAAGATACAACATAATCTTCAGGTAGTTCAATCTAGTAGGCATTGTGGTTAATCTTCTTCAGTACCTTAAAGGGACCATTAGCTCTAAGTGATAGCTTGCTCTTTTTGAGGTGTAGAAACCTCTCTTAGCTGAGATGGATCCATATAACATCCCCTAGGTTGAAAGACACAGCTCAATGACCATGACTACTAATCTCTTGTTACCGTTCATTAAACTTAGCAATTTTCTTGGCTACATATTGATGTAGCTCCTGTAGTCCTTAAGTTTAGTAGAATTCGGTCTAGCTTTCTTCATAGGCTACTAAGGTACTGATCATGTCAAGTGGGATGATTAGGTTGAGGCCATAGACAACCTCAAAGGAGGTTTTGCCTGCAGTATTGTGGACAGTTCGCTTACAAGTGAACTCTATAATAGGTAAACACAAGTCCCAATTGATACAATGCAAGTGCACCTATCAGTTTTAATATAACGGATGTGAGTCTAAGTCGATTCCTTAGAGACTTCAAGTACTAATATTAACCTTAGCTCTATTATCTAACCGGAAAATTGTGATGAGTTGAATGAATTAAAATTAACAAACTAACCTAATTATGAGACTTGATTAAGTAATTTAGATAGCGATAAAACTAAGAACAACTTCAAGAAAGCAAATAACGTATTTAGGAATTATTTCCCCTAGTGTTTAACATGTGACCGCTTAAAATGTATCCAATTCAATCTTTATTATTCTTGACCGGAGGAATTCACAATTAAAGTTAACACCTTTCTCAAGCATATTAACTCTAATCCTAAATTATTTATCGGAATCTCTTCACTTAGTAATATAATTTAGAATCGCATTAATGTATAATGAATTCCCATACAAAAGAATAACTTTCCAGAAGAAACATATATCTTATCTCTAATTACACATGCAATTCTCTCCAATTATGTCAAGATCTCATTACACATGTGATTTCTCAATCATCATGCATAATATCATAGATTAATACTCTAGAAATATCAATTAACAATTAAAAAATATAATTGAATCAAGAAAAGATAAAAACTTTATTAGTAATTATCAATCAATCTAATAGTCACATGAAACCCTAGGTTCCATAATCCTAAATACAAGAATCTTAAGCTATCATAATGAAACTAAAAACGACTTGCAATAAAATGAAGAAATAAAACATGAAAAACCCCTTTTTGTTGATGAAAAATCTCTTCAATCTTGAAGTTAGGTGTTGCTTTCGCCTTTTGCTCCTCCTTCTCTTCAAGTCTCTTCACTTTTTGAATGTCCAATATTGTGTGTGAAACCCTAATAAGTCCTTTTATAATGTATTATAAAGTTTCTTTTTTCGTCACCAGACACAGCCTGGGACACAGTTGGGTCGCTAGGTCGTGTAACTTTCTGACCTTGGCAAATCTTCCTGAATAGACACAGTCTGGGGACACAGTTGTGTCCCAAATTGTGTAACTTTCTAATCAAAATTCTATTGTTTATGTAATTTCAAAACTTCATAACTCATTCATTTGAACTCTAAATTGAGTGAAACTTGCTTCCTTTTCTTCATTTTCAATCCAAGAACATGCTCAAACCTTGAAATCCAAATTTTACTCAATTAAGTATCAATTTCTTTAAAGAAAACCAAAGATGTAAGGGAAATACTATAAAATCACCATGTAAAATGTATTTAAAATACGAGTTATCAAACTTCCCCTCACTTAAGCATTTGCTTGTCCCCAAGCAAATAAATCAAAACAAAATTTTCAGGACAAGAAACGCTAAACAAAATATATCATTATTTAGGAAACCGGTGAACAAATACACATGACTCGAAGAAAGGTAAGAAAATCATTTTCAATTAATTTGCAATAATAAAGTCAACCAATTTTACCCTTAACAATGTCATAGATTCACCTGACCATATTTGAATGCTCCAGCAATACTTAATACTAAAGTTGACTAGTTAATTTATGGAAGTCAAAGTTTACCCGAGTCATTTAACCAAGGATTCTTAAACTAAAAATTAGATTTAACATCTCGCTAACTGGGAAAGAGTCATAAAAATTTTGTCCATTTGACTAAAGTGTATACAATTCTCTCTTCAATCTCACCAAGCGCCATAATCTAAAACAAACACATTTTACATTCACTCATCTTCTAATCACCCCCCTAGTTCATGCTTTTGTTAGGAGGTTTTTTAAATTTACTTTATTTAAGCACAACTATGTTGGTAGAGGGAAAGAATCTCGCTCTTCTGACGGACTAAAACCGATCCATACCAACTTATCCCTTATATTGATAGCGGGAAAGAACCTTACTCTTCTGATGAACCAAGGCCGATCCATACCAGTTTCTTCATTAGTATTGGCATTAGGACTCAATCTTGCTCTTCTGACGAACCAAGACGAATCCTTACCAATTTTTTTCTATTCATACACTTATTACTTTTTACCTCTAATCATTGTGATTTTTCAGGGGTTCTCAAAAGAAGAATTTCATTTGTTTGTTTGCTAAAAATTATAAGGCTCTAAAAATTTCTAAGAGAAAGGTATACATAAAAGTAAATTTAAAAATAACCATGACTAACTCTCAACTAGTGATGTTGTTCTAATCTCAAGTCTTAGAGTCCTAAGCTAAATAACTCGTAACTTTGCCCTCCACAAATTTGACTAATCAATTGACATAGTTGAATTAGCCCAACACTTGTTAATTACCTATTGCAAGTTAACTTAAAAATTAATTGGGTCAAATGTGAATAATTGGTCTCCTAAATAGTAACAAATTCATATATATCCTTTCCCCATACTTAATAACGTACATTGTCCTTAATGTACGACTAAGAAAGCACCACAACAAGATATGAAATAATAAAAAAAAAAACATCATAAGGAAAAAGGAAATATATGATTGAAAAAGAAACTAATACTTCCCTACCAATTGAAAATAATGTGTAGAAGTCCATAACTAGGAGGCCATCATCATTACATGTCTGACTGCACATGCCTTAGCCAACGAAAAACAAAAAAAAATGAACTAAGAAGAGGGATCGGAATTCGTCTCTCCATCATCCTCATCAGATGGTTCATCCGCCATGGTTTCATCATCGTCTTCTTCACTACCCTCATCATCCTCTTCACTACCCCCAGCTTCCTTTTCACTACCCTCATCTTCCTCTTCCTCACTCTCACTGTCGTCATCATTTGCATCCGACTCTTTCATCTTGAGAAATTTTTCCAATTTGTCTTGGCGGATATGAAGTTTATCCACACTTTCTCGGATATAACGAATCTCAGTCATCAAGATATCAAATTTGTTCTTAAAGCTTACTGAAGGCGTTTGTCCTCTAGAGGTGGTCCGTGATTGTTGACCTTGACGTCCCATTGGTAAAAGATTCATGAGTCAAAATGAGTTAAGTCGCATAGGAGTGACTTGAGTAACAAAGGTAAGCAAGGGCTAAATTACAACCTTAGTCCACATAGCCTGCACTAGTAAGGTGATGTAAGGGCCACAACAAATATGCCCCTTCTTCCTTGTAGTGGTTGCTTGGTGGCTGAAAAGTTCAGCTAACTCAATGGCTAGATTGATTGGGTGTTTATGAATAACACTATATAAGTAGAGGCAATCCTTATTGGAAACCACACCGGTGCTTTGGCTTCGACCGGTCAATGTATATGCAAAGAGCCAATGAAGAACACGATATTCAGGTTTGACCAATTTAGAGGCCTTACTCTTTGCTGGGTCATAAGCATCACCATCCGTAATTTTATTCCGAAACTTCCCTGATGTTACTTCACTTGGAAAACGACATGTTAAATGTTAGAACTCTTCTGTCCGTGTGAATTTATCCTCATAAAGACCAAGATATTTGCCCAATTGAGTTATTATCATGTGGAAAGGCTGGCCATTCAAAGTGAAATGGAGTTTGCGTTTGGGGCCCATGCCACTAACACTCTCTTTATCAAGTTTATATGTACATAAGAACTCCAATGTCAACTCCTTATAAACTGGAGCTTCAAGAGATAAGAATCGCTCTCAAATGATTCCTTCCAATAGTTCCTTCACTTCCCTTGTTAGCTTCAATTGGGCGAGAATATCCCAATCCAAACGAAGTGTGTCGCTAAATGGCTTGTTCTTAAGTAAATTATAGCAAGTCGACTAGTATTCCTCTTTGAATTAAAGCATTAGGTGCTCTATTGGAGGGAGAGTGGCCGATGGTTCAACAATGGCACCTACTTACATTGAAGATGATGCTACATACTTGGATTTTCTCTGAACGATAAGCTTTGTGCGATTTGCCATTGACTACCTGAGAAGAAACACCACACCAAATCAAAAACGTGCATCTTTGCCACACTTAGTTCAAACTAAGACAGAGTTATAAAGGAGTAGAAGTGATAGACATTAAAAAAAATCTCATTGAGACATTTGAACAAACATGTAGAGTGCATCCACAAAACTAGTTGGGGTAAAAGAAATAGCTAGCAAATTCATCCAACTAATTATACATTAGACTCGGTACATTACAATCTTCTTGAAAAGAAGGCGTCCCAACACGTCAAAAACTTTAAATGTCCCAAAATCACTCTCACAATTCTAACCCTAAATGACGTAATTGAATAGTTGTCATTGAATTTACAAACAGAATTCGTGTTTGATAGATTATAAAGTAATATTCAACCATAAGGGGCATCATAAAGGCATGTAAATCTATCAACACAAGGCAAATGTGTATGTCTATCATGAAAGAATAAAAAATAAGTAAATTCTCAAACAAAATTCATGCACCCATTCACAAAAGACCTAAATTTCGATTACCTAAGCATGCCTAAACAATGATGAAAACAAAGCATGAATAAGAAAGGGCATTAAAAAAAATGAGATGAACTTACTTGTCAGGTTGGATTTGATGAAGAAATGTGCTGATGAAAAGTAAAACGTGAGGAGAAAGTGGAAAGAAGATGAAAGGTGAAATGAAGTTGTGTGTGTTTATGCTTTGATAATGTTGTGCAGGACGTGTATTAAGGTCATGTGGATGCTGGGCAAACCGGGCTGGGACACGACCGTGTCCCATGCCCGTGTAACTTTCTATTTTGGGTGCCTTGCCTGAGCGAACACGGGCTGGGACACAACCGTATCCTATGCCTGTGTAATTGTTTGTGGTGAATGCGTATTACTGGGCGCACACGGGCTGGGACACAACCATGTCCCACGCCCGTGTAACTTTCTGTGGTTACGGTCCATTGAAGGGGCCTGGATGGACACGGGTTGGGACATAGTCGTGTCCCATGCCTGTGTAACTGTCTGTTTTTTTTTTTTTTTTTTTTTTTTTGCGCCTAGCCTAAATTCATGAATTTAAATATAATAAAAACTAAAAAAAATAAGAAAAAAAATAAATTAAATTGAATAGACTAAAGAAGGAATGCTAAGTTATAAAATAAAATAGAATGGACTAAAAGAACTAGAGTGCAATCAAAGAATATTAAAGCAAAACATAAATAAAAGAAGAGTTCAGCATGGGTTGCCTCCCATGAAACGCTATAGTTAACGTCGATAGCTCGACGGAATACAATTGTAGTTCATGATTGTTTTGTCGGGTGGAGATAAAATTCCTCTCGTCCAACATGCTCCAAATTTCCACTCAAGTATAACTTCAATCGTTGCCCATTTACCTTAAATGTACCTTTCTTTAAGTGTATAACTTCAACAATCCCATACAGGAAAACTTGTGTAATTGTAAATGGTCTAGATTACCTAGATTTCAACTTACTTAGGAATAAATGAAGGAAAAAATTATACAAAAGGACATGATCGCCTTCTTTAAATTTTCGACCTTGTTTGATGCGCTGATCGTGATACTTTTTGGCCCTTTCTTTGTATAATTTGGAGTTCTCATTTGCTTTTGCTTGCCATTCCTCTAGCTCATTCAATTAAAGCTTCCTGTGAGAACCTATATGCTCAAAATCAACATTAGTACTTTTAATTGCCCAATAAGCCTATGTTCAATCTCTACCGGTAAATGACAAGCCTTCCTATATACAAGTCGGTAGAGTGTGGTCCCTAGTAGGGTTTTATATGCGGTTCTGTGTGCCTATAGAGCATCTTCCAACTTTTCTGACCAATCTCTCATATGATACTCTACGGTTTTTTCAAGAATTCACTTAAGATTACGATTAGCGACTTCCACTTAGCCACTACTTTGAGGGTGGTATGGGGTGGTTATTCTATGTGTGACGCCATAACGTTTCAACACTTGGTCAAGTTGGGCATTACAAAAGTGTGTTCCCCTATCACTTATAATTGTCCTAGGGGTGCCAAATCGAGAAAATAGGCCTTTCAAGAATTTTTTTACTACCCTAGCATTATTAGTAAGTAGGGCTTTAGCTTTTACCCAGTTAGAGACATAGTCAATAACTACTAAGATATATTTATTTCCATTAGAGTTTGGGAAAGAGCCCATAAAATCGATCCCCCACACATCGAATACCTTGACCTCAATGATGGGGTTTTGTGGCATTTCATCCCTACGAGATATATTCCCCACTCGTTGACAATGATCACAAATCTCAACATATTTCTGGGCATCTTTGAATAAGGTAGGCCAATAAAATCTAGCTTCTAAGACCTTATGAGCCGTCCTATTGGCATTATGATGGCCACCCATCGACCCCGAATGACAGTAGCTAAAAATTCTCCATCCTTCGAGGTGTGGTACATACCTACGAATAACATGATCTCCACATACTTTAAATAGGTAAGGATCATCCCAAAAATAATGTTTCACATCAAAAAAAATTTTCTTCTTTTGTTGGTGTGGAAGTCCTTTTGGTATAATCTTGGCAGCTAAAAAATTGGCGATATCCGCAAACCAAGGAATTTACATATCACTTACCTGGTCAATGGCATAAAGTCGCTCTTATGGGAACTCATCTTTGATCTCATTCTCGTTAAGCATTTCTAAGTTTGGATTCTCCAATCAAGATAGGTGATCTACTGCTAAATTCTCAACACCTTTTTTGTCTTTGATCTCCACATCAAACTCTTGTAGCAACAAGATCCACCTAATCAGTCTTGGCTTTGCATCTGGTTTTGCTAACAAGTACCTAAGGGCAGAATGATCAGTGTAAACAATCACTTTAGGTAGAAGCAAATAAGAGCTAAACTTATCAAAGGCAAAAATAATTACTAGCAACTCTTTTTCTGTAATAGTGTAGTTCTCCTGAGCATTATTAAGAGTTTTGCTAGCATAGTGAATTGGTTGAAAGTGCTTGTCCCGTCTTTGCCCCAGCATTGCCCCTACTGCATGATCACTTGTGTCATACATAAGTTCAAAGGGAAGTGCCCAATCAGGTACTACCATGATTGGGGCATTGGTAAGTTTCTCTTTAAGGATATTGAAAGCTTTCAAACACTCTTGAGAGAAAACATAAGGTACATCCTTCCCTAATAACTTAGTCAAAGGGCGGGCAATTTTCGAGAAGTCCTTAATAAATCACCTATAAAAACCTGCATGACCTAAAAAGCTTCTTATGGCCTTAACCGAAGTTGGAGATGGGAGTCTTGCAATAGCGTCCACTTTGGCAGTATCAACCTCAATTCCTCGATATGAGATCTTATGGCCCAGCACAATACCCTCTTGTACCATGAAGTGACACTTCTCCCAGTTGAGGACAAGATTGGTCTCCTCACACCTGGTAAGTACCCTATTCAAATTATTCAAACAATGGTCAAATGAGTTACCAAAAACTGAAAAATCATCCATAAATACCTCCATTATGTCCTCAATCAAATCATCAAAAATGGTTAACAATTTAGAAGAAGACCAAAAGGCATTCTGCGGTAAGCAAAGGTGCCATAAGGATAAGTGAAAGTGGTCTTCTCTTGATCTTCCGGTGCAATAGGTATCTGAAAATAACCAGATTAGCCATCTAGAAAACAATAAAACATATGTCTAGCTAGTCGTTCTATCATTTGATCAACAAAAGGTAAGGGGAAATGGTCCTTACATGTAGCATCATTTAACTTTCTATAATCGATACATACACGCTAACCTATTACCATTCTCATTGGGATCAATTCATTCTTTTCATTAGGAACTACTGTCATCCCACTTTTTTTTAGAACTACTTGCACTAGACTCTCCCATGAGCTATTAGAGATAGGATATATCATACCTGCATCAAGGAGTTTGATAACTTCCTTTTTTACTACCTCTTTCATGTTCGAATTCAAGCGTCTCTAAGGATATACAACCGGCTTATAGTCTTCCTCCATCAAAATCTTATGAGTACAAAAGGAGGGATTGATACCTCAAATATCAAATATTTTCCAAGCAATGGCCCTCTTATGCTCCTTAAGTACTTTCAGCAACCTTTCTCTTTGTTCTTCTTCTAAATTGGATGCTATAATTACTGGTAATTTGGAGTCCTTCTCTAAGAAGGCATATTCCAAGTAGTCGGGTAATTGCTTTAACTCCAATATTAGTGGCTCCTCAATTGAAGGTTTTAACTGTGCTTCCTTCATCTTTTCAAACTCTTCAAACCTTTTCTCAATAAAGTTAGGTTTATTTGCCTCCAGTTGGGTTACCACCTCGGATTTGATAGGATCTTCAAAAGCTTCTTCTATGCCTAATTGCAAGCAACTCTCCAGCAGATCCTTAAAAAGAACTTCCTGCATATAACTTGAAACAAAAGTGTCAGTAACATCCAAAAGGTAGCAAGTATCATCCTAATCAACAGACTTTTTCATAGCCTTTGAAATTTTAAACATGATCTCTTCATCTCCTACACTAAGAATGAGCTTGCCATCACTAACATCAATGATAGCCCTAGCGTTAGCTAAGAATGGTCTACCTAGGATAAGGGGCAACTCAAAATCTTCATCCATGTCCAATATCACAAAGTTAACTGGAAAAATAAATTTACCCACTTAGACTAATACATCCTCAATAATGCCTCTAAGATACGTCACAGATCTATCAGCTAATTGCAAGCTCATGCATGTGGGTTTAGGTTCCCCTAATCCTAGCTTCTTGAAAAAATTATAAGGCATCAAATTGATGCTAGCACCCAAATCAGCTAAAGCTTTGTCAATTAACAAGTTACCAATGTGACAAGGAATCGTAAAACTTCCTTGGTCTTTTAGCTTCTTAAGCAACTTGTTTTGCACAATCGCTGAACATTCTTCACCCAATATGACTGTAGAAAGCTCCTCAAGCTTCCTGTTGTTAGATAACAAATCTTTCAAGAACTTAGCGTACTTCAGCATCTGTGACAAGGCATCAACAAGAGGTAAGTTAATATGCAATTGTTTAAAGAGGTCAAGGAACTTACTGAATTGTTGGTCATTGCGATCTTACTTGAGTCTTTAGGGATATAGGATGGGTGGTTGATATTCCTTCACCTTAGATGACTCTATGTCTTCCTTTGCTTTTGTCCCCTCATTGCTCTTACTAGTCTCCTCGTTAACCTTCCTCTCAGCATGCAACTCCTTCCCACTTCGAAGTGTCACCGCTTTGACATATTCCTTTGGATTGGTTTCTGTATTTCTCGGTAGTGTTCCCCGTAGTCTTTCAGAGATTAGCTTTGCAAGTTGATTAATTTGGTTCTCAAGGTTACGACTGGAAGTCTCTTGATTCCTCAATAATGATTCAATGTTGGATAAGCGAGCCTTATTGCCTTGAATATATTTTGTGAGAAGTTCTTCCATACTGGACTTCTTTTCTTAAGGAAGAGGAGGTGGTAATGGTCTTTGAAATCCAGGTGAGCCAAAGTTGGTCTTCTGCTGGCCTTGGTTTTGATTTCCCCATGAGAAATTGAGGTGATTCCTCCATCCAGGATTATAAGTGTTGCTATAGGGTTTATTTTGTTACCTAGGTAGATTTCCTAGATAATCTACCTGTTCCAGTTATTCTTATGCTCCATAACCCTGCATGCCAAAGTCGCTTACATCTAATTGTACTTGTTGAGGGCCAACAGAGAGTGCATTAATCTTCTTACTCAATAAATCCACCTTGGCTGCCAGAGCAGTGGTCAAGTCCACATTATAAATTCCCATAATCTTTTGCTTGGCTTTAGTACTTTCCCACTGATAATTGTTCATCGCTATTCCTTCAATTAAGTTTTATGCTTGCTCAGGTGTCTTTATGTTCAAAGTACCTCCTGCGGATGCATCAATCATCTGTCTCATAGATAAATTGAGACCATTATAGAAGGTTTAAATCTGCATCCCTAGTGGGAGGCCATGATGTGGGCACCTCTTGAGCAAGTCCTTGAACCGCTCCCAAGTATCATATAGAGTCTTCGCTTCCAATTAAGCAAAACAAGAAATGTCGTTCCGAAGTTTAGCGGTCTTCGCAGGTGGGAAATACTTCTCCAAAAATTTCTCTACCAATTCATTCCAAGTTGTGATTGAATTTCGTAGTATGGAGTTCAACCACTGCTTTGCTCTACCCCTCAAGGAAAAAGGAAATAGCCGCAGTCGGATGACATCATCCGTGGCTCCATTGATTTTAAATGTATCACAAATCTCTAGAAAGCTAGAGATGTGGGCATTAGGATCTTCATCTTGGAGACCGTCAAACTGAACATATTATTGCACTATTTTTATGATGTTAAGTGCAATTTAGAAGTTATTAGCCACGACGGTTGGTCTTATGATACTACAGTCAGCTCCGATAAGTATAGGCCTTGAATAGTCGAACATAGTCCGATTTGCTTCATTACCATTGTTAGCCATGTGCGGTAGATCTTCTTGATTGATGAATTGAGTGTTGGCCTCTTCACCCTCTTCCTTAATCTCAACGATTGACTCGTCTTCTATGGTAGCCACAGTTTGTCTAGGTCGAAATCTCAAATTTTGAAGAATAGTTCTCTCAATTTTAGGATCAAGTTCTACCAAATCTTTCGGATTGCTTTAGGTCATGCACTACAAGGGCAAGAAATATAGAATCAATTGCAGCTCTAGGTAATAAAAATAAACAATGAAAACAGAAAAAAAAAAAAGAAAAAAATGGTCAAAGTAATAAAGCAATTAGTATTCTTAATATCGAAAGTCCCCGGCAAAGGTGCCAAAAACTTGATACAAGGCAAGTGCACCTATCAGTTTTAATATAGTGGATGTGAATCCAAATCGATCCCTCAGAAACTTCAAGTACTAATATTAACCTTAGCTCTATTATCTAACCGGAAAATTGTGATAAGTTGAATGAATTAAAATTAACAAACTAACCTAATTATAAGACTTGATTAAGCAATTTAGAAAGCGATAAAACTAAGAACAACTTCAAGAAAGCAAATAACGTATTTAGGAATTATTTTTCCTAGAGTTTAACATGTGACCACTTAAAATGTATCCAATTCAATCTCTATTATTCTTAACCAGAGGGATTCACAATTAAAGTTAGCACCTTTCTCAAGCATATTATCCCTAATCCTAAATTATTTACCGGAATCTTTTCACTTAGTAATATAATTTAGAATCACATTAATGTATAATGAATTCCTACACAAAAGAACAACTTTCCAGAAGAAACATGTATCTTATCTCTAAGTACACATGCAATTCTCTCCAATTATATCAAGATCTCATTACACATGTATCTCTCAATCATCATACATAATATCATAGATTGATACTCTAGAAATATCAATTAACAATTAAAAAACATAATTGAATCAAGAAAAGATAGAAACTTTATTAGTAATTATCAATCAATCTAATAGTCGCATGAAACCCTAAGTTCTACAATCCTAAACACAAGAATCTTAAGTTATCATAATGAAACTAAAAACGACTTGCAATAAAATGAAGAAATAAAACATGAAAAACCCCTTTTTGTTGATGAAAAATCTCTTTAATCTTGAAGTTAGGTGTTGCTTTCGCCTTTTGCTCCTCCTTCTCTTCAAGTCTCTTCACTTTTTGAATGTCCAATGTTGTGTGTATGAAACCCTAGTCAGTCCTTTTATAATGTATTATAAAGTTTCTTTTTTCGTCACCAGACACAGCCTGGGACACAGTTGGGTCCCCAGGTCGTATAACTTTCTGACCTTGGCAAATCTTCCTGAATGGACACAGTCTGGGGACATAGTTGTGTCCTAGACTGTGTAACTTTCTAACCAAAATTCTTATTGTTTATGTAACTTCATAACTTATTCATTTGAACTCCAAATTGAGTGAAACTTGATTCCTTTTCTTCATTTTCAATCCAAGAACGCGCTCAAACCTTGAAATCAAAATTTTACTCAATTAAGTATCAGTTTCTTTAAAGAAAACCAAAGATGTAAGGGAAATATTATAAAATCACCATGTAAAATGTATTTAAAATAAGAGTTATCACCAATCCTTTAAGTTCTTTCTCACAATAGCTCGGAGTAAGGTGCTTAACATTTTGTTCACCACCTCAGTCTGGCCATCTGTCAATGGGTGACTACTCGTACTAAATATAAGCTTAATGCCAAGTCTCCTCTATATAGTCTTCTAAAAGTAGCTCAAGAATTCAATATCTTGATCTAAAATAATAGACTTCAAAACTCCATGTAGGCAAACAATTTTTTCCTAAAACAAATTAACAATATATAAAGTATCGTTAGCTCGATGGTGGAGGATGAAGTGTGCCATTTTACTAAATCGATCCACAACTATAAGGATTGAATCTTTTCCTTAGAATGTTCGAGGAAACCCTAGGATAAATTCCATACTGAGGTTGGCCTAAAGCAAGGTTAGTATAGGTAGGGGCATGTACTATCCATGTGGTTCTTTCCTTCCCTTTACCCTATTGCATACATCACATCTTCAAATGACCTTGTGTACATCCTTAGGTAAACCAGGCCAGTAAAAGTTTTCCCTCAATAGGTCAACAGTTTTGGTTTTGCTAAAATACTCGAATAAGCCACAGCTATGAGCTTTCCTAACCAATAGCTCGCGTATAGAACAATTCAATATGTACAACCTCTTCTCTTTGAATAGGTATCCATTTTTCAAATAGTACCCTCCAACAACAATTCCATCTTGATACCTTATAATGATTGGACCGAAGTGTAGGTCCTAAGCATATTGCTTGGAGATAAGGGAAAATCTCAACAATTTATCTTGCAAAGTGATCAGTAAGACATGTCGACATGAAAGACCGTTAGCAACCATGTTAGAGCTACCTTTCTTATGCTTAATCACATGAGAGATACCTTCCATGAACTCTAACCACTTAACTTATCTCTTAAAAAGTTTGTTATGGCTTCCTAGGCGCTTCAAAGACTCATGGTTCATATAGATCACAAACTCTTGAGGTAATAAGTAATGTTGCCATACAATAAGAGCTTAGAAAAGAGAGTATAGCTCCTTTTCATATACAGAGTAATTCAGGGCAACATAGCTAAGCTTCTCACTATAGTAAGCAATAGGATAGTGCTCTTGCATCAATGTCATGCCAATGCTAATACCTAAAGCATCATATTCCAACTCGAAGGGTTTATAAATATCTAGTAAAGCCAATATACGTGTTGTGGTAATCGTCTCCTTAATTTCCCTAAAGCTCTTCTCAAGTCAGTCAATCCATTGGAATCCTTCATTCTTCTTTGTCAATTCAGTAAAAGGGGTTGTAATAGTATTGAATTTCTTGACGAATATTCTATAGAAAGAAGCAAGATCATGGAAGCTACATACTTCAGTGATATTCTTTGGTGTAGACCACTCCAAGATAGCTCGAACCTTTTCCTCATCAGCTTAGATTCCTTCCCTTGTCATTACATACCCAAGAAAGACAACTTCTTGTTAGCAAAATGTACACTTCTTTAGATTTCCAAACAGTCTCTCAGTACAAAGTATGTCAAAGACAACTTGAAGATGCTCTAGGTGATTAGTCAGGTCAGTACTGTACACTTATATGTCTCTAAGTACACGACTACACATCTCCCAATCAAGGGGTGCGTCACATGATTCATGAGCCTCATGAAAGTCCTTGGTACATTAGTGAGGCTAAATGGCATGACCAACCATTCATAAAGACCATGGATAGTCTTAAATGTAGTCATCCATTCATCTTCTAGTCTCATATGAATCTAATGGTAAGCACTTGCCAAATCAATTCTGAAAATACTTGAACACCATGAAGCTCATCCAATATGTCATCGTACCTCAGTATGGAATGCTTATACTTAATCATAATTCGGTTGATAGCTCAATAGTCAATGCACATGCACCAAGAACCATCCTTTTTTAAGACAAGCAAGGTTGCATAGCATAAAGGCTCATGCTTTCCCACACATATTCTCGCTCGATGAGCTTGTCCACTTATCTCTTCAACTCGGCAGCTTGGCAACTTGCACAGGATTCATTTTGTAGGTAGGTCTGTTTAGCAAAGCTGTACCTAGTTATAAGTCAATACAATGCTCAATACCTTAGACTAGTGGTAGTCCCTCAAGTAACTCTTTTGGAAATAGGTCGAAGAATTCATCTATCAACTTCCAAACCTCTTTTGGCACATCATCCAGGTCTCTCATCTCCATTATTCTTCTAAGCAACAAGAACATAAGTTCTTCAACCTTCTCAACAACTCAAAGTTCTTGTCTACTCAATACCAAAGTCTTCTTCTTACTAGCTAGGGTGAGTTTGTTATGAGTTTCATTTACTTGGCTCAAGGTCATAGGTTGCAATACTATCTCTTTGTAAAGGTATAAGTGTTCTTTTACCCATCATAGATAATACATCAATCAATGACCATGGTCTACCCAATAGTAAATATGAATCTCATAAGGATAACAAACAAACCACTTCATCTCTATAAACATTCCCAATACAAAACAACACAATTACCTATTCAGTTACGTACAGAGCACCCTTATCATGTAGCTAGTATAGTTTATAGGGTCAAGGGTGCTTAAAGGTCGGCAGATCAAATCTCTGCACGAGGGTCTAGGCCATTACATTGATGCAACTCCCTCTATCTACAATAATTGTGCATAGTTGACCCTTAATGACACCCTTTGTATGGAATAGGTTCTCTCTATATTCTTCTTCAAACCTTAGCATTAAGCACAATGCTTACCTTAATACCAACGTCATTACTTCACCCTAATCGACATAGACATAGGTCTTAGGTTCACTATCATCAGTATTGTCCACTACATCTCCTCGAAGAATCGTAGTACGTTGGTTACGACACTCAGCAACCATGTGTCCATAACCCAAGCACTTAAAGCATTTTATCTCACTCATCTTGGGACCTAAGACTTATCCTTTTTGAAATGTCTTCGGGTAAACTCTTTCATCAACTCAATTCTTCAGTACCAGCTTGGCTATCATCATGTTGGCCATTCCTCTCTTCTATTTAGTTTAGTCTTATCGACTTAGGGGGACCGGTTCAGTGTGGAACAGTAGTATGTGAAGAGCTAGGTTGAGGTTGAATAAGGGCATTTCTCATCTGCTTCTCAACCCTCTGAGCTATCTTAATAACTTCTTCTAAGGTGTAAAACCTTTGTAATTCCGCAATGTTATGGATCTCATGCCTAAGTCCAGAGATGAACCTTGATATAATGCGGGCTTGGAGCTCATCCACATCAACTCGTATCATCAACATCTGAAATTCCCTAATATAATCATCCACAGTTAAGCTCCCTTGGTGAAAGCTCTTGCAATTTGGGAAATGTATCTTGTAAATATGTTTTAGGTGCAAATCTCCCCCTTAATAACTGCTTCATATCTTCCCAAGTTCACACATCTCGTCGGCCATCTCTCTCTCTAGCCTTATTCAAGTTTTTCCACCATAAGGTGGTATATCCTGAAAACTTAAGGGTAGCAAGTTAGACCTTCACTTCCTCTATATACCCATAAGAATCAAACACTTTCTTGACTTTCTCCTCCTACTTTAGGTATTCATGAGCATTGCCACTACCTATGAAGGTTAAAATCTTGACTTAACATTGTCAAGTCCTCGAGAAGCTCGATGTCTTCTCCCTTCCACTTCATAGTACTCTTTTGCCTCTTCATTAGGCTCTTCTTCTTCCTTTCCTGCTTCCTCAACTTCTTCCATATCTAACCTCTCTAAGCAGGACAACCTACCACTCCTCTAGGTCTATGAGGTTAGGCTCATCGATTAACTCAACTTGCATAGCCATATCTTGGCTCTTAGTCACCTCTACTCGGCTACGATTGGGTGCACCTTATAGCTGTTGTCCCATGCACTGCTTGGCTATGATCTGACTCTTAACAAGGATGGTAAGTCCATCAAGCTTATCATCAATTAACCCTGGTATGTAACTACCTTGTTGACCACGACCATCATGAGCGCCATTATTGTAGTCACTAAAAACGCCTTGCATACTTGAGTTTGACATTATATACTACTTATCATCTCTACTCTCTTCAACAAGGACATTTGTAGTAATACACATAGCTATAAACCTTACAACCAACACTACTTCAAAACTGCTACTTGTGTAGAATTAGTCGTTAGTCACTTCTTAGAATCACTCTATCATGCTCTTATCACTTTGATACCTAAATACAACTTAGTGTAATACGGATATCAAATTGCTTTATTTTCATAGTCAAAAACAAAGTGAAATAGGGCAATACAAGGCACTATTCTTCCTCTTGCAACTCGATGCTGCTCAACGTCATAGCCTTTAAACCTACTTCAAACACTCTACCCTAACTTCACAAATCACCCACAAATTACTACAATAACTACGAGAGAACATAATAGCTACTAATAGTAAACACAAATGAAACTTCACTATAACCTAACATACTCCCTCTCGAAACCATGCTCTAATACCAGCAAAGCTAATGCATCTCCAAGGTCATAGACACGAAGGCTGCACAATAATATAAGAAAACGAAACAAAAAGAACTAGCAAGTCTGTAAGCAGCTTATGGATATGATTCACCACAACTTACAAGACATAACTCCATAGTCGATATTTGATACGAGGCAAGCGCACCTATCAATTTTAATATAGTCGGATATGAGTCCGAGTCGATCCCTCAGAGATTTTGAGTACTAATATTAGCTTTAGCTTTATTATCTAACCGGAAAATTATGATGAGTTGAATGAATTAAAAATACTGAAATTAACAACTAAACTACTTATGAGACTTAATTAC